>CM062805.1:1272092387-1272588914 GCA_031772625.1 Pinus tabuliformis
TTCCCCACACAAGAATGCATTGATTCATCTTTCATATAAACTTTTCAAGTCACAAATGACCACATCAAAGTGTGAAGTAAACCTATCATTCACAAGTGTACAAAACCCCCATCAAAAACATCCAAGCCTGAAAGCATACGGAAGGAAGGTGAAATATACACCATCTCTGCCTGATAATGTCAAGTGTTCCAAACTTTTTGAAGTATAGAATCAAATCAATAGGCTTTTGCAAGTATTTGATGAATTGGCTGATATACACATTGACCAAGAGAAAGAAACCTTTCATGGAAAGGTAAAAAGGGTCAATTTTCAGTTTGGTGACTGTTTTCTCAAAAGGGATGCATCAAATTAAGGATATGTTTTTGATGGCCCATTCAATGAGCTGTTCTGCAAACCTTATTTTAGTTAAGGCTTTCAAGCCTTGGTATTGTAAATATGTTGTTTTCAAAGTTTTTAGTTCATGCTTAATAGACTCCATGCCTAATACAACACTAGGAGGAAGATTTGATCTTGTTGTATATAGGAAAAGCATTGATCTGTGGTTCTTGAAACCTCACAGGGAATATTTGATCCCCAGAAGGAGCCAATGTTAGCCTTGGGGGCAAATGGCCCAAAAATGGATCCAAATATGCCCCAAAGTCTCCAAGTGTGCTTAAAAATCATGCCAAAGGATCCAAGTATGTCCCAAAAATCTTGAAAATCCTCTTAAGGATCATTCAAAGTCAAAATTATCGCATGCCAAAGAGCCCTTGAAAGGGCAGAAATACACTATCGGTAGGCCAAAACACTGAAAAGTAAAAACCACATATCGGAGGCTTTAACAGTCGAGGCACAACAACCGTTAGAGCTAGCTGATCAATGACCAAGATCCAATCAGTAGATTGCATCGGCAGATCTAATTGGCGCAGGCAGGTAGTGGCAATCGGAGCTGGACACCACTGATCAGCGATTGCCGATGATCAGATTGATGGATCGTATCAGTGGAGGCAAATCGGCACAGACCATGGGGCGATGGCAATGGTGATCGACGATTAAACTAGAACCGTCAACCTCGCATATTGATCAACGGCCCAAATTGGATCGGCAGAGGAAAATCGGCACAAACCATGGGGTGATGGCAATGGCAATCGGTGATTAAACTAGGACCATCGACCGCGCGAACTAATCGACAGCCCAAATCAAATCGGTGGATCGCATCAATAGAGGCAAATCGGCACAGACCATGGGGTGATGGCAATGGCGATCGGCGATTAAACTAGGACCGTCGATCACGCGCATTGATCGATGGCCCAAATCGCACCGATGGATCGCAAGTCGAGGAAACCAAAGGACGGGGCCTTTGCACATTAATAAGCATCGATGCGATTTCACCCGGACCCGAAAGGGTTCGGAAATGATATTATATAACATTTCAGGTCCGTTGTAGGCCATTTTCAATGCTTTTTTGTGTGTTTCCGTTGTTTAAATGAAAATACAAAGGAACCATGGAATAATCCGAATGTGACTTACGATAGCAACAAGGCCAGACCCGATGGATTTCGGAGGTGAAATATATCTATTTTCAGGTCCACCTAAGGCCAATTTTCATGAGTTTTCAGTGTTTTATCCATATTTCACAATGCGAGTAAAATACACAAGGCAGGCTTCTTTGCGACTTAAGGGCTGACCTGAGAGGATACAAACCCTCCTTGAGGAATTTTTGAAGTCTGAAAAGGACAAGGGAATGGCAGGATTTCACAGTATGGTTGTGCTTTCTGTTGATAATAGAAACAGCCACAATTTGCAGTTGAAAGGGAAAACAAAGGCATGCAGACCCTTTCCACTACCCAACAGAGGTCGGGAGATAGGGATAAAGGCTGGAAAGCATCAATAGACAACGCAGCACATCCATAGAAAAATAGAATGATCGTGGAACTCTCTGGCATAGGAGAACTCCCAGACAACGTAAAAAGCAGCCAAAATATCTTAAAGTTTTTATTCCTCTGGCAGAAGGAGGAAAAACTGCCAGGCCATGCTTACCTAGAGGGCATCAAATCAATTAAATAATGCATATCAAGCATATTAAGACTCCAAGCATTCTAGAGAGCTCAGGAGCATTGTAAACAAGCTATAAATAGCTGTTAGTGAAATGTAACAAGGGTTCAACTTCCGGAGATTATTCCTCCTCTGTTCCTTCAAGCTCCTCATCTTTATTTTAGCAATACAAGCTCCTTTTGCTATTGCATGTTCAATCCCCATTTTTTTTACTGTCATATGCTTGCACTTGAACAGTTGGTTCATGTTTCCTTTGTGTTTAAGGCCAGATAATTGTCATCTTATCTCTGCTTTGATAGCTTAGATTTTCAAGCTTCTTTGCTGCCTGTAGCTAACCATTCATATGTGGTCATATATGCATCTGCAAGTACAGTCAGTATTCTCTTTTGCTGCCTGTAATTAGTCATTCATTTATGTTTATATATGCAATCTGTTGATACAGTTAGTATTCTCCATCTATCCATTAAATCTACAAGTTATTGAGCATTAGTGGTTTAAAGCCTTGTGTTGTTGAGAGTGTTCATGCATGTCTTGAGTGAGAATAGAGCTGAAATGATTATCTGACTTGATCCAGACCATCATCCATTCCAATAGTTCTCAGAACAATATTGAAGATTATATGTTACTAGGCATCTCCGAGCTACAACCTAGGAGAGTTTCCCAGAGTGCTAATAGGTAGCATGTTTTTGTCTCCCAAAATTCCCAATTCAAACACACCTATAGATGGTTTCCATAACTGTTTAGTAGTTGGTCGTAAATCACTACTTAAATGGGCAGCCTCATCCATTACATGATATTCCCCCATCAAAACACAAGCGTATATTAATTCTTCCATGATAATTAACATTTGGTTCTCCATTTACTTTTTCTCAATTGAACCACCTTGAGCTTACCATACTATAATCTAGTCTCCTTTCAATTGTATTTAGTGCAATTCTGGTTTCACATAAGTCCTCCACATCCTTGTTACCACCGCTACTAGGTTAATCCACATCCAATAACACAAGTTGTTCCTCAAATGGTTTAGTTGCTACAAAGATCAAATCTTCATTCCAAAATGGGCTTGAAAAGTTTCTAGAATTAGAAGTTCTAGTCCTCAAAACTTGTATACCCAGCTACACCCTCACTTTGAGCTCAGGAAAATTTACCTTTTCAGTAATCTACAAGTCTTGGTCTTCAATTACATTGACCCTCGGATACCATAATTTTGGGGACAAATATACTTTTTACCTTTTATTCATCATACCTCCTGTATCATACTGTCAAGCCTCTAGGAATGTTTCATCTGCTTGTGTTCCCATCCAAATTGCAAGCATAATATCACCTTTGACTCTACCATCACCTTCCAACCTAAATTGTGAAGGTTCTAAAGGGATGTCTAGAGGAACTCTTGTTGGAACCTCCGAGAGATCAAAGAAAAATCCCCCAAGGAAGTCATCCCTTGAATTTCTTCCATCCCATACAAAAATATCCATAGCGGGAGTTGATTGAAGTGTGTCTTTGCCAAAGGCAAAGATCTCATCCCATTTAGGATATCCAGTGTTATTAATTCACATGTACAACCAGTCAAAGAAACCACATGTCTTTGTAGATGGTTTACAAATAAATTTAATGCAGCTTAATGTTGAATCTGAATTTTATTATTGAAATCGTTCCATCATAATTATTCATCTATGATTTTCCCTAACGACGTTTCCTTGGCAACATGATGTGGTTCAATTTCTAGTTAACAATATTATAAAACATCAATAATCTCACTCAGACTTTCCATACTAAGGAGAAGTGGTAAAAATATTTCACTCTCACTCTCAAACATAAATAAAAAAATTTATATCCATATGAAACAAGGGTTGCATGGTAATGTAGTCCTTGCCACACAAGTTTAGAAAAAAAATATGGAAAATGATATTACTTAATCATTAGCCTAAACCAAGTGATTACAAAAGAATTTAATTCAATTTTATGTATGGATTATATGAATTCAATGTTTATGACCTTATCTTAATGATTTTGTGTAGTTGATGTAGAAATTAGGCTATAGATTTGCAACTACTCATGAAGTTTTAATCGAAATCACAAGACACAAACCTACTCTACTGCTCTACAGACATCAATTCACAAATTAGAACAAAAATTGTAGACGTGCAAGAATAAATAGAACACATGCAACAAGTATTTTTATCTGGAGAAAGAAATCTGCTAAAAACCCCAATGTCATCTTTCATTGATCAAATGAGTAGAGATGTATTACAATTTATTTGCTCAATTGAGCTCACCCTGCAAGTGCACAACCTATCTCTCTTCTCGCTAAAGGCCTCTAACCAAGACTTAGTGAAATTTTTTCTCGGATTTAGCTCTTATTTACTTGCATTGTTCATTGAGGAATTAGCCCCTATTATATAGGAAATTCCTTTAATTGAATTGTGAAATTACTTAGGTTCATCATTTGATTGCATGCAACACGTGTACACTCAAGGCTAGTCTACAATTGATGTTACACTGCCTTGGAATATCCACCTCAACTGGGTAACTTGAATTCTCTACATGCACTATCTATTTTGGGCTAATTGATTAGTTAACTGGATGATCATTGAGTTTGACTGAAGTCCCACTGATTAACTAACCTTCCGCTAGTTCCTCTAAAAGTTGGAACTAGTTGAATTGAAAACAACCTGAGATCACTGATCTTGATTGTTATAAATTAGCAATCACACATGCAAATTTGAACCCTAACTCCTCCAACTCAGATTTACTAGGTAAATTGGGTGACACAAGCCATTTCAAATAAGTTAACATCATCCAAGTTGTTTGTTGATGTGAAAATTCGAATTCTCTCAATTTAATCAAGGCAAAATCAATTTGAGAATTTGTTGTTTCATTTTTCAACACTCCCTCTCAGCAAGAAAGGGATTATCAACCACCCCTATCCTGCATGTGTGGAAATCAAACTTCCCTTTTCAAAAGGCCTTTTTCAAAATGTTAACATATTGTTCCATTGTCAGAATTCACTGCAACAACATTATCTACCTCTGCACATAGTCCCAGAAATGGTGATGTCGAATATCTATATCCTTGGATCGATCGTCAAACACAGGATTTTCAGAGAGATTGATGCAACTTTGATTATCATAGTAGATCACAGTTGGATCCATCATTTAACCAAAAAATCCAACAAGTATCTTTCTCATCTAAATCGCCTCACATGCTACTTGACTAACAACCATGTATTTTGTTGTTGTCGAGTTGAGTGCCACAGATCTTTTCTTCCTGTTGTACAAAGAAACAATTGCAGACCCAACACCTAAAATTCCACCTGATGTACTATTTTGGTCTGATGGACTCCCCACCTAATCTTCATTGGTGAAGCCACATAGATTCACTACTTCTATTTGTATGTACCATAATCTAAACTGGGTAATTCCTCTAAAGTACCGTAGAACATGCTTAGTTTCCCTCCAAAATAATTTGGTTGGCCTAACCATAGCCTTGCTCAATTGGTTGACTTCATAACACATATATGATCATGTTTTCACAAGATACATTAGTGAACCCACCAACTACTAGTAAATAGTAGCATCCACTTCCTCACCTAAAGTGTCTTCCTTTTTCCCCTAGTTGGTCTCTAGACGTGTCTCCATGGGTTTGCAACTGTCCATGCAAAGCCTCTGAAGTATCTCATTGGCATACTTTCCTAGAGAGACAAGCAGTTCCCCATTGCCTTGCCATACTTCCAAACCAAGGAAATAGTGCATGAGACCCATGTCCTTCATTTCAAACTCTCTTGCAAGGTCCTCCTTGTAATATCTTATCAGCTACTCATCTCCAGTTAAAATCAAGTCATTAACATATAAGACAATAATCAACAATTTACCTTCTACCAAAATATGATAGAGGTTTGCATCTGCTTCACTTTTGGTGAAGCCCAAACTGGTGTGATAGCTATTGATCCTGGTGTACCAAACACGGGGTGCTTTCTTGAGACATTACAATTCTCTCTTGAGTCTACACACAGATACTCCCCAATCAAAAGTCTCAAAGCCTTCTGGTTGCTCGACATACATCTCCTCCACAATAATTACATTGAGGGATGTTGTTTTCACATCTATTTGGTGTATCTTCCATCAAATATATGCAACCAGAGCAAGAATTGATCTAATGGAAGAGTACCTTGCTATAGGAGTAAAGGTCTCCTCATTGTCAATCCCCTCAACTTGAGAGTACCCCTTGGCCACAAATATGCCTTGTACTTTTCTATGCTTCCGTCTGCTGAATTATTTACTTTGAAGATCCATCTCAAACCCACAACTGATTTGTTTTCTCATCTTGGTACCACTTCCCAAACATTGTTCTTTACAATGGATTCATATTCCTCCACCATTGCATCATCCCATATAGGTTTCTCTACCACTTCCTCGAAAGAGGATGGCTCAATCTATACAAGCTCAACCATTAGAGCTATGTAGCCAGTGTACTGATATGGTGACCTTCTCTGCCAACGTTGATTTGAAGGAGCAACCACATTCCCTCTTATCCTGCACAAGTCTCTCAACTTACCTTGTCCTTTTCCTACCTTCTCTGGATGGTTCTGCTTGAGTGGCTATCTCCACTCTCTTCTCCTCAACTTGTGGCTTCTCCACATTTTCTTGAGGTTCGTCCTTTGGAGCTAAAAACTCCTCGTTATTTGGGATCTGAAACTCGCTTTCAAGAGAGCACTGCATGGTTTTATCTTCATCTAGTTTTACATCCCTTCACACAACTGTCATTCTAAGGGGTGGCAAGTACACCCAATAGTTATGGGGATTTTTTTTGTAATCCACAAATATATATGAAATGTATAATTTTAGATAACTGAGTTATGATAATTTTTCCTAATATATATGAAATGTAGAAGAGTTAGACTCTATACAATTCAGTAGACTTTAGTGGTAAAAAAAGATAATTTGTCCTATAAATAAAAATATTATCTCATACACTATTTTGTATATGACTTGTTGGCAACCCCAAAAATATATTTCTATTATTATTATCATTACATACATTAATGATGTTTCAAATTACCCACAATATCTCAATAACATTAACCATCAGCAATAATAATATCTCAACCACACATAAAATTAGAAGCAAACTAATTAGAAAAATCTGTGTTATCCTATTAAATCTAACAACCTCATAAATATTAAAATTATTCACTCAAATAAATATAATATCTACTTCACAATAATGAATACATTAAAAATCTCAATCTTATAATACACTGAATAATCTCACATTATGATTATGAAAATAAAATATGATCTTCAAAAGTCAAGACTCTTCCCTTCAAAGTTAAAGAGTGGTCACAGAATTAAAGGATATAAACTTTTCTCTTCAAGATTCAACACTCTTCCTCTTCAAAGTTAAAGAGTGGTCACAAAATTAAAGGACCAAGTTCAATAGTGATCTGGTGACCTTGATAAAAGTGAAAAATAGCTTGCAACATTGTGGTATATTGATAGGGTAGCACAATGCCATGTTTCCCTTGGTGTCACCAGCCTGATTCCTTATTCAAAATTGGAATTTCGAACTTCGACTATTTAGAGCATCCTCTATCTTAAATCATTACTAGTAGTGCGTTTGGATGTGTAAATAATGAATTGTCCTCTTTTGTTAAGAGAAATATTTCAAAGAAAGTCAAAACTTAGAAAATAATTTCAATAGATAAGAGTGTTTTTACAAAAAGTTGAACTAGCACAATTATATAAATTAAATGGTTAGTAAAAGTATATAGCCAACAAAATAGTTATGTTTCATTTGTGATATTGAGAATTTGTGATGCATGATAGGAGTGAAGGTAAGAAACGACATGAGTGAAGATAATAAATGAGAAAAATGGTTTGTTAATGTTTTATTTCATTAATTGGATCGTTTGTGTGTATGATGAAGAATATTTTCCTATTGTTAAGTATAAACCATCTATAATTTTTTATTTTTAAAAAAATGAAAATTATGAAAGCCCTATTCCAAAATAGACCACATATAATTAGAATCTCAACAACATCAATTATTTAAGGATTATTGATTTTTTATTAAGGCAGTTTTTGAATGCTCATCTTAAATACTTACACCTCCATAGCCTCTTCACCCAAAATCATAATTCACACTGAAAGAATAAAAAATCCACATTCACATCAACATTATCTAACTCAAATCTAGGTTAATTATTCTAGTTTAGAAGTTTGATTTATAAATTTCAGTCAATTAACACAATGTAGATTTTTGTAGATGGTTAACACAGTGTAGATTTTTTAATATAGCTATCAAAATTTGTAATAGATGGAAGTAACTAAATTTTATTAATTATTATATATGAATCATTAAAAAATGTAATTTATTATATAACAATTTGTAATGATGTAAATCAATCTTGGAAGTGTTATAAAAATAGGAAAAGAAAATGGAAGTATTATAGCCACACATAACCATAAATTATATCAAATTTCAAAGAGACATTTTCAAGTGCTTCACTCAATGTGGGCTACATCCACAAGGCCTTTACATTTTTATAATCTCCTCCTCCTTTATATTGAGTCCTCACAATGGCCCAAATGCATCTTACAATGAATTCATCATGTTTTTAAATAGGATACATAAATAAGATACCATGGGAAGAAACCATGGGTTGCCAAAACTTCAAGCATGCAAACCAACAAGGTAAATTCACTTTATCACCAAGTAAAGTTTTACCTAATTACCCTAAGGATATGCCCCTTAATATTCACTTGGGAAGATTAACTTGATCTCCATATATTTTTTGAAGTTCATTTTAAAAAGTTACCATCCAATGAAATATATGGGTAAGTAACCACAATATTCTCGCTTTTATATAGCACTTTTCTCATATGTGGTTCATCAACCATCTCATATCTTGAGACATCACAATCCCCTTCAAGCTAGCATGAGAGACTTCCTCACATACATGGTTCATCAACCATCTCACATCTTGAGATCTAACATTCCCCATCAGGCTAGCATACGAATATAATTGCCACCCTAGTACTTATTCAAGTGGTCCATTCCACAACTTGATTATAAATAACTCCATGCACCACCACACCATAAAATTTATTCTTGAATAGCATGCCATACTTGAAAACCTTAGGTAATACAACCTACCTATGGCTGGGATTTACAACTTGGACCAAACACTCTAGAGTGTGTTTACACTACTTCAGTTATTCATATTATGTTGGCTCCTTCACCAGGCTACAACACCATCAACTTCATGTAAATTCTCTTGTCCATGTTCATGTACAACTTCTCTCTTGCTATATACACATAATTTTGAGTTCCTTTATATTGTGCCTTGATAATCATTCATGGTACTAGTATCACCTTGAAATAGCCTTCAAACCTTATTTTATCTTTCTAGATCCACAAGATATCTCATTGGCCTTTCTCTCAAAATTAATCTTACACAAATATATATACACAATGAGTAAACCATTTTTCTCAGCTCTCAGAGGAACATTTCATTAGGCTCTAAATATTGGGATTTAAGGTGCATTTGCACACCAATGTTCATTGTTCCTCCATTGTAGCTTTTAGTATCCTTTCTTAAACCTTGGCCACCACCATCCATAGGAATTCCATCCTCGTGACCATTAATCATCAATGCTACCATTTTCATCTTGACCCTTGCTTTTGATCCAATCTACCATGATATGTGCTTTAGATCACATTTCACCCATAAATGCCCATCTTTAAAATCTAGAGATTTAGGCACTTATCAAGTCTCAATCTTATACATATCCAACAACTATGAAGTCTCAATATTCTACATATCCATGAGCATAAGGCCATCCACACTCTAATACTAGTATTATAAAAAAGAGAAATAAATAAAAATAAAATAGTCACACATAACAATAAATTATAACATATTCACAAGAGACAAAATTTATTGAGTCAAGAGGCTCACTCTACAACCCAATATGATGGATATGTGTAATTTCATTCATAATCAACTTTGATTGGACATGTTTCCTTATAGAAATTGATCCAGGTGGATATTGGTGGCCACCTACCAAGTCCACCTGGACCCCCACCATTGTCTTTCTCAGCATTTTCACTTTCCTTAATTGTAGCACAACTTACTATTTTTAGCAGTTTTTCGGGTCCTGAACTTCTGGAGCCGTTTTGAGGCCCTAAACGACGTTTTTTGGGGAATCCGGGGGCAACATCGGTCCATTCCGTTCCAACAATGATAGTGCTCGGATAGATCTTTCTAATGAGCTATTGTACGCGTCAAACGGAGATCATATGCCAAAGTTACAACCCCGGGAAGTTGATGTACCAATTTACCCCAAATGGGGCCCACAGTTTGGCGTTTCATCTCCTAGGGTTAGGTTTTGGAATGTTAAGGGTTTTTCCATTGTTTCTCAACAATAAATAGGCCTTCGAGCCTCATTGTAACACAGTTCAGAGGCATGTAGCCATCACATATCTTCTCAGAGATAAGCTACCATCGCCCTAGCTGGTTTATTTCCATTTCTGGTTGTAAGCATATTTCAGTATTTTCCATTAATGAAATGAAGTATTATTTCCGCTGCATCTTTGTGTATATGGTTATCTCTGTAATTTGTTGCGTTCCTGTTTAAATCCGGATCAGTGGTATCAGAGCGGTCTGTTTTTTCTCTGTTTTTCTTTGCATGTCCCCAACAAGGTCGGGATATAAGGAGTTAGGGCTTGAACTGGTTGAACCTTTGCAAGACCAGCCTCGCAAATCCCGACGGCCTCCCATGGCGGACGAGAAGAAAGACAAGGGGGCAGGAGATCCCATCAAAATCTTGCTCGAAGAAGCCCTTGAGCGACAACGGAACGCGATGATGGACAGCTTTGCCCAGATCCTTCAGCGGCTACCCAGAAGCGGCGCATCGGCTTCTAGCAGCTCCTCTGGAAACGCCACACCCTTTAAGGTACAAGTTAATTTTGAAATCCCCATATTCGAGGGTCAGATAGACACCGATGCTGTAGATAAATGGTTAAATCTGCTAGAGGGTTATTTTTCTGTTCATGAATTTTCGAGTCGGGAAAAGATTGTTTTTGCTCTTATTAAAGCAGCCCCCCATGTCAAGAACTGGTGGGAAACCTACTGCAAGCAGAAGGATGAAAGTATTGGCTCACTGTTTTCAGCCACACCCACCTGGGATTCATTCCGGGATGCCATCAAGGAGCAGTACTACCCTGTCGAAAGCTATGAGGATGAATACATAAAGTGGACCACGCTGCGGCAGGGAAGGGACCAAGACGTGCCGGAGTTCACCAATCTTTTCCATACCCTTCGCACAAAGTTGGGTATCAAGGATTCGGAGCAACATTTGATACTCAAATACCGTGGCTGCCTGCACAAGTACATCCAGGAAGAAATACAATTCCTAAACATCCCCTCGCTCGGTGCAGCATACCGATATGTTGTCAAGGTCGAGCAGAAGTTTAAACAAAAGAAGCGAGACTTTGGATCTGCGAATCCAAAGCAGGGGAAAGGTGCCCCTAAACCACAGAACAAAGGACAGTGCCAAGGCGGGATAGCCCAAGACAACCAGCCGAAGCTGCAAGCGAAGAACAACGCCGCGAAGCTGAGAAAGGACACTGGAAAATGGTGCGAGTTCCATAAGAGCTCCACTCACAACACAAGTGAGTGTCGGGCCAAGCAGTCACTGGTGGCTGAGCTAAAGGTTTCAGAATCAGATGCATGTTCCGACTTTGAGTCAGAACCCGACAAGGGGTATGAAAAAGGGAAGCAGATCATTGATGCGGATCCCAGCGCCACTGTTGCTACCGCAAAGATCCAGAAAAATGAACCCGAAGATCCAGAGGAGGAGGAGCGTCTCTTCCACTCCCAGATGTGGGTAAAGGGCTCCCCGATACAGTTCATTGTTGATAGCGAGAGTCAAAAGAACCTCATTTTGGCAGAGGTCGTGAAGCGGTTGGGCTTACCGACCACAGCACATCCACAACCATACACCATTGGGTGGCTTCACCAAGGGCGAGATCTTCGCGTGAACCAGCAGTGTCGCCTTCCATACAACATCAAGCCCTTCACAGATGAGGTATTGTGTGACATTGCTCCCCTTGAAGTTTGTGATGTATTACTAGGACAACCATACTTGTGGAAGCGACATGCTGTGTATGAATCAAGGCCCCATGCTGTTATTATTACATTGGGAAATAAGTTGTTCAGGATACCATAGGTAGCACCACCTGCCGCCATCTCTTTGATTACTGCAAAACAATGCAGTAAGATCATTTCCAAAACCAGGAAATTTGTTTTCCTGATGATACGCCCCCAAGGGAAGAAGAAGACAGTGGTCGCGGCCTCCAAACGGGGTCCCTCTGCATGACAGCTACAGATGGACAAGATTGTGGAGGAGTACGAAGACATCTTCACCTCCCCGGCAGGGGTTCCTCTGCACTGTCAAGTCAAGCACTCCATCGATCTGACCCCAGGTGCGCCACTACCCAATGGACCAATTTATCGGCACTCCGTTCTGGAGAACAATGAAATCAAGAGGCAGATTCAGGAGCTCCTGCAGAAAGGTCACATCCGTCCGAGTTCATCGCCCTGTGGGAGCCCGATCGTGTTGGTACAGAAGAAGGATGGGACGTGGAGACTCTGTATTGACTATCGGGCCCTGAACAAGATCATTGTCCGTAATAGGTACCCGATCCCGCAGATTGATGACCTCCTAGACCAACTAAAGGGGGAAAAATATTTCAGCAAGATCGATCTGAAGTCAGGATATCACCAGGTACCAATCGAACCCTCAGATGTGTGGAAGACTGCCTTCAAATCCAAGGAGGGCCTCTTCGAATGGTTGGTCATGCCTTTCGGATTGACGAATGCTCCTGCAACCTTTATGAGGTTAATGGATGACATCTTGCGGCCATTTACCAACTCCTTTGTAGTAGTATACTTGGATGACATTCTGATCTTCAGCCAGAGTTGGGAAGAGCACCTCCACCACATCCGACAGGTTCTCCAAACACTGCGGCAACACAAGCTATGTGCCAATTTGGAGAAATGCACTTTTGGCATGACCGAGGTTCAGTATCTGGGATACATCATTGATGAACAGGGGGTGCATGTCGATCTAGCCAAGGTCCAAGTCATTCGGGCTTGGCCCTCTCCAACCACTCTAACAGAGCTCCGCAGCTTTCTAGGTCTTGCCAACTTCTACCGCATGTTTGTGCTGGGGTTTTCTCATATTTCTTGGCCCTTGAGTCAAGTCACCAAGGGAGGGGCGAAAGCAAAATTCTTTTGGTCTGAATCTCAACAGAAGGCATTCAGGGAATTGAAGGATCGCCTCTGCACGGCACCAGTGCTCGCGTTACCAGATTTACAACAACCATTTGAGGTCGAGACAGATGCCTCTGACTATGCTATTGGGGCAGTCCTTACTCAACATGGACATCCAGTGGCATATCACAGTGAAACGCTTTCAGACACAGTCTGGAAGTACCCCACTTATGATAAAGAGATGTATTCCATTGTACAGGCCTGCCGACAATGGAAGCATTACATTTTGGGGAAGGAAACGGTCATCCACACAGACCACCGACCCCTGCAGTTCATACAGACCCAAGGGAAATTGCAGAATGATCGCCATCAGAAGTGGTCTACATACCTGCAACAATTTCACTTGAATATCAAGTATAAAAAGGGCAGCACCAATAATGTTGCAGATTGCCTCAGTCGACCACCGATCATGGCGCTGACCACCGTGCTCAACTCTTGTGGGCACGAGACTTCTGATTGGCCACTTCTCTACAAAAGTGACCCAGAATTCGGCCACACATACCAAACACTCTTGGAGGGTCGGCATGTTGCAGATTTTCACCTCCAGGATGCCCTATTATGCCACCTCGGTCACCTTTGTGTTCCTTCAAGCGAGCGTGCCAAGATGATTTGGGAAGCACACTACAGTCGGGCTGCTGGGCATTTCGGGGTCGAGAAAACAGTGGCAGTACTGCAAAATTATTTCTATTGGCCGAATCTTCGATAGGATGTTGGGAAGTACATCCGATCATGTACTGCCTGTGCCATTGCCAAACCGACCATTAAGAAGCAAGGCCTCTATACCCCGTTTCCTACCCGTAGTCGACCTTGGGAATCCATCTCCATGGATTACATGTCAGGCCTTCCTTCCACTAAGCATGGAAATGACTGTGTTTTTGTGGTCGTCGACAGGTTCTCGAAGATGGCCATTATGGTGGCCTGCAAGAAGAATATCACAGCAGAAGCCACTGCTAAACTCTTCTTTGAATGAGTGTGGGTGCACTTTGGGATCCCACAGTCTATCATCTCAGATCGGGATAGTCAGTTTCTCAGCACATTTTGGTCCATTCTCTGGTCAATGCTGGACACCAAACTCACGAAGTCCACAGCCTTCCATCCTCAAACTGATGGCCAGACAGAGGTTGTCAATAGGATGATTGTGCACATTCTGCACATGTATAACTCAAAGCATCCACGCACATGGGACGAGAGCCTCCCCTATGTTCAGCACAGCTACAACCGAGCTCTTCACAGCTCCACTGGCCATAGCCCTTTTCAGGTGGGTTTGGGATTCCAGCCACTATGCCCCATTGATGTGGCCATGCCACTTGCAGCTACTCACATGAATTCAGCTCATGTCCAGTCCGAAACAGATAAGGCCACCAGCTTCATTAAGCGCATCCAACATATTCGCCAGCAGGTCCATGACATTCTTGAGAAATCAAATGCCAAGTACAAGTAGTGACATGATCAACATCAGGTGCCACACAAGTTTCAGGTGGGCGACAAAGTCTGGTTGCATTTGCAAAAGGAACGCCTTACTGGAGCCTATCGGAAATTGAGACCACTCCGATATGGTCCTTACACCATTACTAAGGCTATGGGAGACAATGCATTTGAGCTCAGAATTCCCCCATTCCTTGGCCTGCACCCAATGTTCAATGTGGACCGCCTTCGGCCATACTTTCCACCATTGCTAGACACATCCAACATTGCAGAACAGCTCAAACCCACAGAATTAAATCCAGATTGCATGGAACAAGCTGCAACTGATCGAATCATGGACACACAGATCAAGAACACTCACCAACAGAATATCCAACTGTATCGAGTTGTCAAAGCAGGCCAACTCCTTCAGCAGGGCAAGTGGCTCACCAGGGAACAAGTTCAGCAGAAGTTTCCTCATCTCATGGAGGAGCTCAACGCAATGGGGACCATTGCTTCCTAAGGGGGGAGGAATGATCCAGGTGGATATTGGTGGCCACCTGCCAAGTCCACCTGGACCCCCACCATTGTCTTTCTTAGCATTTTCAGTTTCCTTAATTGTAGCACAACTTACTATTTTTAGCAGTTTTTCGGGTCCTGAACTTCCGGAGCCGTTTTGAGGCCCTAAACGACGTTTTTTGGGGAATCCGGGGGCAACATGGGTCCATGGGATGGACCGATGTTGCCCGCTCCAACAATGATAGTACTCGGATAGATCTTTCTAATGATCTATTGTACGCGTCAAACGGAGATCATATGCCAAAGTTACGACCCCGGGAAGTTGATGTACCAATTTACCCCAAACGGGGCCCACAGTTTGGCGTTTCATCTCCTAGGGTTAGGTTTTGGAATGTTAAGGGTTTTTCCATTGTTTCTCAACAATAAATAGGCCTTCGAGCCTCATTGTAACACAGTTCAGAGGCAGGTAGCCATCACATCTCTTCTCAGAGATAATCTACCATCGCCCTAGCTGGTTTATTTCCATTTCTGGTTGTAAGCATATTTCAGTATTTTCCATTAATGAAATGAAGTATTATTTCCGCTGCATCTTTGTGTATATGGTTATCTCTGTAATTTGTTGCGTTCCTGTTTAAATCCGGATCAGAAATAAAAATAAAATATTCTTTAAATAAATAAATAAATGTGGAATATAATAAAAAAACAAAAAAGAATATGTGTGCTTCATTTGATTAATTAATAATATTATAAAAAATCAATAATATTACTTTGAATTTCCATATTAAGGAGAAGTGATACAAATATTTCACTCCCGCTCTCAACCATAAATAAAATATTTCGATATCCATATGAAACAAGGGCTTCATGGCAGCGTAGTCACTGCCACAAAAGTTTAGAAAAAAATATGGAAACAGATATTACTTAATCATTAGCCTAAAATAAGTGATTACAAAATAATTTAATTAAATTTTATGTATGGATTATATGAATTCAATCTTTATGACCTTATCTTAATGATTTTGTGTAGTTGATGTAGAAATTAGGTTGTATATTTGCAACTACTCATGAAGTTTTAATCAAAATCAAAAGACACAAACCTACTCTATTGCTTTGCGAACATTAATTCACAATTTAGATCAAAAATCTCAGACATGAAAGAAGAAAAAACACACATGCAACAAGTATTTTTATCTGGGAAAAGAAATATGTTAAAAACGCCAATGTATGCTTGCATTAATAAAATGAATAGAGATGTATTACAATTGGTTTTCTCAGCTAAGATCACTCTGCAAGTGCATAACCTATCTCTCTGCTCACTAAAGGCATGTGACCCACACTTAGTCAAATTTTTCCTCGACTTGAGCTCCTTCCTTGCATTGTTCCTTAAGGAATTAGCCCCTATTATTTAGGAAATTCCTCTAATTGAATTGTGCAATTCCTTAGGTTGATCATTTGACTGTATGCAACACTTGTACACTCAAGACTAGTCTACAATTGATGTTACACAGCCTTGAAATCTCCACCTCAACTTGGTAGCTTGAATTATCTACCTATGCTAGCTTTTTTTGGTTGATTGCTTAGTTAAATGGATGATCACTGAGCTTGACTGAAGTCTCGTTGCTTAATTAACCTTCCACTAGTTCCTCCAAAAGTTGGAACTAGTTTAACTGAAAACAACATGAGATAAATGACCTTGATTACTACAAATTAGTAATCACACATCTAGAACTGAACTCTAACTCCTCCAACTCGAATTTATTGAGTAAACTGGGTGACACAAGCCATGTCACACAATTTAACATCATCCAAGTTGTCTGCTAATGTGGAAATTCAAATTTTCTCGATTTGATCAAGGCAAAATAAAATTGAGAATTTCTTCTTGCATTTTTCAACACTCCCTCTAAGCAAGAAAGGGATTATTAACCACCCCTATCCTGCACTTTTGGAACTCAAACTTCCCTCTTGACAAGGCCTCTATCAACATGTCAGCATTTTGTTCCATTGTTGGAATGTACTGCAACAACATTATCTGCCTCTACACACAGTCTCGTAAATGGTGATACAGGATATCTATATGCATGGATCGATCATTAAAAATGTAATTTTCAGAGAGCTTGATGCAACTTTGATTATCACAATAGATCAAAATTGGATCCATCATCTAAGCAAACAATCCAAAAAGTATATTTCTCATCTAGGTCACCTCACATGTTGCTTGACTGGTAACCATGTATTTTTCTTCTGTCGAGCTAAGTGCCACAAATATTTGCTTCCTGTTGTACCAAGAAAGCGTTGCAGACTCAACATTGAAAATTCCACCTGATTTACTCTTTCAATCTGATGGAATCCCTTCCCAATATGCATATGTGAAACCACATAGCTTCACTCACTCTCTCCATATATATCGTAGTCCAAACTGAGTAGTGCCTATGAGGTACCATAGAACATGCTTAGCTACCCTAAAAAATTATTTTGTTAGCCTAACCATAGCTTGGCTTAGCTGGTTGACTGCATAGCACATATCTCGTCGTATGTCCACAAGATACACTAGTGAAACCACCAACTACCGGTAAACAGTAACATCCACTTCCTCACTTGAAGTGATAATCTCTTTCCTCCATTTAGTCACTACAGGTGTCTCCACGCGTTTGCAATTGTCCATTTGGAACCTTTGAAGTATTTCATTGGCATACTTTCCCTGAGAAACAAACAGTTCCCCATCACCTTGCCATACTCCCAATCCAAGGAAGTAGTGCATGAGACCCATGTCCTTCATTTCAAGCTCTCTTGCAAGGTCCTCCTTGCAAGATATGATCATCTGCTCATCGCTAGTTAAATTCAAGTCATCAACATATAAGACAATAATCAACAATTTACCTTCTACGAAAATATGATAGAGGTTTGCATCCGCTTCACTTTTGGTGAAGCCTAAATTGGTGAGATAGCTATCGATCCTAATGTACCAAGCACGGGGTGCTTGCTTGACACCATATAATGCTTTCTTGAGTCTACACACATGAGACCCTCAATCAAAAGTCTCGAAGCCATCTAGTTGCTTGATATACAACTCATCCTCAATAACTTCATTGAGGAATTTTGTTTTTAAATCCATATGGTGTATTTTCCACCCCATATGTGCAGACAGTGCAAGAATTGATCTAATGGATAAGTACCTTGCTATAGGAGAAAATGTCTCCTCATAGTAAATCCCATTAACTTGAGAGTACCCCTTGGCCATAAATTTGGCCTTGTACTTTTCTATGCTTCCATATCTTGAATTCTTTACCTTCAAGATCCATCTCAAACCCACAATTGATTTGTCTGTTGCTCTTGGGACCACTTCCAAAACATTATTCTTTACAATGGATTTGTATTCCTCTACTATTGCAACAACCCATACAGGTTTCTCTAATGCTTCCTCCAAAGAGGATTGCTAAGTCTCTACAATCTCAGTCATTAGAGCCATGTAGCCAATGACTAATCTGGTGACCTTCTCTACCTGCATTTATTTGAAGGAGCACCCACATTTCCCTCACATCCTGAGCAAGTATCTCAACTCCCGTAGTCCTTTTCCTGCCTTCTCTGGATGGTTCTTCTTGAGTGGATTTATCCACTCTCTTCTCCTCAACTTATGGCTGCTCCAAAACTTCTCAAGGTTCCTAATTTGGATCTAAAAGCTCCTCTTCTGGTGGGATCTGAAGCTCCCTCTCAAGAGAGCATCGCATGGCTTTATATTCATCAAATTTTACATCCCTTCACACAATTATCATTCTGAGGGATGTGAAGTACACACAGTAGTTGTGGGGATTTTCTGTGTAACCCACAAATACACCCAATTTTGTTGTTGGCGGGCTAGCTTCTTCCTTGATTCTTTGGAGACATGGTAGTAAACAGAGGCTCCAAAAATCTTGAAGTGTGACACATTCGGCTTTCTCCTCGAGAAAGCCTCCTCTAATGTAGTCATCCACAGAATTATATGAGGACATTGGTTCTGCAAATAGATTGTTGTTTTGCATGCCTCGGCCCACAAATGTAGAGGTAGGCCTTGGTCATGCAACATCGCCCTCGCTTCCCCTACAATTCTACAGTTCTTTCTCTCAGCCACCCCATTTTGTTGTGGGTTGTGGAGTGTTATCAACTCTCATCAAATTCCTTCTCTTACGCATATATTTTTAAATTCATTCGACATATACTCACCTCCATTATCAGTCCTAAGAGCCTTCACCCTCTTGCTTGTTTCTTTCTCAACTAGTGCCTTGAATGTTATGAACTTGGAGAATGTATGATCCTTCTTTCACATGAAGAAGATCCAACACTTATGTGAGAAGTCATCAATAAAAATGAAAAAATATTTGGGTCTAGTAGTGGATGTTATCGAGGAAGTTCACAGACATCAGAGTGGATCCTTTCTAGAACTACATGTGCTCTGCTATCCCGATCATGGAATGTGGATTTTGTGTACTTCCCCAAAGTACATCCTTTGCGCACATCTTTCTACTCAAGTGCTTCTTTGGAGAGGCCTATGTTTATCTATTGCATGATATTTAAAGTGTCATGATTCAAATGGCCAATTATTCTATGTTGAAGTTCATCGACATCGCGGCTCTACACCTTCTGCACCTTTGTGCTCAATGCAACACAATCCTTCACATTTAGCTTGTATAGGTTCTTCACATGAACCTTGATTTGCTTTAGCTGTCCCATGGCTATATTTCTCAGGAATTCCTTTCCTTTGTTGAAGATAACATCATAACCACAGTCTTCCAAAACTACACCAAAGACGAGTTTTTCTTTAGGCCCAAAGAACATGACATCCTTAAGCTTGAGCGGGGAGCCCAACTCCCTTTGAAAGGTGATTTTACCAATCTTGCTCACGTTATACCTTTCTTCATCCCCAATTTTGATGTGCATGCGCAAAAAAAATCTTCCAAGTCACTAAAAAAGTCTTTATTCCCTATCAAGTGGAATGACACAACTGAGTCCAAGTACCACACACTCCCCATCACTTTTCTATTCATGCATGCAATGAGGGTAAAGAAGCTCCAACTATAAATACAAAGCTTCACCTGATGATCCTCCTTGGGTCTTCTTCCTTGTCTCATTGTGTGGACATTTTGTGGCAATGATAATGGAAGAATTTAATTTTTGACAAATATTTCTTCTTGCCCCCTTAACTGGGTTCTAGTTTGGATTGGGATTTCTTCCCTTTTCCCTTCTTTTCCTTTCCATCCAATAAAATTTTTTCTTCATCCTCTTCCTTAGATGAAGTCTTATCTTTAGTATTTCACCTTATTTCCTCATGTACCAAATCATACCATAAGCACTCCCAATTTGGTAGTTTCTCCCTCTCGTTCATCGAATCTTGATAGTTATGCTAGCTCTTGGGAAGGCCCAGAAGGGATAGGATTACCAAGTCTTCTTTAGGGACATTAACACCGACCCCACCAAATTTGTCACAACACTATTGAAACTTGCTTAGATAATGTAGAATTGTTTCACTCTTATGCATCTTGATACAAGTTCAAAGTTTATCCTTGAGTGCCAACTTCCTGTGGTCATTACTATTCTCAAAAAAAATTGTTAGTGATTTTCACATTGCGAATGATTCATTTTATTTTTCGTGGATATTCAAGACAATATGATCTCGTACTCCCTCCAATATTATTCTCCTCACCTTGGCTACATCTTTCGTCCACTGAGAAAGGCTCAATGCATCAGATGCTCAAGGTTTTGCAAAATTTATCTTGATGTTTTCTAGAAATCCATTGTTATCCAATATTGCCTCCATGCAGTCCTTCCATGCAACAAAATTAGAGGTGTCTTCCAAGGCATACTCTAGCCTTAGTCCATTGAAGGCCATATTCTCAACTCTGAAGAAATCCTACTACACTGATCTTCAAATTTTAACCTCTAAGAAACAACTTCGAATTTCCTTCTCTAATGTGAATCCAACTCTGATACCATGTAGAAATTAGGTTGTATATTTGCAACTTCTCATGAAGTTCTAACCAAAATCACAAGACAAAAACCTACTCTACTGCTTCGCGAACATTAATTCATAATTTAGAACAAAGATCTCAAATATGTAAGAAGAAATAACACACATGCAACAAGCATTTTTATCTAGGGAAATAAATCTCCTAAAAAACCCAATGCTTTCTTGCATTAAACAAATTAATATAGATGTGTTACAATTTATTTTCCAACTGAGCTCACCCTTCTAGTGCACAACCTATCTCTCTTCTCCTTGAAGGCCTCTGACCCAGACTTAGTCAAATTTTGCCTCGTCTTGAGCTCTTATTTCCTTCTACTATTCCTTGAGGAATTAGCCCCTATTATTTAGGAAATTCATCTAATTGAATTGCAAAATTCCCTAGGTTGATCATCTTACTGCATGCAACACCTGTACACTCTAGACTAGTCTACAATTGATGTTACACTGCCTTGGAATCTCCACCTTAACTAGGTAACTCAAATTCTCTAAATGCACTAGCTATTTTGGGTTGATTTATCAGTTAACTAGATGATCATTGAGTTTGACGGAAGTCCCACTGCTTAACTGACCTTCCACTAGTTCTTCCAAAAGTGAGAAATAGTTTAACTGAAAACAACCTGAGATATCTTACCTTGATTACTCCAAATTAGAAATCACACATGTAGAACCGAACTCTAACTCCTCCAACTCGAATTTACTAAGTAAACTAGGTGACACAAGACATATCACATAAGTTAACATCATCCAAGTTATCTGTTGGTGTGAAAATTCAAATTTTCTCAATTTAATCAAGGAAATATCAAATTGAGAATTTCCTAATGCATTTTTCAATGGTTGATTTACAAAGAATTAAATGAAATTGAACCATTAGTGATATAAGAATTGCTCATAAGATTAGTCTGATAACCCAAAGAAGCATGCAATCCAAATCTTTGCACCTAGATCCATGTATGACTATTATTATCCAAAAATGATTACTTTGTTGTATCATTCAAAGTTTTACTTTTGCATATATTTTTCTTACATTCCACTTATATTTCTTGAAAATTAAAAAATTAAAAAATAATTATCTTTCTTGTGAATAAAAACTTCAATATCAACTATCGTACTATGTTACCTAAGCTTCAAAGATATGTAGTTTCTATTACATTACATGTAGAAAAGTTTCACCTAGCTTCATCAAATGATAAAAGAGTTTGCATTTCTTTTATTAATTAAACAAAAGATTGATTACAAATAGCAACATGATTTACAAATAATTATTTTCTTTTTTAATAAATTATTACCTACATTTTTGAGATAAATGCATGACCTTCAGAATGATTATTTTCCATGTTGTGAATCCAAACTCCTGCACCTGCCCCTAATATATTCACAGAGCCATTAAAATCTAAATGCCATAGGGACTCAAGAAAAAAAAATTCACTATTAGGTGTTTTGTATTTTTCTTCTACAGTTGTGATTTCATTTTTTGCAGTGTCTGAATTATACAATATAAAAGAGTCCATATCAGAATGCATGGAGTATATAGGGAAATTCTGAGGTTTTTCTGCACTACTCACCATGTATTTCATCAAGGTCTCCCTGTAAAGTTTCCTTCGCTAACAAAACGCAGAGATAGTGGCATATGACATATCTAATTGTAAACATTCCTGCAGTTTTGCTCCCCATGAGCGAGATAACAGTATTCCATACTTGGGTGGGATACCAAAAACTACTATGTCCATGACAATACTCTTTGTTGGGCACTGGACCAAAGTTACACAGAAATCTTTAATCAAGCCTAGGCATTTAATGTGGCTAGAATCAAAGGAAAAGAGGTCCTTATATGGTCTGGTGATATCTAAGTTTAGTCTCTCCATGATTGCTTTTGGCATTAAGTTATGGGATGCCCCTGAGTCTAGCATAGCATTATGTAATATTTTATCATGAACATTCAAGCTAATGTAGAAAGGAGGGATACCCCCTTGTTGATGTGTGCCATTTACTTCAGGACCAAACAATAACTCAGGTTGATCATCATTCAAGTTTACAGCATCCTCTCCTTCACCTATATTTAATGTTTCAGTGATTTGTGATCTATATGATTCATTTTTCACTAGCTTGGTCAAAGGAACTGATATTTTCAATTTTGCTATCTCAGTCTTAATGTTGAATGGAAATTGAGTTTTGCCTGATTGGATGATATCTTCCTTAGAAAATGTGGTCTGTGTATTTTTATCTTCTTTTTCAGTACCTGGCACTTCAGTCTATGTTTGAGCAGTTTTGTTTTGAATTCTTTTATTTGGAATGATTTGAGTAACAATTTCAGTTTGAGTTTCAGATGAAGTTATATCTACAATTTTTGGGTTGGAAGTCTCCTGAGTTCCCCTAGGGAGAATTTGTAGAACTTTGGTCACAGGAGCTTCTGTTATCTTTTTAGTGTGGGTTTGGATTGATTTCTTAGTGGGAATTTTAGTATTCCTTTGGCTTCTAAGGTTGTACTATTTGTGAACCTCATATATAGTATATTTATAGCCTTGTTTGAAGTCAAAGGATTCTCCATATTCTAATTGTAATTGTTGCACCATGTACAATTCTTGTTCTTCCTAAGTAAGAAAAACAGCTAATCCCTAATAGGTTTATCTGGGTGTCATCCTCTTCTTCATGCTTTTATGAACCCTCAGCATAGTTTTCTTGGAAGGATGGTCTAATTTGTTGATTTGGTATAGCGTTCTTTCCAGTGTTAGGATTCTTCCTAAAGTTGGGGTTTCTTATTGGGGGTGGCTATTGATTTTCCCACTGAGTTTTTCTTTCCATGTTTTCCAATCTATCCATTATTCTTTCTACACTCTTTGCTAAACTATCTATCTTTCCATCAAAAGTGGAAGTTTCCTCTTTAATGACAACTCTTTTTTCATTTCTCTTCCTAGCTTTCTTAGCTAATAAATTTGCTTCTACACTAACGACATTACTCTGCATTTGTTCTAATGTTTCAGGGTTTCTTTCCCTTAATTGGTATGACATGTCAGTGTCAAAACCATCAAGAAATTTGATCAATGCTAGGTCCGGAGGGGTTTAATATTAGCAAGGATTGCATTTTAGATGCTATTGAACCTAGTACAATAATCCTAAACTCATTCATTAGGAGCTCTTCTAATGTTATCATATTCAGATAGTATTTACAGAAGGTTTTTCTTTATTTCCCATCTACCAATGAATAATCTATGAAAAGTAGTGTTATGAAACCAGCTCACAAAATGATAGAAAAGAGAGATCAATGCCTTAGAATTCAACCTCTTCGAGGGGGCAACCTCCTTTACATTACACAAATGAGCAATTCTTGGATGATTCAAATGACAAAACCTCCTTTCTATATATAGGAATCTAAGGAGTCACAATACAACCCAGCCGAGCTAACAATAATAATATAAAGCCACAAAAATAACAATAGAGGGATTTTATGGGGCACAGTAATAAAAATATGGGGACAATAGGGGCACAAAAATATTAATAACGGATACAACTACAATAGTAATGGGGTAATCACTAGTATTATAGGGACCTAACATGCCCCTCTCCTTCAAAAAAGTGTTGTCCTCAATGCTTGAGTAGTTCTGGATGCTTCTGTATAAAATTCTCATCCTCCCATGTGGAATCTTTAGCAGATAAGTTCTTCCACTTGATGAGATACTCCAAAAATGATTGATTTCGTAGCTGTCGAGTTCTTGTTTCTGTGACTACTTCCGGTTCCAATATAATTTTTACTTCCTCGTCAAGTTCTGGTAATATTGTTTGGACTGGGAGCTTGTCACCTATAACCTTCTTTAAACATGAAACATGGAAAACTGGGTGCACGTGAGACGATGCAGGAAGCTCCAATTTGTATGCCATAATACCAATCTTTTGCAACACCTTGTACGGAACATAATACTTTGGTGATAATTTATTATCCTTCTTAGCCTGCTTGAGGGACATTTGTTTATATGGTTGTAGCTATAGGAATACCCAATCACCATTAGTGACCATTTCTTGTAGCAACTTATTCATATTTATCTTCAATTCTTCCATCTTATCATCCATGCCATCAATTTTAGCATCCATGCCATTCATCTTAGCTTCCATGCCATCCATCTTAGCTTCTACACATTTCTTTAAACAATCCATCTTAGATTCTACACCTTTCTTTAAACCATCCATATTAGCTTCTACATCTTTCCTTAAACCATCCATATTAGATTCTATTGCTTTTTGTGCAAGTGACACTTGTTGCACTTGGTCTCGTAATTTTGATATATCATGTTGCATTTTTTTCTCTTCTTCATGAATCATGTTAGAGCTTTCAGGTTGCTTACTAGGTGTTTGCATTTTCTTTCCTCAGGGCATCAATTACTGATAATAATGCTTTACTATGCCCTTTGAATTCCTTCAAACTAATTTTTCAAACCAAGCTTATGCAAAAATTTAAAAAAACTACATAGCTTTTTTCACTTTGTAGAAGCTTGATATTGAATCTGATGTATCTCTGCAATTTCGCATCATCTAGTTCTGAAATTGCGACCTATAGTAGTCCTTTGTGTCCTCTTTCTAATGCCACCAATCTGATCCAAATTGGACTCTCCAAGGAGGAGTTATGCATAATATCCCAAGATGACCTGATTATAGACCTTTCCAGAAGAGTGAACTTGTATGAAGTGCCACATGTCACTGTTTCAACCTTTGACTCTAAAAAATATATACAAGAAACTATAGTCCATCCTTTTTCTGTACCTTCTTACAAAATTTGAATCTGATGCTCAGAGAGAAAGTTATGACAATTTTCCCCAGGTCACCTGTTTGGAATGTAATTCAGAAGTCTGCAAAAAGACCAACTTCCTCAAATCATATCTCCGCAAATATAGAGCAAAAAGCTTTGAAATTCAGACCCAAGGTTCAGTACGATTTCATCTCAAATGGGTTTTTTTTTCTCTTCTGAAACATTGTAAAACAAAAGTTATAGCGAAAACACCACGATGACCTTTTTGGAGCAACGAAACCCTAGAATCCAAAGCTCTGATACCAAATGTTATGAAACCAGCTCACAAAATGATAGAAAAGAGAGATCAATGCCTTAGAATTTAGTCTCTTCGAGGGGGAAACCTCCTTTACATTACACAAATGAGCAATTCTTGGATGATCCAAATGACAAAACCTCCTTTCTATATATAGGAGTCTAAGGAGTCACAATATAACCAGCCGACCTAACAATAATAATATAAAGCCACAAAAATAACAATAGAGGGATTCTATGGGGCACAGTAATAAAAATATGGGGACAATAGGGGCACAACAATATTAATAAGGGATACAACTAAAATAGTAATGGGGTAATCACTAGTATTATAGGTACCTAACAAGTAGCTAAATCCATAATATGATTAGAAGGTAAACCTTTGAACCATTTTTTAACATCTCCTATGTTAGGAAACCAGCTCACAAAACGATAAAATGATAGATCAACGCCTTAGAATTCATCCTCTTCGAGGGGGCAACCTTCTTTACATTACACAAATGAACAATTATTAGATGATTCAAATGACAAAACCTCCTTTCTATATATAGGAGTCTAAGGGGTCACAATATAACCAAGCCAACCGAACAATAATAATATAAAGGCACAAAAATAACAATAGAGGGATTCTATGGGGCACAATAATAAAAATATGGGGACATGTCTAGTCAATTTAACGTCTTAAATTTCTCTACATAAATTATCAATCCGGATATCATAAACTGATGAAGTGTTGTGCACCATATGTGCTTAGTTAACCTTTTTTCCTTACTTCGTTGTTTTATAGTTTATGTTGTTTTGGGGTTTTGTTCTTGTTGGTCTCCTAAAGTGTTCTAATGCAATGGAAATCCTAGTTTAAATTTTTAAGAATGATTTTAAAGATGAAGTGTGGATGTAGAGTTGAAGTCAAGGTTTATGCTTCTTATGATAATTTCCAAACTTTGAACTTAAGAGATCTTAAAACATGATGTCTACTGTTAGATCCCTATAATACTAGTGATTACCCCATTACTATTGTAGTTGTACCCCTTATTAATATTTTTGTGCCCCTATTGTCCCCATATTGTTATTATTGTGCCCCATAGAATCCCTATATTGTTATTTTTGTGGCTTTATATTATTATTGTTAAGTCAACTGGGTTATATTGTGACTCCTTAGACTCCTATATATAGAAAGGAGGTTTTGTCATTTGAATCATCCAAGAATGGTTCATTTGTGTAATGTAAAGGAGGTTTCCCCCTCGAAGAGGCTGAATTCTAAGGCGTTCAACTATCTTTTATATCTTTTTGTGAGTTGGTTTCATAACATTTGGTATCAGAGTTTTGGATTCTAGGATTTCGCTGCTCCAAATAGGTCATCACGGAATTTTCGCTATAACTTTTTTCTGCAACGTTTCAGAATCTAAAAAAAAGCCCATTTGAGACGGAATTGAATTGAACCTCGGGTACCAATTTCAGAGATTTTTGCACTATATTTGCGGAGATATGATCTGAGGAAGTTGGTATTTTTGCAGACTCCTGAATTACATTCCAAACAGGTGACCTAGGGGAAAATTGCCATAACTTTCTCTCTGAGCATCGGATTGAAATTTCATCAGAAGTTACAGAAAGAGAAATTATTGTAGCTTCTTGTATATATTTTTCAGAGCCAAAGGTCAAAACAGTGACTCGTGACACGTCGTACAGGTTCGCTCTATTGAACTAGTCTATAATCAGGTCACTGTGGGAGATTTGGCATAACTCTTCCCTAGAGAATCCAATTTGGATCAGACTGGTGGCATTGGAAAGAGGACATAGAGGGATACCGCAGGTCGTAATTTCAGAACTGGATGATCTGAAATTACAGAGATACATCAGATTCAATATCAAGCTCCTACAAAGTGAAAAAAGGTGTGTAGTTTTTTTAAATTTTTGCATAAGCTTTGTTTGAAAAATTAGTTGAAGGAATTCAATGGGCATAGTAAAGCATTATTATCGGTAATTGATGCCCCGAGGAAAGAAAATGCAAACACCTAGTAAGCAACCTGAAAGCTCTAGCATGACTCATGAAGAAGAGGAAGAAATGCAACATGATATATCAAAATTACGAGACCAAGTGCAACAAGTGTCACTTGCACAAAAAGTAACAGAATCTAAGATGGATGGTTTAAAGAAAGATGTAGAAGATAAGATGGATGGTTTAAAGAAATGTGTAGAAGCTAAGACAGATTGTTTAAAGGCAGGCATGGAAGATTTGAAGACAAATTTGAAGATAGATTTGACAAAGTTTCTACAAGAAATGCTTACTAATGGTGAAAGGGTAGTAAAGGAAACTCATGATGAGAAAAAAAGAAATGTTAATCATGATTTCATAGACTCTAATGTTGGATTGAAGACCCACCATATTCCAAAAATAAATATGAGGAAGTTTGATGGAAGGATCCCGCAACATGGATATTACAGATGAAGAAAATTTTCGATCTCAATAATGGGCAAAACACACAAAAGGTACGTAATTCAACTTTATATTTGGAACCAAATTAGTTTGTATGGTATCAATGGCTTTGCTCTCGTAAACAAATTATCACTTGGGCAATTTTTATGGTAGAATTGATAGCACATTATGAGGATACAAAAAGAAACACTTTTTTTAGCCAATTGATAAGTCTCAAACAAAAGGGTTCAATAATGGAGCACATTGAGGAGTTCAAAAAATTGAACATAAGGGTAAAAAATATTCCAGAGGAGCATAGGATTGATGTGTTCATAGGGACTTTAAAGGATAATATCCAACATGATGTTCGCCTTTGGGAACCTGATTCATTAGAGAAGGCATTCAGGTTAGTAAGAAAAATGGAAAGCAAAATTATGGCAACCAGGAAGCATACCATTCACAACTATAAATATGGAAGTGTTATTGCCCCTAGTCTTCCACAACCTATAAGGTTGACACCACAACAATTGGAAGAAAAAAGAGCAAAAGGGATTTGTTACAGTTGTGATAGCAAATACACTAAAGGTCATAAGTGTGCTAAGAAGAAATTATTCTACATAGATTGTGAAGAGGAAGAAGAAAAGGAGCAAGAAAGGTCAAAAGAAGAGGATATACTCCAAGAAAAAAACCTAGATAAAGAAGAAATGAATCCGACCATATCTTGTAATGCATTGGTTGGAATTACCACTCCTCAAACCATCAAGATAGAAGGACAAATCAAGAAGAAAAAGGTAATAGTGTTGATTGATTTAGGAAGTACCCACAATTATATTCATTGTAAGAGAAAAAGAATTGAATTGCTTCCTATATCCAGCACCAGAGTGTCAAGTGATGGTTGCAAACGGAGGAACGATAAATTTCTCTGGAAAGTACCATAATATCCAGCTATCCATGGGAGAATATGTGTTGACTAGCCCAATGCTTTCCATTCCAATGGGAGGTGTTGATGTTGTACTAGGAGTACAATGGCTACAATCCTTGGGTACAATAGCTTTTACGTTTCAAGAAATTTTCATGAAATTTTTTGTAGAAGGAAAGGAAGTTGAATTAAGGGGTATTGCAAGGAAACTGGGAAAGATAATCAGCTCTAATGGTATGAAAAAGCTTCTAAAAAAGGAACAAAGAGGTGTAATTGCACAATTATGTTCTCTAGATGTTTCCACATCGAAATCATCTATTTCTCCATAACTCCAAAAAGTCTTGGACAATCATTCAAAGGTATTTGAGACTCCCAAAGGTCTCCCACCTATTCATGATCATGATCATGCTATTCATTTGATTCCAGGAAATGTTCCTCCAAACATCAGGCCATACAGATATCCCTATGCCCAAAAGAGTGAAATTGAACGTATGGTTGCAGAAATGCTAGAGGCTGGTATAATTCAACCTAGTCAAAGTTCTTTCTCTGCTCCAGTAGTATTGGTGCACAAGGATGGATCATGGCACATGTGTCCAGATTATAGGGAGCTCAACAAGCTCACTATTAAATATAAGTTTCCCATTCTTGTCATTGATGAATTGCATGGATCAATTTACTTCACCAAGTTGGATCTTCATTCAGGATATCATCAAATCAAAATGAAGACTGAAGATATTCCGAAAACAGCATTTAGAACTCATGAGGGTCATTATGAATTTTTGGTCATGCCTTTTGGCCTTACCAATGCACCTTCTACATTTCAAGGTTTGATGAATTCCATTTTCAAACCCTTCCTTAGAAAATTTGTGTTAATATTTTTTGATGATATACTAATCTACAGCAAGTCTTGGAAGGATCATGTTGAACATGTAGACAGGGTGCTACAACTATGGGAGGAGAAACAATTATATGCAAAAAGATCCAAATGTTCCTTTGGAGTACAAGAGGTGGAATATCTGGGTCATATTGTATCTCATGAAGGAGTTATGGTAGACCCTAGAAAAATTACAGCCATTAAGGAATGGAAAATCCCCACATCCATAAAGCATCTGCGAGGATTTCTCGGGTTGACAGGGTATTATCGCAAGTTTGTTAAGAATTATGGGAGAATAACAGCACCTCTAACAACATTATTGAAGAAAGATGCATTTTCATGGACTCCAGAAGCAACAAAGGCCTTCGAACATCTTACAAAGGCAATGTGCCAAGCACCGATCTTAGCTACACCGAACTTCACAAAAACCTTTATTGTGGAATGTGATGCTTCAGGAAATGGAATTGGTGTTGTTTTAATGCAAGATGAAAGACCTATTTCTTTTGAAAGTCATCCAATCAAGGGAAAGTTCTTACACAAAGCTATTTATGAGAAGGAAATGTTGGCAATACGACATGCACTTAAGAAATGGTGACCCTACCTAATGGGAAGACACTTCAAGGTAAAAATGGATCATGATAGCCTTAAATACTTTTTAGAACAAATATTATCCTCTAAAGAGCAACAAAAGTGGGTCACAAAGATGTTGGGTTATGGCTTTGAAATCATCTACAAAAAGGGAAGCAAAATGTGGTGGCAGATGCACTCCCAAGAAAGGATGAGGATGTGGAAGAATTGTTGTGCACCATTTCTATTATCCAACTAGATTGGATAAATGAAGCAAGGGAGGAATGGAAGAATGATGAAGAAGTTTGGGCACTTATTCGAAAGTTACAACAAGATTCTAGTACATCTAATACATTTAGCTGGAAAAATTATTCGTTATGGTACAAAGATCGCCTTTACCTCTGTAAGAATTCCCAACTCAAACAAAAGATTCTTATGGAATTGCACACTTCTCCCTTAGGAGGGAACTCAGGATTTTTAAAAACTTACCATAGGATTAAGAAGGGATTTTTTTGGGATGGCCTTAAATCGGATATTCAAAAAGTATGTACACTTTTGTGCATTATCACATCCATTTAAATCCAGTACAATTTCTACTACATTTATGGAAACAATTCAAAAGCTACATGGAAATCCAAAGATTATTGTAAGTGACAGAGATCCCATTTTCACTGGAAATTTTTGGACAGAATTATTTTCTTGTCTTGGTACTCAGTTAGCTCATAGCTCATCTTATCATCCTCAATCTGATGGGCAAACTGAGATAGTAAACAAATGTTTGGAAGGATATCTTCATTGCTTTGTATCTGATAAACAGACACAATGGGTCAAATGGTTGCCTCTGGCTGAATGGTGGTATAACACTTCCTTACATACAGAAACAAAAATGACCCCATTTATGGCACTTTATGGATATCAACCACCATCCATCAGATCATATTTAAGAGAAAATTCTAAGGTTCAAGCAGTGGAATATCACATTGAACATCCACAACAAGTCCTCCAACTCTTAAAGGATAACCTCGTGTTAGCACATAATAGAATGAAACAATAGGTAGATCAACATTGCAGCGAAAGAAGTTTTGATGTAGGTGATTGGGTATTCCTACGGCTACATATAAACAAATGTCCCTCACGCAAGCTAAGAAGGATAATAAATTATCACCAAAGTATTATGTTCCATACAAGGTGTTGCAAAAGATTGGTACTATGGCATACAAATTGTAACTTCCTGCAACTTCTCGAGTGCACCCAGTTTTCCATGTTTCATGTTTAAAGAAGGTTATAGGCGACAAGCTCTCAGTTCAAATAATATTGCCAGAACTTGATGAGGAAGGAAAAATTATATTGGAACCGGAAGCAGTCACAGAAACAAGAACTCGACAACTACGAAATCGATCAATTTCGAAGTATCTCATCAAGTGGAAGAACATATCCGCTAAAGATTCCACATGGGAGGATGAGAATTTTATACAGAAGCATCCAAAACTACTCAAGGGTTGAGGACAACACTTTTTTGAAGGAGAGAGGCATGTTAGGTCCCTATAATACTAGTGATTACCCCATTACTATTGTAGTTGTACCCCTTATTAATATTGTTGTGCCCCTATTGTCCCCATATTGTTATTACTGTGCCCCATAGAATCCCTCTATTGTTATTTTTGTGGCTTTATATTATTATTATTAGGTTGGTTGGGTTATATTGCGACTCCTTAGACTCCTATATATATAAAGGAGGTTTTGTCATTTGAATCATCCAAGAATTGTTCATTTGTGTAATGTAAAGGAGGTTGCCCCCTCGAAGAGGCTGAATTCTAAGGCGTTCAACTATTTTTTTTATCTTTTTGTGAGCTGGTTTCATAACATCTACAAAATCAGTACTTGAACAAAAGTGTAAACATGCAGCTACATAAATCCAGCAAAAGATGAAGTACTGAAAATGAGGTTACTATCTATGTTGTCCATCTAATTACAGAATTAAAATCTAATAAACTACTGCAGTCAAAACCAAAGAGTAAAGAAGCTGGAAACTAATCACTAATTTCACCCATAATCACAATATTTCGTCGAAAAATGGAGTTAAGCTAAAGACACCAGAAATATCATCATATGGCATGAAAAAATGACATTTAAACTATCTACTTGCAGACTAATGAAAGAAAAATCAATTACTTCACCTACAATCACAATAGCTCGCCAATTAACTTCTAAAACGGGTTAAGCTAAAGGCACCAAAGATATCATCATGTAGCATGAAGAACTGATATCTAAACTATCTACTTGCAAGCTAATGAAAGAAAAATCAAATTACTTCACCTATAATCACAATAGCTCGCCAATTAACTTCTAAAACGGGGTTAAGCTAAAGGCACCAGAGATATCATCATATAGCATGAAGAACTGATATCTAAACTATCTACTTGCAGACTAATGAAAGCAAAATCAATTACTTCACCTATAATCACAATAGCTCGCCAATTAACTTCTAAAATGGGGTTAAGCAAAAGGCACCGGAGATATCATCATATAGCATGAATAACTGATATCTAATCTATCTAAAAAGCAGTAAACAAATCTCACTAAAATAAAAGCATAACAACTGGAATTAAAACTAAAATTCAGCAGAGGAAGCAAGTCTTAGATCACCACTTTGTTACACTAAAAAATGTCACCTTGACTACTTACAGTTAGTATGGCTCAAATCAACAGTCATGCTACCCTCTTAGGCAAGTCTCATGCCTCTGTTATCCATCTCAAACTCAAAGAAGAGAGAAAGTCTTGTAAAAACTATGTTTATCTCTGGGGTCGCAGGTTCTCTCTAGCCTTACCTGCGGGGACGCTGACCTTGTTCACAAAATATGCGTCCATGGACGCTCTGTATGTTAAGGGACAGGTGCGTCCCTCTGTAAAAGGCAAAATGCGCGAGTTTTATCTTGAAAAAGTTACTTGTGGTTACTTCTAGAACATTCTAGAGGTCGGTTTGATGAAATGGATGCGCCTCCAGTTGGTTCATGTATCTCTATTAAGGGGAACTTATCCCATCAATAAGGGAGCTATCCCACCCATAGAGGGGGATGATCCCATTGATAGTGGACCTGAATAACCTCTTTACAGCACTATAAATAAAGGCATTGAGCCAGAAGGAGAGGAGGTTGGAGCTATACATTTTCTTTGGGTAAATGCTGCAGGATTTAGGTCTTCCATTAGAGCCCTTGTGAGGAGAGATTGTCTTCACTTGATTCTACTTGGGAGAGGGTGAGCTTTGTCAAAGTAGAGGAAAACCCTTGATGGACCCTGGGAGGAACTTGCACAACACCAAGGCCAGGTTGTAAGAGTTTCTTTGTTTCGTTATTAATACAAACTGGTTTATTTTTCTCAATAGCTTGTGTTAATGAGTTATTTCATGTGTTCCTTGGTCTGCATGTTGAATATATGTTTTATTATATGAAATGCAAGTGCTTGGTAATTGTTTGATTGTTTGTGGTTGCAGGAATTGACTTGAAGGAGGAGCTCATCCGGATCGTCAAGAACGGACTTCAACAACAGCGTTTTGGAATAAGGTAAGCCTAAACACTTGTAGTTTTCATGTTGTAAAAGGTGTATTTAGAGAAAGATCACTCCATTTTGTCTTGTTTGTCATTAGAATGTCTTAGACTTCTAGGAAGGTCAGTCGTGTCCGCACCCTTGACAGATTTCGTGTGACAAATTGGCGACTCCACTGGGGAATCCATTAATGAGAGAGTCTTTTCCTTTATATGAACTTTGCTTTGAGAAAATCATTTTTATTTTCTGGTTTTTGACTGTGAGAATTAGTATTTGGGTGGCTTAGCTTTAGATTTAGTTAGATTTGGTTTTTCTTCATTTTTCCAGAAAGACGCACCCTCTTAGTACTGCACAGTGCGTCTTTGGACGCGCTGTTGCCGTCTGCACAGAGCGGGGCCGCACCTGTGACAACGGGTTGCCTGCGTCTTCCTGTAAAACTTAAGAAAATTCCATTTTTGCTTTAAATTGCTTTTAGATTTTGTTTTTCCTTAGTGTTTTCTGCCCAGATCCTTTAGTACCCTGTCAAAAATTTTCACCTGAACTAGTTTTGTGAGCTTTGAGTGTTTTAGTGGTTTTCAACGAAGTTTAGACCTAGGGTTTGATTTTTGGAAAGGCTTTGTAGTGACTTTGATAGTAGAAAGTTGTCCAGCCTTAGATCTCTCTGGTTAGTCAACCTTCTTAGAAGTCGGGCCTGTCGTAAAGTCTCCTTTTGTGAGCAACTTGCCATTTGAGTTGTTTTGGGTCAAATTTCGAATTACTTGTTTATAAAGTATTGATTTCCATTTTACAAAAAGAACAAAAAGATTAGAGTTTTGTTTTGGCTAGTTTTTGATTCTGCAATAAGCTAGTCCTTGATTTGATTGTGATCAAGTAAAACACCTTAGAAATAATCATTGTTAGTTTTGGCCTCGTTAAGATTGCTTAGAGTAAATTTGCCTTTAGTTTGCTTATGAGTGCATTTTCATAGATTTTAAGAGTTGTTAAGATTGATTTTTGGTTACATTAGATTTACTTGCTTTATTAAAAGAAAAATACAAAAACATCTTCTTAAAAGGTCTTGTTTCAAGTAGCTTTTTGTTTTCGAAAGAAGAAAAGAGTTTTTTTCGTGCATGTAAAGAGAGGTTATGTTTTTATGCTTGGAAAAGAAAAACGAATTGTTTCTTTGATTGTCTTCAATTAAGAAGTTGCTTTTATAAAGATTGCATTCTCTCAACTTTTTAGTTAAGCAATTCATCGAAAAAGTAAAGTAGTGGATAAATCATTCTAGGTGCATTTTGTAGTGGTTTCGAGTCGAGTCAACACACCACTAGTTTCACTTCCATCACCTTTTGACTTAAGAAACAACCTTAAAAGTAACGCTTAAATTAAAATCAATCTAGTAATCTTTATTTTTCTAGGGCTCTGAAGCACCAACATAGCTTAGGCTAGGGTCTTGGAGTAGGTGAGTACTTAACTCTCCAAGACTACAAAACCAAACAGATAGTCTATCTTGAGTAGAACAAATCCAATTGTTTCAGTTACATTCTGGGAAAGCTCCTCTTAAAGGAGAAGCACGAGCTCGTGTCCGAACCAGTGAGGGGATCATTCCTCCCTCGTTGGGAACGACGCCAGGCAGTACGTATTACAAACGGTAAACCTCGGATTAACCATTGTCGAGGAGCCAGGGGTCACTTATCGGTAAACCTTGGATTGTTGTCAAGGAGCCGGTAAGGGGATTGGAGCTTGCTACTCTGCCCTTGCGTGCTGTCGGAGTTTAGACTGTTCCCCCAGGTGTAATTGTTGTGATTGGTAACCTTAGTGGCCATAATATCTAGGATTCTACCCAAGGTGACGGTGGAGGGAAGGTCCCACTGTACCTGGAGCAGACGTCGGTTATACTCACTTGGATTTTCTGGGGGGTTCGCTTCACTTCGAGACGGTTAAAGTGGAGGAACTTGGTCCAGTCTATTCATTAAGCAGGTTGCCGGGGTAACTGTTCCACCCACCATTTCTGTACTGAATCCTGCGAGGTTGGGCCTAATCACCAACTAGCGCTTTTGGTCCGGAAGACTACTGTTTGTGTGTGGTTTGACGCTCTAGATTATTTAGGCGTGTGCTTCAAATTTGTTTGCTTCTTTAGAAGACTTTAGGTGGTTTGATTTGAAATTTTTTACTTTGTTTTCGTGTGTTGTAGTTAAAATCTTTAATTGTGGCGGAATTACCGAGACAGTCCCGTAGACTTCGGGGCAAGTCTCCTGAGATTGTTACCGGAATAGATTTGTTAAGAAAACTCCGTAAATCGCGGGGTGAATCTCCTGAAGACATTCCGGGTCATTTAGAAGGGTTAAAGGTCCTTGTAACTCCTCCTAGTGGCAGTAGAGTAGGATCACCTGAAGAAGGAGAATCTTCCTTGGTAGTCCATCCAGATTACCAAAGTTTAGAAACAGGTTACAATCCCGAAGCTGTTACAGTTTCCGAGCTTGCTGGTAGTTTTTCATCTGCCAGTGAAACAGGCGAAGAACCTGAAATTTCAGAACCTGTTACTCCAACTCCTAGTGTTCCTGATTCACCAAGAATAGAAAGAATTATCACCGAAAATCTTCCTGTTGGATTAATTGCTATAGAAGAACTTGTTCCAGAGGAAGAAATAGGCGTTTCTGATTCTGAAGATCTAATTACCCTTGATCTAAGGGAGCGTGAATCCATCTTTTACAGTCCTCCTAGAAGTGAATCTTGGTACCTTGCATTAACCAATTTTTTAGACAACTCAGTAGGTTTTTCTACACCTCGTACTCCGGTTCCACCTAGAGGAATTCATTCTCCTGTAAATATGTCTGGTCAGTCATCTGTGTTTTCACAAAGTCCTGAATCATTTTTACATGGCGGTCCTTCTGTTCCTACTGGGTATCAATCACTTTCTGGTACCTTTGCGGGAGCATCTCCTCAACCCATTGATCATGGGTTATTAGTTGGAAACAGTGGTAATGTACCATTGAGTATAGGTGAAGTTTATATGATGTCAGGTTCAACTCCCATTAACCAACCTCAAGGTGGCCAATTACCGCCTGGGGGGCAACCTTCGTTAATGCCTGGGGGGCAACCTCAAGGTACTTCATTCGTGACTGGGGGGCAACCTCAAGGGTATCAACCCCAAGGGTATCAACCCCAGCCTCAATATGTACCCCAAAGTCAACCTCAGTATCAATATCAACCTCAAGGATGGCAACCCCAAGGGTATCAACCCCAAGGGTATCAACCTCAAGGATACCAACCTCAAGGTCAAGGTCAACCCCAGTATTCGTATTTACCTCAAGGTTATCAACCTACGGGTCAATACCCTGGTCAAGGTTATCAACCACCTCAAGGGCAATCATATGGGACTGCACCTTACAGTTATCAACCCTATCCTCAATACGGCTATGGATCTCAGTATCCTCAACCTGTTACGAGTCAATACCCTGGAATGTTAACATGGGATCCGTCACAGGGTCAACAGATGTCGCAACCAAGTATACAGTCGGTACCTCAAGCAGGACAACCTGCAGTTCCTGGTCCACCCCAGCAACCGCAACCTGTCCAGTCAAGTGTTCAGACCCCTGTAACTTCTGTAGTTACTCAGCCGCCAATTGCACCTGGTACTCCACCTCACACGGCTGCAGCAACTACCGCTTCATCTACCATGCTTACTTCTGGAGTATCGGCAGCTCCGGTTTCTACTGTCCCTGTAACCACTCCTCAGACATCTGTACCGTTGTCTGGACCCACGGTTCAAACCACAGTCCAGATGCCTGCAGGCCAACCTGGTACAAGTACGGTTGTTACTACTCAACCTCAATTTGTTCAACCTCCGTACCAGGGACAGTATCAACCTGGGCAAGCTGCCCAACAACCGGTTTACCAGTATCAACCGTATCCTGGGTACACTTATCAACCACCTCAGCAACCCCAGTACGGTCCGGTTAATCCTGGTTTTCCAGGAGGATATAATATCCCAAATGCGACTCCTGTTCCTAGTTATCCTGGATATCCTCCTCCTGGGGCTGGTATTGTGACTCAGAGTTTTAGAGATCCTAACCGGCAGTTACCGTTTATTGCGACTTTAGATTTACCCGACTTGACGCGCCTAACGAACGATCCAATTCAATATCTTCAGTTCTGGCCGCCAATGCCAAATAAGTTGCCCAGCGATATACCCAAGTTCGAAGGTAAGTCTGGAGAGGATCCGTCTAATCACGTGATGACTTACCACCTCTGGTGTGCATCAAATTCCATCTCAGATGATTCCATCCGCTTACGTCTTTTCCAGCGTACACTCATTGGTCTCGCAGCCAAGTGGTACATTGAGTTACCACGGGCCTCTTTTTACAACTTTAGCCAGTTAGCTACCTCGTTCTTAACTCATTTTCAGTTACCAGTCAGATACGATAATGGTACAGAATTATTAACTTCGCTAAAACAATCGACATCCACGTACATTTCTGATCACATTCATGAGTGGAGACGTCGAAGGAGATTAGTGAAAGTTTTTATCCCGGACCAAATCTTAGCTGAATGGTTTGTCAAATCATTATTACCAAGAATTACTGAAGATGTAGCTAAGGCCGGAGTAGTTACTGAGGAGCAAGTCATTGCTCAGGCACAATACCTTGACTTAGTTTACACTCAGTCGGGTACGTTACACGAGAAAATTCCGGATCTTCCAAAGTCAAACCAAATCGCTGCTGCTCCTTCGGGATCTCATGCCGCTGATGGTATGATCGGTATCGTGACTACGAAGAGTAAGAAGAAGTCTTCCAAGACCTCCAATACTCCAATTATCACTTTGCCTGATTCTCCGACAGGAGAGTCTTCTCCTCCTGAACTTACCGCCGACATTCACGCTGTAGAGTCATCTACGGCCAAATCAAAAAACGGTGGAAAGAAGAAAGGAAAGAAGAAGGCTAAAGCAGACAAGGCTCCAAAGGAGAAAACGGAAAAGTCGGAAACCAATGACGAAAAGCGCAAACCTCGATATCCTTGTCTTATTTGTGAAGAAGATCATTTTACGAGAGACTGCCCTCATCGGGCCGAGGTAGTGAAAATAGTCAAAGGTTCTCCCACTCCTGCTGTGTTAAAAAATCCATTTCCAGAGCAGGAGAATAAGATGATAGGTTCTTCTTCGAATGCCAGTGAAGAACCCATTTTGATGATGTCTCATGTCAGGATTGCGACTCGATCGCAAGATTATGGTAGTAAGGCTCCTGTTGATGGTAAGGAAGCAGAATCTTCTCACTCTAACCCATCAACCTCAGCTCCTGGTTCCGATCCACTACAGATCGAAAAACCTAACCCAGACTTAGTGATTAAGCCGCCCGCCAAGGGTGTACTTCGAAGGTCTGCTTTCAATCCACATGCGAGAGCAGCCCAGAATTACAACATTGTTGAAGACTTAGCTGTTTCACCTTCAGCAATGTCGGCACTCGAAGTGCTGCAATCATGTCCAGCGCAACGAAAATTGCTTTTGTCGGCTATTGGAGCTGTCGATGTTCAGGACCCGAACCTAATGATCTTTGATCTAGAAAGTAGTACACCGCGTCTCCCCCATCAAATGGCTTTCCAAATTCCAGTGATAGTCAAAAACAGGCCTATTCATCGGACTGTGATTGATGAGGGAGCTTCTACGTGTATTATGTCGATTCAATGTTGGAGATCGCTTGGTTCTCCTTCGTTGAACCAATCCCCCACCATCCTTAAGGCCTTTGATGGCCGTGGGTTCCGTCCGTTTGGTATTCTACAAGAATTGCCTATAGGGGTCGAAGGTAAAACCGTTAGTCTGGATGTGGAAGTGGTTGATGCCCCTCTAGACTACAACCTTCTTTTGGGTCGAAGTTGGTCATATGCTATGACAGCGGTCGTTTCATCGGTCTTCAGAGTCATTAAGTTTCCACATAACGGTAAGATCGTGACTATTGATCAGCTGACATACTTTTCATCCGACCCAACCTCTTTAGAAACTATCCAGCATGTTGGTAAAACGACAATCCCTTATAGGGACATTGGTGTAGGTTTAGTTAAGGATTCCGGTTTACTGGGAACTTTTCCTCTCCCTCCACTCAATGCAGACCCTTCGTTCGCAACAATTCATATGATCACGTCAGAAAACATTATTTATGATGATCCTTGGTATGTTCCCTCTGACTCTGAGCTAGACTCACTCGGTGATGTTATGCCGTTGAGTCCGTATGAGATTGCTTATGAAGCTCTTATGTCTTTTACCGACTTTCATTCAACCGAAACCGACCAAATGAATGTGGTCAGTGAAGAGTCACTTTTCACCTCACCCTTAGAACGGATAACGTTTCCCGAAGAAGTGTCATCTGACGAACAACTTCGCGAAATCCTAAGTGTAGATGATCTACCATGGGAAGATCTCCATCACAGATCTTCGTTTTTACCTAAGGATGATGCATTTGAAAATGATTTTTCATCTATCTTTACCGCTGAATATGTCAAAGACGCTCAGGATCCAACGAAACATTCTGATTCAGAGCTGAATTTAGGGAATATTTCTCGTACTATTCCCATTGATATTTCAGTGAAGCCCGGAATCGAGGAGAACATTCATATAGGTGCCGCATGTACTGAAGAAGAAATCCAAACTTACAAGGCCCTATTCCAAGAATTCCGCGACGTGTTTGCCTGGTCTTACGAGGAAATGCCGGAATTGATCCTGCCATTGTTGTTCATGAAATCAAAACCTACCCGGATGCTAAACCCATTCGGCAACGGTTGCGTCAGATTCACCCTCGAAAAGCGGCTGCGATTAAAGCAGAAGTCGAAAAGCTGTTGAAAGCAGGTTTCATTTATCCGATCCCGTTAACGGATTGGGTATCGAATATTGTTCCCGTCAATAAAAAACAAGGAACAATAAGAATCTGTATCGACTATAGGGATATCAATCGAGCTTGTCCAAAAGACAACTATCCTACGCCTTATATCGATCAAATAATTGATGATTGTGCCGGAAGTGAGATGTTTTCCTTCATGGATGGTTTCTCAGGCTATAATCAAATCAATATTCTACCTGCCGATCAACCAAAAACGGCATTCATTTGTCCATGGGGGACATTTGCTTACTGCAAATTACCTTTTGGGCTTAAGAACGCCGGTGCTACTTTTCAACGGGCAATGTCTTATGCATTTCATGACATCAAGCACATTGTGCAACCCTATCTCGATGATTTGCCTGCTCATTCTTTACAACGAGCTGATCACCTTGTCCACCTACGAGCAATCTTTATGAGGTGTAGGCATTATCGAATTCGGTTGAATCCCCACAAGTGTGTTTTCTGTATAGAAACAGGTCGATTGCTGGGATTTGTTGTTTCAAAAGCCGGCATTCGCGTCGATCCCTCGAAAGTCGAGGCTATCATCAAATTGCCTCCTCCTTCGAGTTTGCGCCAACTCCAAAGTTTGCAAGGGAAAGCGAACTTTTTACGCCGATTCATCCCAAACTACGCCGAGGTCACTAAAGGTTTTACACGGTTGTTGAAACAGAACGCACAATTCTTTTGGGACGAGATTGCCCAACAATCTTTTGATGCACTGAAACACGCGTTGACCCATGCACCGTTATTGCATCCTCCCAACTACAACCAGGACTACTTCTTATACCTCGCAGCTTCGCATTCCACCATTGGAATGGTGTTAGTTCAAGAAGATGAATTCAAAGCAGAGCATGTGATATATTATCTTAGTAGAACCTTAAATCCCACTGAGTTAAAATATTCGCATGTGGAGAAATTGGCCCTGGCAGCCGTTCAAGCTGTCCAGCGTTTTCGTCACTACATTCTTCTCCGCAAGACTACAGTTATTTCGGATTGCAACCCTATGATTTATATTTTGACAAAACAACTGCTAGGGGGCAAGTACTCTAAATGGATTGTTATCCTGCAAGAGTTCGACTTGGAGTTCGAGAAGTCCAAGTCTAAGAAATCTTTAGTTTTTGCGGAATTGATGTGTGATTTCCCGAGTGCTGACACAGAGACTGTGGCAGAGGAGTCCATTGTGGACGAATCTTTGTTTCTTATTAGCACTTTAGATCCGTGGTATGGGGATATAATCATCTATCTCCAAACCCAAACCTTTCGGCCTGAAGCTTCCAAGGAAGACCGTCGAAAAATTCGGTTTCGATCCCAGCAATACAGAATTATTGGAGATACACTTTATCGCCGGGGGGCAGACTTAGTTTTTCGACGTTGTTTAACTCACGAAGAGGCTGAGAGAGTTTTGAATGATTGTCACTCTGGAGCATGTGGCGGTCATATGTCTGGGTATGCCACAGCTCAGAAGGTGTTGCGCGCTGGCTATTTCTGGCCGTCTATGTTTAAAGATTGTATCCTTGCCGTCAGAACATGCCACAACTGTCAAGTGTTTGATCGAAAGATGCGCGCTCCACCTGCTCCTCTCCACCCTATAATTGCCGCTGGTCCATTCGCCAAATGGGGCATTGACTTTATTACTTGTAACCCTCACTCGGCGGGGGGCATGCGTATATCATCCTCGCGGTTGATTATTTTACAAAATGGGCCGAGGCGATGCCTACATTCGACGCAAGCGGCAAGACAGCTGCAGTTTTCGTATTCAATCATATCATAACTAGGTTTGGTGTCCCACAAGCAATCATTACTGACCATGGGAGCCATTTTCGAAACGTCATGATGACTGAGCTTACAAGCCAGCTTGGTTTGCGCCACGATAGCTCTACTCCTTATTATCCGCAAGCCAACGGTTTGGTTGAGTCAATCAACAAAGTTCTAGTCATCATGATTCGACGGATCATTGGTATCCATCGAACGAATTGGCATAACATGTTATTTTCGGCGCTATGGGCATATCGAACTTCAGTGAAAAATTCAACAGGTTTCACCCCTTTCCAGCTAGTTTATGGCTTAGAAGCTGTGTTACCTATTGAATGCGAAATCCCATCACTTCAAATGGCTGTCGAATTACTTCCAGCTACTTCCGAAGAGGAGAAACGGTTATTATACTTGGCTAAATTAGATGAGACTCGACGTGACGCTACTTTAGCTATCGAGACTCACGCGAAACGAATGAAAGCTCAGTACGATAAAAATGTAACCCCTCGAAGTTTTTCGGAAGGAGACCTAGTACTATTATATGATCAAGCTAACGATAAGCTAGGTGCCGGAAAATTCGTTCCCATGTGGCATGGGCCCTACATTGTAAAGCGAAAGCTAGCAAAAGGGGCTTATGAGTTAGTTGATTTTGATGGGGACTCTTTGGGTAAACCCAGAAATGGACTTTACCTAAAGAGGTATTATGCTTAAAATGATGGGTATGGAGAAATTTTTAGATAGGTTAGATTTTCTTTCTAGCTAGCAAGTGTGTTAGTTTAGTCAGTGTGCTTAGCTTAGCAAGTGTGGTTTTTCGTCATTATTCTGGCTTATCTTGGTTTTACTCTTGATATTGTAGATGTCGACGCCTCTCCAAACATACATTGGATTTGCTGATGGTGCTTGTCGTAGTACACGGAATATCTCTTCCGCAGCTTGGGTTATCTATTCGCCCTCTGACGAGTTAGTTTCTATGCATGGGGTAAGCCTCGGTCAAACAACGAATAACATTGCAGAATACAGTGCAGTGGTTGAATTATTATCCGAATCTATTTCATTTGGAATTCGACGTTTGATAGTGAGGTTAGATTCTGAACTTGTTGTATTACAGCTTAATAGAGTTTATGCCATTAGAAATCCTGTGTTATTAAGGTTGTTTTTGAGAGTGCGTCTCTTGGAACGTGAATTTGATTACATTGAATATCAACATATTCCAAGGTCTTTGAATACATTAGCAGATGCAATTGCTTCTCGAATGTTGGACAGACATTTACGATAATCATGCAAGTAAATTTAAAAACATTTCATCACATATGTTAAACAAGATAAGCCGGTAATAGTGATATATATAGATAGAAGTGTGTCAAAAAATATATACATCGTCTTCGATCATAGGTTTAAAACACCTTATGATCGGCAAAATGATAGTACAAAAAGTCAAAAATGTCACATGTGACTACAAAAGTGACTAGTCAATCACTGGTGGTGCTCTCTGTACGACACCACTGCGCGGGCTACCTTACGCAAAAATCTCCTAAACGGTCCAGGGACCGCGACTACGAAGCGCTGAAGCCTGATAGGAATGTCGTCCATAGTAGTCTCAGGTATATCTGCCGTGAGACGCTCTAGATCATGCTCCAACTCAGCTAGTACTTCTGCTGTCGCATCCTGTGGGGCCGGTACCGGTGCAGCTGGATGTAGTCTATCATAAGGCCGGAGGTTGGCTGGACGCTGTGGACCAACATCTGCATTTTGAAAAAGTTTACTATTAGTTTTGAGACGATATATATAAAAAATACAAAAAATACATAACTAGAAAACTTGTGAAAATAAAAAGTACCTCTGTCGTCCCATTGTTCTCCCTGTGGAAGAACCATGTCCGGATCACCTCTGAAATCCATTCCGGCATACGGAAAGTCCTGTATCACAAAAAGCTGGCCCTCTAACCAGTCAAAATAACTATCTGAGAATCGAACTACTGTCGCGCCCTCGTCAGGATGCCGGGCCATCACCGCAACCCATCGTATCAGCTTTGGCTGCTGGGGACCCAAGATATCAACAGTGAGTTGCTGAGGGATCAGCATTGGAATTCTCTCCAAGGCAAAGCTCACGACTATAGGCCCATATCCAAAAGTCTTTAGTCGTCCGTTCTTTGCCTTGGTCAGTTGGCTCTTCATATGAGCCGACACAGCTTCACACCAGTTGAAAATGGTGCCTTGGTAACAGTCAATTGCCATCCGCATTTGGGATCCGGAAGCAATGTGTAAAGCGGCCGCGCCGCAAATTCTGGTAACCGTGAACGCTATGACTTTGAGTTCCGGCAGAGTGATGTGTTTTATCTCTATGCCTTTTGAATGGTGAGCCCCAGGTGTGCACCAATTCTCGCGGAGACTATCAAGGGATTGGCCACCCGGCCTAGTCCCCGCAAGACTGAGTTGCTCACCTCTGTTTGGCAAGCCAGTGAGAAAGTATACATCCGAGGGCTCTATCTCGAGCTGGTGCCCTCCTATGTAAAAGCATTGTTCTTGTACGTTCCATCGCTCAACCAGCCATTCCAAGAATCTTACCTGGCCCCTCATGCCCGGTATGGTCCAATATTTGTATAATCCGCATGCTCTTAGGGCATCCAGGGAAGGTTGATGATTTATTGCAGCTTCATCTTCCTCTACATGCTCTCTTTCTCTCCAGTCTAACATGATTAATGCCCTGCATATCAAAAATAGCAATTAGAAATTGATTTGGGAATTTTTGGTGGTTTTTTGAGAGAGTTGGGGTTTTGAAATGCGCGTTTCTCGGAGGACGCACCCCGGCTTTGTAGCACAGGGCGCCCGGACGCAGCTGGCCTGAAGGCGGGCTGCGTCTTCCGACCGTTTTCCCGTATGAGAAAAAGTCGGGGGACGCAGGTCACCCGAAGGGCACCTGCGTCCGCCGAGAGGCGCATTCCAAAACCAAAACCCCCCCAAAAAATGAAACTAAAACCTAAAAATTGATTCTAAACGGATAGAAATGCAGAGTAGGATGTGTAAAATACCTGGATGAGACGGCGTTCGATTCCAACGGTCAGATTTTCCGCAGCAACCACGGGAAGTTTCTTGTCAAAAGCTCCTTTTTCAACCTCAACAGTGAAACGGTAAAAATGACATGGTAAAAGGTCTTTTTATAGGTTTTTTGGATGAATTAGTTCATTTTTTACCATGAAAAGATGTTTTTGAATGTATTTTTGCCTATTTTAAACAGGTATGAGTAATGTGTTGCTTTTGTGCAGGACAAAGGGATTTCGAGGGAAATTGTAATTTTTCACAAACAAAAATATCAGAGTCATCTTTTAAGCCCTTTTCTGACTCCTAAAACATGAAAAGATCGCCGAGTGTTTCTTTTTCACTCGTTAAAACGGAATTAAAAGACGGTCCCCTTTTAGCTCTTTTCTGACCGCAAAATCAGGAAAAGATTGCCGGGTTTTTGTCGTTTCGAACTCGATAAGGAAATAAAACGACGTGTCCTTGATCGCTTTTTACTTTTCAGGTTAACGACACTATTATGAAAGTACTCCTTGGTCGCAAGATCAAGCGGTTCCCCCAGGTATTATTTTATACTTTTTCGGGCTTGAGGGACACAAATATACGAAAAAGTTCAACGTGGAGTCTCCTTTAGTTTTTTCAGACTCTCTAAAATTGAAAAACGCCGAGTTTCTCCTATACTGGGCTCGTTAAACTTTTACAGTAGAGGACCTGTTCAATTACAAACAGGAACGAACCACTCCTTCCTAGGGTTCGAATTTAAACTAGGTTGGACTCGTCCGAAGGATGAGCTTATAATCAAGCATATGTTATCCTCCTCAAGCTTGTTAAAAATAAAGAGGTACTTGCCAGAAATGGTGGGGGAAAAAAGAGAAGAATGAACCTATTTGTCACCTTTTGTCTCAGAAGAAACTTTATTACCGCTCTTGAACACGACACTTTTCATTCACCTGGGTTGGGAAATCTTTTACCTCACAGTTGACCAAATCACTTTGAAAGTCTTTAACCGGGTTCCAGGGGTTAACTTTGAGTTATACGTCACCAAGCCATCTGTTGTGTCGTTATGTGTTCAAGAGGTCTGCAAGCAAAAACTTTCATCTGCAAAATACTTGTCATCCATTTGACCATCCCTGAGTCAGTCCTTACAGCAACATTTCTTCAACTTGAACAATGATTTCGTGTTGCGGGCTTGCCTGCAACGGGTCGCTTTCTATCGACATCGACACATTATCTAGAAAGATGACTTAGGAATCGACAGTACCTTGAAGTCTGCATGCATCAATGGCAGGTTTCTCGCCTTTGACGTCAGTTTACATCATTGACTTTCGATCAGAGGATTCCGTGAAGTGTTCGACATCAAAACATCTATTCACATTTCACGGGTTGTGCTTGGTACTTTGAGAACCATTGACATTACTGGTGGTTTCTCTCACGCTTGTTAACAGTTTACATCATTGACTGGTAATCAAGTGGTTTCTACCATGTTCGACATCGAATCATTTAATCACATGGCTAGAATCGTACCAATTCGGGAAGTAGAAGTGAAGACCCTGGATCTAGTTTCTACCATCCAGGCTGCGAGGAGTTTTGTATTCATTATCTATGTAGACTAATCATAAACAGATGGCTGCGTCCATACTGTGTCTACAAAAGTCTATAAAAATGATGTACTGCAAGATCATTCCTGTATCAGAATAGTTAGTCCATTAGTTAAAGTTTTGAATCTGAGTATGGGAATGCCTACCTCAGTGATGATATAATCTTATCCATGTATTTTGTGTTGAAAATTGCAGGTTCCAACCAGGCCATCCACAAGGCAATCCTTGAAATGATAAAGCGCTTCACCCTTCCTAGAATTACAAAACCCTATTCTATTCCAGGCTTCGCACTTTAGGGGGCAATCTGTTACACTAAAAAATGTCACCTTGACTACTTACAGTTAGTATGGCTCAAATCAACAGTCATGCTACCCTCTTAGGCAAGTCTCATGCCTCTGTTATCCATCTCAAACTCAAAGAAGAGAGAAAGTCTTGTAAAAACTATGTTTATCTCTGGGGTCGCAGGTTCTCTCTAGCCTTACCTGCGGGGACGCTGACCTTGTTCACAAAATATGCGTCCATGGACGCTCTGTATGTTAAGGGACAGGTGCGTCCCTCTGTAAAAGGCAAAATGCGCGAGTTTTATCTTGAAAAAGTTACTTGTGGTTACTTCTAGAACATTCTAGAGGTCGGTTTGATGAAATGGATGCGCCTCCAGTTGGTTCATGTATCTCTATTAAGGGGGAACTTATCCCATCAATAAGGGAGCTATCCCACCCATAGAGGGGGATGATCCCATTGATAGTGGACCTGAATAACCTCTTTACAGCACTATAAATAAAGGCATTGAGCCAGAAGGAGAGGAGGTTGGAGCTATACATTTTCTTTGGGTAAATGCTGCAGGATTTAGGTCTTCCATTAGAGCCTTTGTGAGGAGAGATTGTCTTCACTTGATTCTACTTGGGAGAGGGTGAGCTTTGTCAAAGTAGAGGAAAACCCTTGATGGACCCTGGGAGGAACTTGCACAACACCAAGGCCAGGTTGTAAGAGTTTCTTTGTTTCGTTATTAATACAAACTGGTTTATTTTTCTCAATAGCTTGTGTTAATGAGTTATTTCATGTGTTCCTTGGTCTGCATGTTGAATATATGTTTTATTATATGAAATGCAAGTGCTTGGTAATTGTTTGATTGTTTGTGGTTGCAGGAATTGACTTGAAGGAGGAGCTCATCCGGATCGTCAAGAACGGACTTCAACAACAGCGTTTTGGAATAAGGTAAGCCTAAACACTTGTAGTTTTCATGTTGTAAAAGGTGTATTTAGAGAAAGATCACTCCATTTTGTCTTGTTTGTCATTAGAATGTCTTAGACTTCTAGGAAGGTCAGTCGTGTCCGCACCCTTGACAGATTCCGTGTGACACACTTGATGCAAAAACTAATAAGCAAATGCAAGAACATGTAAAGAAAAACTAATCTACAATCAACCGGTTGAACAAACTTGCATGAATTAAAATTGCATGAATGGAAAATCTAAACTATCAAACTTGAAAGCAATAAAATGACATACTTGAATGAAATCAAAGCAAAACTTCAAAACAAAATCTACTCTACTTTACATTCTAATGTGCTTCAAGACATCTACTTCACATATCCTTCCATGTTGAGAACATCAAAGCTTTATTCAAATTCTTCAAAATCACAAAGTACAACAAAGCTCTCCAAAGCTTTTCAAAGCCGTCAAAGAAGAACTACAAGCTCCAAGCTAATGTGCTACCAAAAAGTTACAAGCTTAAGAACTAAAAAGCTAAGCTAAAAAATGAAGGAGAGAGATCTTCTATTTATACAAAAAGATGAGAAGTCATCTCATTAATGAGAGTCCATGAATCTCTCCCTCTACCTCTAGAGTCCTAATCAAAATAGGAAATGATAAGACACATATCTTCTTAGAGTTTCAATACAATTAGGAGATGTGACACATATCCTCATGATCCCATGATTCTCTCCACTCAAATTCGAATTTGGCCTTAGGGTGCCACATAAAGGTCTTCTAGAAGCCTCCTTTTAACCTACACATGTCAACAGTCTCAACCCACTTGCTAGGTATAAGCATATGCACATTATTTTCTAATTTTTAACCACAAATTCACTTTAAAAGGCTAAGAATTAATAAAGTTTGGAAAAACATAAATGTGGCCCAATGATAATGAAAGTGGGATGAATGTAGTGACATAGTAGTGAAATGGAGTTGAAATGGAGGTGATATAATGGACATAATAGTGAAAGTGTAATGGAAATGAATGACATTTTCAAGACCCAATAAGACAATAAGGGCACAACAATATTAATAAGGGATACAACGACAATAGTAATGGGGGAATCAATAGTATTATAGGGACCTAACATGCCCCTCTCCTTCCAAAAAAGTGTTGTCCTCAATGCTTGAGTAGTTCTGGATGCTTCTGTACAAAATTCTCATCATCCCATGTGGAATCTTCAACAGATAATTTCTTCCACTTGATGAGATACTCCGAAATTCATCGATTTTGTAGCTGTCGAGTTCTTGTTTCTGTGACTGCTTCCGGTTCCAATATAATTTTTCCTTCCTCATCAAGTTCTGGCAATATTGTTTGAACTGGGAGCTTGTCACCTATAACCTTCTTTAAACATGAAACATGGAAAACTGGGTGCACTCGAGAAGCTGCAGGAAGCTCCAATTTGTAAGCCACAGTACCAATCTTTTGCAACACCTTGTATGGACCATAATACTTTGGTTCTAATTTATTATCCTTCTTAGCTTGCTTTAGGGACATTTGTTTATATGGTTGTAACCGTAGGAATACCTAGTCACCTACATCAAAACTTCTTTCACTGCGATGTTGATCTGCCTATTGTTTCATTCTATTCTACACCAATGTGAGGTTATCATTTAAGAGTTGGATAACTTGTTGTTGATGCTCGATGTGATTTTCCACTTCTTGAACCTTAGAATTTTCTCTTAAATATGATGTGATGGATGGTGGCTGATATCCATAAAGTGCCATAAATGGGGTCATTTTTGTTGCAATATGGAAGGAATTTTTATACCACCATTCAGCCAGAGGCAACCATTTGACCCATTGTGTCTGTTTATCAAATACAAAGCAACGAAGATATCCTTCCAAAAATTTGTTTACTATCTCAGTTTTCCCATCAAATTAAGGATGATAAGATGAGTTATGAGCTAACTGAGTACCAAAACAAGAAAATAATTCTGTCCAAAAATTTCCAGTGAAAATGGGATATCTGTCACTTACAATAATCTTTGGGTTTCCATGTAGCTTTTGAATTGTTTCCATAAATGCAATAGAAATTGTACTGGCTTTAAATGGATGTGATAATGCACAAAAGTGTGCATACTTGGTAATTTTGTCAACCACCACCCTGATGACACTCTTTCCTTCAGACTTGGGTAAACCTGTGATAAAATCCATTGAAACCTCCTCCCAACGTTGGCTTGGAATGGATAAAGGTTGTAATAGACTTGTGGTCTTAATTGTTTCAACTTTATTTTGTTGGCAAGCCAAACATTCTGCTACAAACTTTTGAATATCCGATTTAAGGCCATCCCAAAAAAAATTCCTTCTTAACCCTATGGTAAGCTTTTAAAAATCCTGAGTGTCCTCCTAGGGGAGAAGTGTGCAATTCCATAAGAATATTTTGTTTGAGTTGGGAATTCTTACAGAGGTATAAGAAATCTTTTTACCATAACGAATGATTTTTCCAGCTAAATGTATCAGATGTACTAGAATCTTGTTGTAACTTTCGAATAAGTGCCCACACTTCTTCGTGATTCTTCCATTCCTCCCTTGCTTCGTTTATCCAATCTGGTTGGATAATAGAAATGACGCACAATAATGCTTCCACATCCTCATCCTTTCTTGAGAGTGCATCTGCCACAACATTTTTCTTCAATTTTTGTAGATGATTTCAAAGTCATAACCCAACATCTTTGTGACCCATTTTTGTTGCTCTTCAGAGGATAATCTTTGTTCTAAAAAGTATTTAAGACTATCATGATCCGGTTTTACCTTGAAGTGTCTTCCCATTAGGTAGGGTCGCCATTTCTTAAGTGCATGTAGTATTTCCAACATTTCCTTCTCATAAATAGCTTTGTGTAAATACTTTCCCTTGATTGAACGACTTACGAAAGCAATGGGTCTTTCATATTGCATTAAAACAGCACCAATTCCATTTCCTGAAGCATCACATTCCACAATAAAGGTTTTTGTGAAGCCTGGTGTAGCTAAGATGGTGCTTGGCACATTTCCTCTTTAAGATGTTTGAATGCCTTTGTTGCTTCTCGAGTCCATGAAAATGCATATTTCTTCAATAATGTTGTTAGAGGTGCTGTTATTCTCCCATAATTCTTAACAAATTATGATAATACCCTGTCAACCCAAGAATTCCTCACAAATGCTTTATGGATGTGGGGATTTTCCATTCCTTAATGGCCTTAATTTTTCTAGGGTCTACCTTAACACCTTCATGAGATACAATATGACCCAGATATTCCACCTCTTGTACTCCAAAGAAACATTTGGAGATTTTTGCATATAATTGTTTCTCCTTCAATAGTTTGAGTAGCCTGTCAACATGTTCAACATGATCCTTCCAAGACTTGTTGTAGATTAGCATATCATCAAAAAATACTAGCACAAATTTTCTAAGGAAGGGTTTGAAAATGGAATTCATCAAACCTTGAAATGTAGAAGGTGCATTGGTAAGGCCAAAAGGCATGACTAAAAATTCATAATGACCCTCATGAGTTCTAAATGTTGTTTTCAGAATGTCTTCAGTCTTCATTCTGATTTGATGATATCTTGAACGAAAATCCAACTTGGTGAAGTAATTTGATCCATGCAATTCATCTAATAATTCATCAATGACATGAATGGGAAATTTATCTTTAATAGTGAGCTTGTTGAGCTCCCTATAATCTGGACACATGCACCAAGATCCATCCTTCTTGTGCACCAATACTACTAGAGCAGAGAAAGAACTTTGACTAGGTTAAATTATACCAGCCTCTAGCATTTCTGCAACCATACGTTCAATTTCACTCTTTTTGGCATAGGGATATCTGTACGACATGATGTTTGGAGGAACACTTCCTGGAATCAAATGAATAATGCAATCATGATCATGAATAGGTGGGAGACCTTTGGGAGTCTCAAATACCTTGGAATGATCGTCCAAGACTTTTTGGAGATCTGTATAAATAGATGATTTCGATGTGGAAACATATTGTGAACATAATTGTGCAAATACACCTCGTTGTTCCTTCTTTAGAAGCTTTGTCATACCGTTAGAGTTGATTATCTTTCCCGGTTTCCCTGCAATACCCCTTAATTCAACTTCTTTTCCTTCCACGGAAAATTTCATGAAAAGTTCTTGAAATTTAAAAGCTATTGTACCCAAGGATTGTAGCCATTGGACTCCTAGTACAACATCAGCACCACCCATTAGAATGGAAATCATTGGGCTATTCAATATATATTCTCCCATGGATAGCTTGATATTTTGGCACTTTCCAGAGAAATTTATGGTTCCTCCACTTGCAACCATCACTTGACACTCTGGTGCTGGATATAAGAAGCAATTCAATTCTTTTGCTATCTTACAATGAATAAAATTGTGGGTACTTCCTCAATCAATCAACACTATTACCTTTTTCTTCATGATATGTCCTTCTATCTTGATAGTTTCAGGAGTGGTAATTCTAGCCAATGCATTACAAGATCTGGTCGGATTCATTTCTTCTTTATCTAGGGTTTGTTCCTGCAATAGATCCTCTTATTTTGAAATTTCTTGTTCCTTTTCTTCCTCCTCTTCCCAATCTACGTAGAATATTTTCTTCTCAGCATATTTATGACCTTTAGTGTATTTGCTATCACAACTGTAACAAAGCCCTTTTTCTCTTTCTTCTTCCAAATGTTGTGGTGTCAACCTTGTAGGTTGTGGAAGGCTAGGGGAAACAACACTTCCATGTTTATAGTTGTGAGGGGTAGATTTCCTTGTTTCCATAATTTTGATTTCCACTTTTCTTGCCAACCTGAATGCCTTCTCCAATGAATCAGGTTCCCAAAGACGAACCTCATGTTGAATGTTATCCTTTAAAGTCCCTATGGAGACACCAATCCTCTGCTTCTCTGGAATATAATTTTCTCTTATATTCAATTTTTGAAAGTCCTCAATGTGCTCTCCCATTGAACTCTTTTGTTTGAGATTTATCAATTGGCTAAAGAAGGTGTTTCCCTTTGTATCCTCATAATGTGCTATCATTTCCTCTGTGAAAATTGACCACGTGACAAGTGGTTTATGAGAACAAAGCTCTTTATACCATAAAAATTGATTTGGTTCTAAATAATGCAATACATACCTTTTGTAACAGTGGTACACCATGTAAATCAAAATATTTCTCCATCTGTAGTGTCCAATTTACCGGATCCTTGCCATCAAACTTCCTCATCTCTCTTTTTCTTGATTTTAAGAACTCGATATTGAAATGACTATAACTCTGTAATTTTGAATCGTCTAGTTCTAAAATTGCGACCTGAAGTAGTGCTCTATGTCCTCTTTCCAATGCCACCAGTCTGATCGAAATTGGATTCTCCAAGAAAGATTTATGCACAATCTCCCAATATGACCAGATTATACACCTTTTCATAAAAGCGAACTTGTATGACGTGCCACGTGTCACTGTTTTGACCTTCAGATATGAAAAATATATACAAAAAACTAAAGTCTGTCCTCTTTTTGTAACTTGTTATGAAATTTCAATCTGATGCTCAGAGAGAAAGTTATGATGATTTTCCCAAGGTCACCTGTTTAAGATGTAATTTGGGAGTCTGCAAAAACCCTAACTTCGTCAGATCATATATCCGAAAATATAGCGAGACAAGATCTGAAATTCGGAACCGAGGTTCAAACCGATTTCTTCTAAAATGGGTATTTCTTTTAGTGTTTGAAACATTGCAAAAAAATGTTATAGCACAAATTCCACGGTGACCTGTTTGGAGCAGCGAAACCCTAGAATCCAAAACTCTGATACCAAATGTTAGGAAACCAGCTCACAAAAAGATAAAATGATATATCAACGCCTTAGAATTCAGCCTATTCGAGGGGGAAACCTCCTTTACATTACACAAATGAACAATTCTTGGATGATTCAAATGAAAAAACCTTCTTTCTATATATAGGAGTCTAAGCGGTCACAATATAACCAAGTCGACGTAACAATAATAATATAAAGGCACAAAAATAACAATAGAGGGATTCTATGGGGCACAATAATAACAATATGGGGACAATAGGGGCACAAAAATATTAATAAGGGATACAACGACAATAGTAATGGGGGAATCACCCTCATTTGGACATCAGACTCATCGATTTCATGCAATTCAAAGTAATCAGTCATTTTGTTCACATGTTGTTGGGCAGTATACTGACCAGTAGCATCAAACAAAATGATTTTGCTTTGGTAATCTTGGGCCATGCCATGTAGTTGTGCTGGTAAGACCAAAGGTGCATATCTATCTACCATGGCTGAGATTTTGTTTTCACTCGGGGGCAAGGTAGTGGTGCTTGAAGAAGCACTTGAAATGGGTGGAGATGAACTAGATGAACTTGAGCTGTTTGGTTGAAGAGGAAGCTAAGGAATAATCAGTTTAGGGGAATGAATTGTGGTGGATATTACAGGCGAGGTGGTAGTAAATGAAGGTGTATTTACAGTATTTGAAGATTTTGCAGAAAGTTCAGAGGCAACAGTAGTGAGTGCAGCTAATTCAACTGATTGTTGAAGATAGGCATCATCTATATGGCTTATCGATGTAGGGGTTAAAGCTGATAGCTTGTCAAAAGTATCCAACACAAGTTTATCTAAATCTGGATGTATATGCACCTTTTTTGACTCAATTAATTGAATACAATTAGGGTCTAATACAGTTTCATGAATTGCATTTTCTGATTTAGTTCTAAACAATGAAAGGTCAAATGACAAATCAAACAGAATGTCCTCTAAAGTTGATAATTCCTTGGAGGGTGAATTTGCTTTAATTAACTGGTTACTACTTGCTTGAGTTTATACCTTTTTTGATTTCCTTAAAATTTTGTTAGGGTTATCAACTATTGTAACAGGGTTTAGATCTAGATTTTCCTTGGTATAGTGAGTCTTTTTGGGAGCCAGAATTTTCGTTATTTTTTTATTGTTTTTATGAAACTTTTTTAATATCTCAAAAAATGACCTTAAGGGGCAAAAGATGAGAATTAAGATTTCCTTAAAGTTTTATTACACTAAGGATCGAAGTCCCCAGTATGGTAGCCAATATGTTATCACTCCAAAATTTCTTTTGAGTTCATGAGAAAGAAATGATAGAGGTAACCACAAACCAACTTTGGATATTAGGATCTAGCCTTCCTAATTCTCAAAGAGGGCTCTCTCTTTATCATTTAACTTTGTTTAGTTAATTGGTTTTAGGCTAGTTATGTTTTTACTTGGGCTTTGATTTGGATTTGGTGGTGGGGTCACTTACTTAGATGAATAGAGGGATGTTTTTTACCATTGGGCTATTGGGTCAAATGTCAAGCAAACAGGACTGGATCAAGTTCTAAAAATAGTGTCTACAAGGCAATGTACCTGAGTTATTTCAGATCTTAAGGCTGGATGGTGAAGTTGGTTTCAATCGGATCTAAAGAGAAATTAAGGGTTCCTTAGGTCGGATTATGAAATAAGTGAGAGAGTTCAACTGAGATGGGAGAGCAATTAAGGATTCTCAGATCCAGATATCAGAAGAAAACATAGAAATGTTCAACTGTTCAAAACAAAGTGTACTTAAACAAATTCTGAGATAAATTTCCAGTTAATTAATTCTCTTTAAATAACATGTAAGTTTGTGAAATACATAAGAAGATAGCAAATTTGACAAACAAAATACTTCATTGTAATAGCTCAACACATGAATCCTGTAATGCAATATTTTTATTCTTCAGTCCAGTCTGCTGACTTGAAAAATTGGTACAATAACCCTCAGGTTTATGATCAATACAACTCTACAAATGTATAGCAATCCACCCTCAATACTTCATATTCGAAGTATTTACACAAAAATAGTTTACAAAATATCCCAAACTGCCTTGGGAATTAATCTAGGAGAAAGAAATATCTTCATGCAAGAATATAGAGACAAATGTTCAACTGTTGTATGTTGTCCGTGTTTATTAGGTTGTGTTGTCCTTATGCTCTGATATTTTGCCTTTTATTCTCTCCTTTGTTGTTTTTTTATGCTGAATGTTCTTTTCATTCTGAACTTTCAACTGATACTCTTTTACCTGGTTGATCTATCATGACCCTTTTACTGTGTTGTTTTCAGCCTTACTATACATTTTTACATTTTGACTGTGTATATTTATAGTAAGTCATTCAATTTCTCCCATGTGTCTGCATCTGGTAATTGGATATTTACCATATTCCTGTATATTTCATCTGCCTAGCAAATTTAGGTTTTAACCCTGTACATAAATTACCTACATACGAATTCTAAAACACAGAGAATAAACAATGCGAGAGCATAACACATAAAACACATATACACAAAGATTTTCCCCTAGATCCCAAAACCGAAACTACCAGCTTGATTTTTCATTATGTTCCTTTCAATGTTATAATACATATTTATACATGACAAAGCATCCAATACCATGGACCAAAAACCATCACGTCCAATACCATGGACTGAAAGCCATCACATCCAAAAACATGTGCGAAAATCATGCACAAAACCATAGGTGGGTCTGCCCATCCTAACATAGGGTCCAAAACCAAAATTTTGTGGGGCGCTACGCTGGACCCCATAAAGTGGGGTTACAGGTATGCCTCAAACCCCCTATGACCCCCCCACCCCCCACCGCCCCCCCCCCGCTACATAATCAGCGCAACGAAGGGGGGCTCGCCCCCCCTCAAACCCCCTAGTTAACTACGTGGGCTAGTCGTGGAAAGAATATAAAACAACCCAACATTCTCCCACTTGTTGTTTTCTTTCCACAGGGGGCCACAAGAGATATTAGTCATTTTTCCAGCCCTGAAATGCCCATTGTCTCTCTACACCAAGAGAACTTCTCAAAGCTCACAGATTTTGTCAATGCATCTGCAGTATTCTTTAAAGTGTCCACCTTTACCAACAACACCTTTTTGTCTTCTATCATATAACTCACAAAGTGATACTAAACATCAATTTGCTTTGTCTTTGAATGATATGCGTGGTTCTTTGCCAAGAAAATTGCACTTTGACTGTCACAGTCTATCCTTATAGCTCCATGTACTAACCCCATACTTGAACACAATCTCTGCAACCAAACTGCTTCCTTGCTTGCATGAGTGGCTGCCATGTATTCTGCCTTTGTAGTTGATAGTGCCACTACAGATTGCTTCTTACTTATCCAACTGACTGCACATCCAAATAGGTTAAACACATACCCACTTGTAGATCTTATCTGATCCAGATCTCCAGCCCAGTTTGCATCAACAAAGCCATGAATATCCAACATTCTATCCAATCTTGATCTTCCTTGGTAGCACAAACCATAATCACTAGTGCCATGAAAATACTTGAAAACCTGCTTCATTGTTGTACAGTACTTCTTCCTGGTTTTGACATAAACCTACTCAATATTCCCACTGCATGTGCAATGTCTAGTCTAGTATACATACATCATGCTACAAACTGCACTTGCATATGGAACACGGGACATGTCCTCTTCCTCTTCTTGTGTCTTGGGACACTGTTCAACAGATAACCTCACACCTACAGGAATAGGAACCTTCACTGGTTTACTATCATGCATATTAAACCTCTACAGTATTGTCTGGACATACTTCCTCTAGTTTAACCAAATCTTCCTCCTTGCTTGATCTCTTTTAATTTCCATGCCCAAAATATAGTCTGTAGCACCAAGATCTTTCATGTGGAATTTGGAGGACAATTGTGTCTTCAAATCCTGGATAATTTCTTTGTCATTTCCAACCAGCAACACATCATCCACATACAAGACCAGATAAATAACACATCACCAATTAATTTAAAATACACATAGTGATTTTCTTTGCTTCTGGTGAGGCCAAGTCCCCATATAAATTTCTCAAATTTTTTATACCACATCCTTGGTGACTGTTTTAACCCATATAGAGATTTCTTTAACTTGCATACCAGTTCTTGCTTACCCTTCATCGCAAAGCCTTCAAGTTGCTTCATGTATATTTCCTCTTCCATATCCCCGTGAAGAAATGATGTCTTCACATCCATCTGTTCTACCTCAAAATCAAAAGCAGCAACAACAAATAAAAGTAATCTAACAGAAGTTACCTTGGCAACAGGAGCAAAAATATCACCAAAATAAATTCCCAACACCTGGGAATAACCTTTTGCTATCAACCGAGCTTTGTATATTTCTCCACTTTTCCTTTTGCATTTGTCTTCTTTTTGAACACCCATTTGTTGCCAATGGGTTTCCTTCCAGCTAGCAACTCCACCAGATCCCAAGCCTCATTTTTGTGCAAAGATGCCATTTCATCAACCATGGCCTCTTTCCAGAGTTTTCCATCCTCTGAATCCACTACTTCCTTCACAGTTCTAGGATCATCATCAGTAATAGACAAAGCAAAATTTAAACAAAAAGTAGATGGAATATACCTTTCTGGTTGCCTTCTTTCTTGAACTGATCTTCTCACACCCTGAGTTTGTGGCTCTTCATCTTCTGATTCCTCCTTTGTTGTAGAGTCTGATTCTTCCTCCTTAAGCTCAAACTCTATCTTCTCAGGTTCCTTTGGTTGGACTTCATGTTTAATAACATCTTTTACCTCTCTGAACACCACATCTTGGCTGTACACAACCTTCTGTGTGACTGGGTTCCAAAGCTTATAACCCTTTAAACCATCCTTATACCCAATAAAGATGCACTTTTCAGATTTACTATCCAACTTGGTTCGTTTCTCCTTTGGAACATGTGCATATGCATCACATCCAAATACCCTCAGATGTGAAAGAGAGGGTTTCTTACTAGTCCATACCTCTTGTGGAGTCTTATCCTCCAATGTTGATGAAGGTGACTTGTTGACCAGGTAACATGCAGTGTCTACCACCTCTTCCCAAAATTCTTGTCCTAACCCAGCACCATTGAGCATGCTTCTTGCCCTTTCCATCAACGTCTTATTCGTTCTTTCTGCAACTCCATTTTGTTGAGGTGTATATGGAGTAGTCTTCTGTCATGCTATACAACACTTCTTACAGAATTCTTCAAATTCCTTGCTGCAAAACTCTCCACCATTATCTGTCGTTATCACCTTTATCTTCTTCTCTGTTTGATTTTCCAAGAGAGCCTTAAATTCTTTAAACCTATCAAAGGCTTCAGATTTCTTCTTAAGGAAATATATCCATGTATTCCTTAAGAATTCATCTATAAATGATACATAGTACACAGACTTACCCAGTGATGGAACCTTCACAAGTCCAAACACATCACTGTGCAGAAGTCCTAATATCTATTTCGCCCTCTTACTACCAGAGGGGAAACTCACCCAATTCTGCTTCTCATATACACAATTTTCACAGAAATCAAAATCTAAAGAGCTATTACTCATACCTTCTACCATACCTTTACCATGAAGTATTCGAAGGCCCTTCTCTCCAATATGTCCAAGCCTTTGATGCCACAGCATGGTCTTTTCTCCAGAGACCACTAGATTTTCTGCTCCACTTTCAAGAACCACAGAACTGTTGCACCCATCAATAACAATGCTACCTTGCAACTTGTACAGAGTTTCAATCTGAACTCCCCACATCAATACTAGTGCTCCCTGAACCATTTTGTAGGTATCCTTCTCAAAAATTGTTTTTACACTTGCATCATCCAGCTTGCTTACATAAATGAGATTTCTGGCTAATGCAAGAATATGCAAAACACCCAGAAGTATTCTAACCCTGCCACCTTGCAACTTCAATTTTACTTTTCCGTGACCAACGATTCTAGCCTTCTTGTCATTCCCCAAGAAGACATCACCACCATCATATTTCTCATACTCGCAGAACCACTCTCTATGTGGAGTGAAGTGAAAGGATGCACATGAGTCAATCAACCATGCCTCATGATCTACATGTGTACTTGAAGAAGCCAAGTACACATCCCCACCTTCATCTGAGGTGGTTTTTACCTCTGTGGAAGGAGCATTATCAGGTCCCTTTCCTTTGTTAGGAGCTTTAGATTTACAATCCATTTTGTAGTGTCCTTCCTTTCCGCATTTCCAGCACACCACCTTTACAGGTTTTCCTAGAGATTTAGATCTCCCTCTAGATTTAGATCTCCCACTCGATGACTTATTTTTGTTTCTGTTTTGGGACCATCCTCGTACAGACAAGGCATCACCATTCTGGCTCTCCATATTTTCCCATCTCATCTCCTCCATCAGCGAGGATGAGACTATTTCATCAAACTACAAGGCAGTGGCATTGCTACCTATTGTAATAACCAAACTAACCCACGAATCTGGTAGAGAACACAACAAACTGATGCACTTATCCTCATCTGAAATTTTAATATCAATAGATGCTAACTAACTTACCACAGTATTAAATGCATTCAGATGCTCTGTCACCAAGTCTCCACCTTTCACCCTCAGGTTATACAGCTTTTTCCGCAGGAACAGTTTATTCATCAGAGACTTAGATTCGTACAAAGTCCCTAACTTGTCCCAAAAAGCCTTCGCCGTAGCTTCCCCTGATACATTCAACAATACTGAATCTGAGACACACAATCGTATTGTGCTTTTTGCCTTCCGATCCAACTTCTTCCATTCTTCATCAAACACTCCTGTTGGTTTAGTACCAGGATCTACCGCGATCTATCGATCTTTATCCACCAATAGATCCTCCATCTTGAGTTTCCACAACTCAAAACTCTGACCATTAAATTTCTTGATCTCTATCTTTCCACTGCTCGCCATCTTCTTTCACCAACAGAATCAATCTCGCAGATCTCCCACTGAACAAGGTCTACCACAGGCCTGGGCGAAACCCCTCAGCAACAAAAGCATCCCCTTGAAGCCAAAACAGCTCTGATACCAAATTTAGGTATTAACCCCATACAGAAATTACTTGCATACAAATTCTAAAACACAGAAAATAAACAATGCAAGAGCATAACACATAAAACACATATACACAGCGATTTTCCCCTAGATCCCAAAACCGAGACTACTAGCTTGATTTTTCATTATGTTCCTTTCAATGTTATAATACATATTTATACATGCCGAAGCATCCAATACCATGGACCAAAAACCATCGCATCCAATACCATGGAACGAAAACCATCGCATCCAAAAACATGTGCGAAAATCATGCACAAAACCATAGGTGGGTCCACCCATCCTAACATAGGGTCCAAAACCAAAATTTTTTGGGGCGATACCCCGGACCCCATAAAGTGGGGTTACGGGTACGCCTCAAACCCCCTGTGCCCCCCCCTACACAATTGGCGCAACGAAGGGGGGCTCCGCCCCACCCCCCCTAACCCCTTGGTTATCTATGTTGGCTAGTCGTGGAAAGAATATAACACAACCCAACACCGTGTACTTGGGAAAAGTGGGTTTATTTACAAAAAGGTGTTTTACCTCATGCTGGAGGTAAAAAAAGTTCTCAAAGGTTTGATATAGGAACTTTCCAGTAGGCATCCCCTTCATAGATGAAGTATTTACCTGATCCCTTTCCACTTATCTAATTCTTCTGTTGTAGTCTTCCTGTGGCATCAATTTGTCATTTATTACTAAGGGATTGGGCAGACCCTTCTGCCTCAAAACATCAAACTTAACCATGAATCTGTCTATAGCCAGTTGCATGGTTTGGCACTTATCTTCTAGGTTCATCATCAAATTCCTCTTGGCGAGGACCCTTTTTATTTATACTATTGTACTAGTCTTGTTAGGTATCTCTAGTTCCTGCAATTCATATTTGTTTTTGGAGTTAAGGAAGTGAATGATCCTAGTGGCTTCCTCTGGCATGTCTCCCGGTTTCGCTTTAACTCTCTATATGGCTTCTGTAGCCTCTTTTACTAAGTCTTTTTTCTCAAATATTACTTGGATGGATGGCCAAATATCATTGACAGAGTCAATGATATTGGGCCATAACTGTTCCTGGGCTTAGCCAAGTGGTTCCTTTAAAGTCAATTCCTTCTCCAAGCTTTTTATCCTTTCATTCATTCTGGTTGCCTTTTGTACTTCTTCTTTGTGCATAATCTAGGCAAGCTTATTGTCATTCTCCAAACTGGTTATATTTTCCTTAAGCTTGTTTATTTGTGTGGTCTAAATGGAGATGTCTTCCATTGCCTTGACCAACTTACTTGCCTCATCACCTAGCTGAACTGTTGCTGTTGTCGACCCTGTTGCTGATGTAGACGTTGTAGAAGTTGGGAAGGATGTAGCCAGTGGAGCTGTAGGAGCTAATGATGCTGCCAAAGTGGATGGTATTGTTGTGATAATTGTTGGGATGACAGTGGCAGTGGCAGTCTCAAGACTAGCTTGTTTTAACTGTATCAAGTTGTCTAACTCCTTCTCCATTTCCTTTAGTTGATCATTAAGTTGGAGAACAAGGTCCATCATCTCCTCCTAATGAGTTTGGCTCTCAAGGACCTCTTTTGTCTGTGGGTGCTCTGAATGAGGCAATTTGAGTTGTTTTTTGAGAGCAGCAATGTCCTCATTATTTTTCTTTATTAACTTCTCAGCAGCCTTGATATCATTGGGATCATGTCCCAGCTCAATTATCAAGTCCTCCAGTGACTTGATCTTGTTGTCCTTGGCCTGTGAGGAGGCATTTTCCAATTTGTATTGTGCTGTAATATTATCTAATGAACTTTGCAACTTATGTGCAGCCATGGCTTTACCTATCAAGGTGGAATAAATCATCTCACTTGCCTGCTTGTGGAACTCAATTTGGTTAATGGGATGAACATCCCTAGCCAAAACCTCAAAGTCTGTTTTCATGTAGTTAGCTGATGTTTTTGGTTGCTGGACTATAGGCTACATGAATGACATCTGCATTTTTTTTGTTTTGATGTCAAAGGCTAACATCAACCTTATTTGATTTGCTGGTGTCTGCTTGAAGTATTGGGCATAAGTTTTAGCCTTTAACTTCTCTTTCCTCAACTTGATTTCCTTGTATCTATCTTTGATGTCCTTTTATTTATCCACAGGCCTGGTGAATGAAGAAACCTCAACACTGAGCTATCTCTCAATAAGTTGAGCGTTTGATGTTGAGGGCTAGTTTGTTTCTACTGAAGTTGTTGTGCCTTTGCTTCTGTCCACCATTGTGTCAGTGTCAATGATTTCCACTGAGTCAATGGTGTCTTCCTATTCAGTTACAAGATTAAGCTTGGGCCTCTTCCTGTAACTGATCTCAAACTATTCACCTGTGGTTTCCATTGCTGAGCTAGAACCCTCCTCCTTGGTTCTCTTTGCAATTCTATCTTGATTGGCTGGAGTTTGTGTAATAGGATGAATATTCATTGGTTATCCTAATTTTGGAACCTGCAAGAAGGAACTTTTATCAATATGTTTCTCTACATTAATCAATGTATTTTCTACATCAACTATAGAACTGTCCATGTTTATTAGAGTGTTTTCCAATCATTCCGATTGGTTGGAAAACCTCTCAATGTCTAGTCTGGGATGATGGATGAAAGGTCCCAATTTGACCTTGATCCTTAGCTTGTTTATGACTCCATGAGGGTCATATTGCCACATAAAGCTATTCTTGAAATTCACTTGTTGAAAAATCCTATTTGCCTCTAGTCCAGCTTCTCTGGTATTACAAATGAAGGGGCCCAATTGATTTTTCATTTTGAATTGGGTTTTCTTCCTAGCTGTAGGAAATTTACTTCATCAGAATTTATAATCTGCCTAAAGTATTTTAGTGCAAATATCCTCATGGGGAGGTATTTGGGAAGTTTGTAAGGGGAAAGTTGAAATCCATATATTCTTATCTCTGTGTGGTTTCGGTACAAATACCAATCTCCCACCTTATTGTTCTTTGCCAATTGTAACACCCTTTTGATCTCTTCACTGATTCTGAGCTGAGGGCTACTGGTTAGCATATTCATAACTAGATGGACAAATGAACCAATGAAGTCCTTGTAAGTGAATACAATGGAGTACTTTTGGATCAAGGGTGTCCAATATTAACTGGTCTTGGATTTCCTTTGGTGTCCAATTTTTGAATGTTGATAGGGAATTTGTCTGGCTGATAATATAAAAAAATGTGGAACAATATAGATGAGTACTTGAAGACTCTCTCAGTAGGTAGTCTAGTGAATTTCTCATGCATTCTATCTACTATGAACTGAGCATAGTTGTAAATTACAGCAGGAGGCTTGCCTGGGTTAAATATGGAAAGGAAAGCCAGGAAAACCTCATCCACATGCTCATCTATGGTATATCCTAAAATGCGAGAGAGCATGGTAATAATCTGTCTACATCTCTCAAAAAAAATGGTGTCAGCATAAGGGGGACTATCTTAGGAGTATGACATTCCTCTATGATGAAATTTTGGAAGATGTGGGCTATCCTAGGAGGGTCTAACTTGGTGTAGAGGTCAAGCAAACCTTCAATAGAAGGGGGGGTCTCATTTGGGCTTGGTTGGACCTGTAACATTTGGTTAATGGATTTTGTAGTGATGGTAAATAACACGTGTTGGCCAGGGGTGACAATGGATCTTTGAGTGGGAATGTAGCAAGCATGACAGAAGTCGATGATTTTTGGGAATGGGTGCACTTCCGAAAACAAATATTTGGGAAAATTAGACTCCCAAAGGTGAATGTTATCGTTATGGTTCAAGAACTTGTCCTTACTCCAGCAGTGGAGCTTTAGAAGGTAGGCAAGGGAAGCTGTATCCTTTATTTGGAAATCTTTGTCTGCTAATGCAAGGTGGTCGATGTCTAGGTGAGGGATTTGTAGAGGTCTCACATCGTGAGAGGTTTGAGAAGCCATAACTGAATTTATAGATTTGAATTAGGCTTTGAGTGGTTTCAAAAGTGAGGTTGGGAAGCTTTGGAACAGTGGGAGGCTAATTATAGTTTGTAAACAGGGTTTGAGACATAGAACTAGGTTTCTTTTCAATTCAGGAAAGCTTTATTTAATTAATTCAATTAATTAAGATTTCAATTTAAATTGTGCATTTTCAAATTGAAGGGTTGTTCTGGTTTTTCCCAAGAATACCTAGAAATCGATGGTTTGACGAGCAGACTAGTTTCAATAGAGAATGCAGAGGGTATCGTGGCTTCAACTACCAAGTGGTTGCTTCAATTTGGTATCCAAATCTTCTTTAGGTGGCAAATAGTGGTCAAATTGGTCGCACAGGTTTCAGGGTGTCGTAAATGGCTAAGCAATAGTTGCAGTGAAAAATGAGCAAAAAGAGAAATTTGGGGATTTTTCGGCCTTTAACGGGTAATGGTCACATTTTGGTGTGGAAATAATCAATGAACAGTGGGCAGTTTTTCGTATGGGTGGGGAGGTGGTTTTTTGGGCCATCACACCACTTTTGGAGGGTAGGCAGTATTTTTCACGAGCACGCAATCTAGCCTGGTGCCACCACGTAGCAGAATAGTGCAAATGAAAAACCACGAATCTCGTGTGCTCTTGGGCTATTATTGATCGGACGATGAACCCGCATGATATGGTTGTACGCCATCGGATCTGGGGGTAGGAGATCGGAGGGCTATCACATGGTTAAGTTGCCTGGATAGAATCAGGAAAGGGATTTGCAGGGCCTGGGGTTTAATTACAAATAGTTGTAATTAATTAGTAAATAAGGTCGAGATTTTAATATAAGCAGTGGGTATTAAGGTGGGACCATGGGTTATGTGACGGGGGTTTTTTAAATACACCAATGGTTGGTGAGTTAAAAAGGTTTGTCGGGGAAATGTGAAATGGTGGAGGTTAATTACATAATGCAGGGGGGGTAAAAAACTTAGGATAAAGGGGTTTTGTGGGTTTTTGAGCGGAAAGGAGAAATTGATAAGGGGAAAAGTGATATTTGTAATGGGGAATGGGTTTCACACTAGGGAAAGGGGTTTTAGGAAGGGGGTGAATTTCGAAGGGTAATTACTAGGGAAATGTGTGAAACCAAGCGGTAAAGATCAAAATGAGGTGAAAAGGAAAATTAATAAGTATGAAGGAAGAATTGGGAAATTAAAAAATAAATATGTAGGGGTATAGTGAAATGAGGGGAAATTAGTTAAACAAGCTTGGTGGATATCCTTTTTTCTCATAAATCCTCCTGCACATGAAACATAGGATTAAGCATGATAAATGTGTTTTTGACTCAGCAACCTTGTGCATTTGCAACCTTTCTTCTACCTACACTTTATTTATCCTAACATTTTCTCTTCATTTATTTCCTTTTCTTTTGACAAGAAAACTTCTACTTCTAACCTTATAACTTCTAATGGCTCAGATTAAAATGATGAGCTCATTTTTATTCCCTACCTAACTATTGATATTCCAAGGTTAAACACTTTGGCTAGATCTTTATTCTCCATCTATCAACATGAATGAGTCAAGATTAAGCTATTTGACCATCATGGATTTTGGCATTTCTGACAAGAGGCACATAACCTTATTTTTCATAGTAAAGTAAAAAGTAGTGTCGTTTGAATTTGCACATTTTCATGATCTGTTTTATTTCTTTTTGGGGTTCATATTTTTCACTTTTTTTATCTTTTTCCCTTTCTTTTTGTCCTTTGATTATTCTTGAAGGACATACCCTCTTTACATTTTTTATTTTTTAATATGGAAAACATTTTTCCGAAAGCAAAAGTATGTACAAGATTACAAGACTATCCATAGCCAATTCAAAATTATGAATCCTAATATTATAGGACCCTTACATAGGGGATTGCATCCTAAAATTCATGTCAAAAATGACCAATTCACAAACATGACTGTGACAATGCAAATGTTGTTATAATTGTCTAGAATATTCCAAGACACCACTCTCTAAAGAGCAATAGGTATCCCATTACTAGAGATACAAATACTTGCTGGAAGGAATATTCTTGGGTAAAAATAGTCAAAGCACACTCTTAGCCACCAAAGAAACAAGAGAGAACTAAAAAGATATGAGCACTATTTGCATTGGTGCATATTACATAAGATATGGAGATAATGTTGTTGCCATTGTTCAATATCTTTTCTATCCACCTACTATAGGACTTGAAGCAATTCTTTTTAAGTAACATGTTTCTCATTTTTGGGAACTATTGAAGACAAGCTGGAGTATGGAGTAACAACCCTTTGAAAAGTGAACACAATAAGAATCAAAGCCAAGATCAAAACCCCTGACTACAAAAATTATCCCTCTACTCCACCTCCACTTTTAAATTGTCTTCTTGTGTGTTGGCATGATTATGTTAATGGAAATAACTTTTCTATGATCTGTTTGACAACTTTACTAAGAATTTTCTTTGATGGGTTGCCATGATGCAGAAGCATCCACTGAGTAGTGTTGACATGCTTATTATGGAACCAATACATAGGATCATTCCAAACCATATACAACTAAAGATTTGGTATCATCACCTTACACATAGTGGTGGGACTAGAAATGGCGCGAATCCATATCTTTTACTTGTTAAAAATCGACCATGGGCTACAAGAGGTTGTGTTCCAATCCTTAACTATAAGGCCAACTTAACAAGATCTTACACCTACAGTCAAAACAAAAAAACTAGTTAGTTATTTCACCTTATCAATGTATGGAAAGTTGGAAAGTTGTTCTCAAACCTAAAATGACATTTTTTTCCTAAAGCTTGATGGTAGGAATGTTATTAATAAATGGTTTCTACACCTAACAATCCATACCCATAATAATCTCAGTTGGGCAACCTGAAACCCTGAAGTATATATTTATTCACTTGTTAGGAAGGTCTGAGCATGGGTCAAGTTTGTGTCCCAATAACTTTTTACTACTTCCCTGAAGCACTTATCACAATTGAAGTTCTATTGACCATTTTAAGAGATTTGATGACCAACTAAGATGGGGAGAGGAGGATAGCACAAGGACCAAAATGATCATGACCAACCCCTCTAGTAATTAGGTGTTCCACCCTATTCTGGAATATAAGAGCTAGATAGATAATTTGAAGGGAAGTCGTCTTGCTTTCTACTTCCCAGTAGACAATTTGAATGAGTCCATAAATTGAGGCTTGAACTTTCCTCCACCCAATGATTGGCTTTCCTTCCAAAGAGTGAGAGAAATATGGACCTGACATACCATAAACTCCTTTTTCCTACTCTTAAAAGAGTTGGTCCTGTCATTTCCGCATTTCAATGACTATCTTGACCGCGTTTATTCATTCAATAACAGTGGCATGGAGGCTCTTTGTGCAGCTTACTTTCTAGAGATCCTTGAATTTATACAATGCTAAGAGGTCATTAATGAAACTTATAAAATTACAGGTTCTTGGTCTTCATCTCTATCAATCCATGGTATGAATCTAACCATGCGAGTGAATGTCCCGAAGTCAAACATGGTAGGAACCACCTGATTACCAGTCAATGATGTGAACCGTTAACAGGTGCGAGAGAAACCACTAATAATGATAATGGTTGTCAAGGTACCCTAGTACACTCTATGAACTATGATTGAATTTCTTGAAGTTGAACACTCATAGAATAATTTTATCAAAGGTCAATGATGAGAACATATTGTCAAAGGCGAGAAACCTTCCATTAAGAGTTGCAGACTCTAAGGTACCAAAGAAGGTTTCTAGCTTAAATTCCTAGATAACGAGCAGAAGTTGATAGGAAGTGACCTATCATAGGAGGGCCTATGACATGAAACTCATGTCAAGTTTTGAAGAAAAAACTTTGAAGTGATTCGGGACTGACTCAGGGATCGTCGACGCGATTGAGGCTCTGAATTGTAAGGTAATTTTGACTGAGGTTAGACTTCTCTTAAACATATTAGTGACATGACATTTCGACTTGGAAGAATTTGACTCACAAATAAGATAAATAAATAGTTTTAATACTTTCAATAAGGTGTAATCAATTGAGAGGCAAATGGATTTTCCAACTCATACACAAATGTGACAGAGTGTCATGTTCAATAGTGACATATTGCCTTTTTACGATACAAGAACAAATGTTTCTTTCCAATTTTCCCCTACCATTACTGGCAAGTACCTCTTTGATTTTATGCAAGCTTGAGGACGATAACATATGCTTTTCATGTAAGCTCATCCTTCAGATGAGTCCTTTAGAGTATTTTTAACAAACCCCAAGAAGGAGTGGTTTGGTATCATCATGATTTACGATTCCTACACTGTTTACATTTCACGAGTCCAGTGAAGGGGTGACTTGATGTCATTGTCATATTTAAAGAGTTTTAAAAAGACACAAAAAGGAAAACTCATACAGTTCTTTCAATGTAAAGTTTTCACGAGCCCAGAAAAAGTAAATCTCGGCGTTTTTCATTTTTAGGGAGTCAAGAGAAGAACATAAGTAAACTTCGAAATGTCCTTTTTCGTAATTTTAGTCTCTCAAGCCCAGAAAATGGTAAAATGATGCAGGAGAGAACTCTTTTTTACCATGATTAGTCAAATCATACCTTTTCGTAAATAATCTATGTGGTCCGTAAAAGGGGTAAACTTATACAAGGTAGATGTTTTTTGTTTACACGAGTTCGAAATAAAAAAGCATACTCGGAAATTTTTCATATTTCGGGAGTCAGAAAAATAGCTTAAAAGAAAATCCAAGGTTTTTCTTTTTCATAAATTTTGAGAGCCCGAAAAAGTGATAAAAGTTTACTCGTCACCAAAATGATCTATTTTCATAAATAACCCTATAAACTACGCATTCATACTCAAAAATTATCATAATTGCTTGAAAAAGAGTAGAAAATCATTAAAATATTTTGGAATTTAGAAGCTATAGGAAAAAAATATTATTTTAACAAGCCTGTTTTGCTTCTAAAAAGTCAAAAAATAAAAAATAAAAATTACATTTTGTTTTTACCATTTGGGAGCCCTTGAGAGTGCATTTTCACCGAATTCTTCAACAGCGGATTTTGATCAAACCGGCGAACCATTTGGTGTGTCGTCTTCTCCAGGTAAGAGATCGTTCTTTGCTCTTGACATTAATGGTTTTTATTTTTCAATTTCATTGTAGTTTTTAATTTTTTGAGCATATTTATCAATTTAGGGTGTGCTCATGGGCTTGCATAGTCGCTCTTCATTGGGGGTGCGAAAGCATGACTTCTCTAGTGATGGAAAAGTGTAGATTTCATAGTTTCCCTATAATGGATCTGCACAAATACACATTATCTATAAAACATGGTTGCGCAAGGTGGCGACGGCATCCAAAATTTATAAAAACCACTCAATTTTTTTCATGATCGTCTTCTAACCATTTTTCCTCATTGATTGCAGATCTTTAGTGTGTCAAAATGGAATGGAGAGAAAGAGAACATGAAGCCCAAGATGTTGAAGCATTAAATGATCTGGCTATAATGCAGGCATTGAGAAATTGTGGCTTACTCAAATATTTCATGATTCTAGGGATGAAAGCCCAAGTAGATTTGTTGACATGGTTAGTGAGGGCTTGGAATGTCCAAGACCAATGTTTTCATATTGGAGATCAGAGACTAACCATTGATGTCAATGATATCTATTTCTTAACAGGGATCTTAGGTCGTGGAATTGATATCTCATTGTTTGGTGGTAGGTCAAGCAGTGAAACAACAAAAAATTACTTAGACGAACACTGCTTTCCTAGCTCCAAACTTAGTGGTGGAAGAAGTGAAATCAGGGACATCCAAACACTTTCACTAAGGACCATAGCATTTACCATTTCTCGACCATGTGGAAGTGTTTCACTTCACCTTGTCACGAAATCTCAGATGCATATTTCACTAGAATGCTTACATCCCACTATGTTCAATTGGTGTGGAGGAGTTGCTAACAATATCAAAGGACAACTTACCAGAGGAAAGAATGGACGACTAAAGAAATTTGGGGATGGTTCCATAGTAGTATCATTTTATTTGGAGAGGATCCCTATCCTTTGCCCATAGGTTTCCATGGAGATGGAAGGCCCACAAGATCCTCGTATGTTGTAGTGGGTTACTGATGGCCCACCATGGAGCTGGTGATGGACCAGTGTTAAGATATAACCCTACATTTTTCAGATGGTTGAATCACCAAATCATCATGACTGAGGATTACCCATATGTGGGTATGGATTATACAGGTGATCCAAACATTCCTCTTCCTACAGGAATGCAATGGGAGGTTATAGGTAAAAATTCTCAATTTGGTTGTTTTGTGTTTTTCAATTTTTTGTTTTCTTTAACTAATCATCTAAAATTATCATGCAGATGTGGGACCAATTAGACTGGAAGCAATGCAACATTTTTCTAGATGTGATGAGAAACTAGCTCCTATGGCACAAGATCTAGATGAAGTAGAGACCCTGACTGAACTTGAGAGTAACCTTGAGAGGTTAACTCTGGAAATCCTGAACATTGGGATCAATGATTTTCCCCTTAGCTATCAGAGGCACATAGTAAGTATACCTGGGTGTATTAGCCATCTATTACGATGATTGGTTCATGCCATTGTCTGTTATCATGAGCATTATGCTTAGTTACTAGTCATTGGGCTAGATTTTGCTTTTTAGTTTATCGACATGTTCGGATAATAAATGCCACGAGGCCTCATATGTCTTGGATGAAATTATTTTTTGTAAACTCAAAATTTTACAAACATTATGATTAATGAAGACTACTTCTATTTCCTCATCTTATTTTGTACAATATATGAACGACTACTGTTTTGTTTTTACAAATGTTGCAAATGTTGATTTAACGCATAATTTTCCAATGCACTAGTTAATGTGTTTAAATGTCTTGGAATATGATGGTATTCAATAAAATCAAATTCTCTTTCCAAGAGACAGACCTGTAATAACATCCTTAACATTATAGAGCTTCTAACTGGATAAATGTGATTTAAATGCAATATTATGAGTTGAGAATCCACTCGAATGATTAAACGACGAATGCTAAATGGAATGGCATTAGATAATAGTTCAATAAATGCACTATATTCTACAATATTGTTTGTCGTTTGACCTAGGCATATTCTGTGTAGGCTTGCTAACTCATTGGTGGGTGAATAGATAACCCAAGCTGCAAAAGATAGATTCTGAGTCTACAACTAACACCATCAGTGTAGCCAATGTAAGTTTGAGGGAGAGTTGACATCTACAAATGAAGTGTAACACAAGATAAAATGGGGAAGTAAAAGGAGTTTGCAAAAAGAAGTAAAATTTCCACACATGTAAAATATGATACAACAATGTACAACCATGTAGTAAATCAGACATAGTACTTTTTAAGGTAAAGCCCATTTTTTGGCTTACCCAAAGGAATATCTTCATAGTCAATTAGCTCATAAGCACCCTTTGCAAGTATAGGAACCATGCCAGATAGGCTATGTTATCACTCGGGTTGTTCCCTGCCTCCTGAAGGGAATACGGCCGATGTAACCACTAACCAATCTTTTAGCTGCAGGTCCTAGCCTACCTACAACTAGAGAGGGCTCTCTCTTTGTAATTTAGCTTTGTTTTGGGAATATTTTAGGCTATTTTGGATGGTGATTTTAGGCAGAGCTGGGATGCAAGGTCCAAAACATTCTATACCATTGGGCAATGGAGTTGATGATGGTGTACAGCTGAAAGTGTTTCTTGGGGAATGGTAGAACTACAGAGCAAGATAGGCAGTTTTGGAACAATTTTCAAATCTGGAAATTGGTGGAATGAAGTCAGGGAATGAAAGGCAATCAAGAATCTTTCATTATTCTAACAGAGGGAAAGTGTATGAATATTATCCAGGAGCAATTAAGAATTCCTAAACAGTATTCAAAATGAAGGAATTAGTGCAAACATGAGCAGTTAAGAATTCATATTTATGACTAATTCTGAAGAAAACATATGTAATAGCAGAGATTGAGCATAAGGTGTATTTAAACAAATCCTGGGCTATTCTTCTTCTCTATTACTAAGATTATGGAATAAATATGAAATTTGCAAACACAGAAAACACAAAACAGAGTTTAGAATAACTTATTGTTCCATAGAATGACATAGGAATTTTGTAGCAAGTCCCAGATTATCATTTCCACATTCAGACAGCGCAGAAACCATGAACTTCAACAGCCATTTGTATTAGAGAGTCTCAAAAATTACAACGTATCCTAGAGAGAAAATCACCAACCCCAAATACATTCTATGGGGGGGTATTTATACAAAGATGAGATACAAAATATCTTATGGATGATTCCTCATTCAATAAGTTCCCTCACCAACTCTTCAAAAGAAGTAAATGAAAGAAATAAATGCTCCAGTAATTTTTGGTGCGCTAGCTATCCAATTTGTCAGAGAAATTTGACTCTTTGGACAAAATGAGTCGGCTGGAGCTACGTCTTTAATATGCGGTTGTTGTGTTTGTTGTCCTGCTGTCTTTGTTGTGTCACCACTTTGCTGTCCTACTCTTTGCATACATACTTGGTCTTTTATTAATAGGCTGCAGTCATAATTTTACTTTTTCTGTGTGTTGTTTTCTTGCTTTAACCAGTGGCTTGTGCATTTAGAGTTGCTGATCTGTAGCTGATAAAAATGGAACAGAAAATAAATTACCTGGGCAGAATTTCCAGCATTGCCTGCCACCAATCTTCTTTAGGCAGCTGATGTCTTTGTATTTTAACCAGTGTTTCATCAGCTTCAGTGTATCTGTAAAAATTGGGTTGAACCTGAAACAGGTGATTTATCTCATGTTCAATGTAAAACAGATTCTCTAACTTCTCATAAAGACTCTGTCCAGAGGGAGGCCCTGTTTCTTCTGAGGTACTAGAGGATGTTGTAATCTGATTTGAAACATAGTTATCCATCCTGGTAGTATACTGCTCACGGGTCAGGAGTCTTCTAGCATTGGTTAGTAGGCTGGGCAATCCTCTGCTCTGCAATGCTGCCATTTTTAGCTTGAAGTCATCTATTTCTGCTTGCATTTCTTGGCATTTCCTTTCTAGAGTTTGCACAAAACTTCTTAGGGTCAGCACCTTCTTTGCTGTCAGAATAGTATATGTTCTGCTACTGATGTCTAATGCTGCCAATTCCTCTTTGGTATGCGTGTTCAGGAAGTGAATCATTTTATTGGCCTGCTTAGGCATATTTCCCAATGCTGCTCTAGCCCTTTGATTCTCAAATTGAGCTAGGCCTATTTCTGTTCATATATGGCCTGAATTGATCGCCATTGGTCAGTGATTGACTGGCCAATTTTGGCCCACAAAATCTTCTTGATGTCAGCTAGAGTTTTGTCTAAAGTAAGCTCCTTTTCTAAGGATTTTATTTTGTCATTCAAGGCCTTTATTTCCCTTGTTTTTTCAGCTACTGTCATCTTGGACTTGTCGTAGCTTACTTCCAGTTTGGCCAACTTTTCTTTGGCCTCTTTCACCTCTGTTACCTGAACTTCTAGCTCCTTGACTGCTTTCATCATTTCTTCCATGCTCATGCTAGATTCAGGTGTTGTTGTTGTTGCTGCTACTGTAGCATCTGTAGTTGATGTAGTTGTTGTGGATGCTGGGATAATGGGAGGGATTGCTACTGCTTGTGTGGGAGGAACAGTGACAACTGTTGGAGCTGTTTGAGGTGGCTGGGAGGTCGACTCTCCCTGCTTGCCTTGCAATGCTTTCTCCAAATCTTCCTCCATTTGAATTATTCTTTGGTTCATCTTCATCAACAGATCCATAGTATCCTCTCCGTCCTTTTCTTGTACAAGGTCTGCCGTTTGAGGGTGCATAGTTGAAGATAGCCTCAATTGTTTTTTAAGTGAAGCAATATCATCCTCTTTTTTCCTTATGAGGGCTTGGATGGCTTTGGCATCCTTCTTAGGATCATTCCCTAGGTCCACAATAATTTCCTCCAATGTCTTTATTCTGTTGTCTTTGGCCGAGGAAGACATTCTCTCCAAATCCAATTGAGTATTTGTGTTTTTCAATGATTCCTTCAGTTGATGAGCCAGCATGGCCTTGTCTGCTAGGGTGGCATAGACCATTTCACCCGTTTTCTTGTGTAGCTCTATCTGTCCATCGGGTGTATGTCCTTGGAGAGGACCTCTAAGCTTGTCTTTATATAATCTGCAGTTGTCTGGGGCTATGGTATCTTGGGCTTGAAATGGCTCAGAATCATCTTTTCCTCCTTGAAGTCATAAGCTGCCATTAATCTCTGTCGTTTGGAGGGTGTTGACTTGAGGAATTGATCATATAGCTGTACTCTTAACAACTCATTTTGAGCTTTGATCTCTATAAAAGTTCCTTTAATGCCAAGTGGTTGCTTGCTTTGTTGCCTTGAGGAAGACACCTCCATACCATTCTGCCTTTCTTCCTCTTGCTGGAATGAGCTAGTAGGTGTTTGCTGGCCAGTTTCTCTTCCACTCCTCGGGCTTTATATGACTTCTTCACTTATCTCTTCCTCAACTTGAGGATCAACTCTCTGTCTTTTGGCTTCTCGTTGTTGCGTTGAGCCACTAGCCGGTGTAATTTCTTCCCTATCCCGCTTCTTGCCTCTTTCCTCATTGACAGGAGTTTGCAATGCTGGAATTTGCGGTGCCTCAGTCTGCTATGGAGGGGCTTGCCCTTGACTTTTCTCTCTTAAGGTGGTTGGTTGTTCTGTCATTTTTTCATGTTCTGCATCCATTGGCTCCTTGCCTTTTGTTGTACCTGTTGCTGGTGTATACCTTTGTTGGGCAGCTTGGGAAGCTGCAGCAGTTGATGGGCCTTCTCCGACTTGTTGTGGTAGTTTGAAGGTTACCTGCTCAAAAGAATCCAAGTCAAGATTTTTTTCCAAATACTTAACATTTTGCTCCATTATTTCTTCTTGGGTGAACTCTTCAACTAGTGTACCTTGCACCCACTCATCTTTATTAGCAAACTGTTCAATTTGTAGGATTTTAAAATGTTCATAGGCTGTCAGCCTATATTTTACTTTTCTGGCACTGATAAAGCCATCTGGGTCATAAGGAACCCACCAAAAACTCCTTTTCAACTTGAATTTCTCCCCCAATATTTGATCAACATCTTGCCAAACTTCTTTCTTGTTCATGACAAAGGGGCCTAGTTGGTCTTTGAATTTCAGGCGAGCCTTTTTCATGGCATTGTAAAAATGAGTTAAATCTGAATTGATGAGTTGCCTATAATACTCCAAGGCAAACAGTCTCATTGGGACATATCTTGGGAGCCTGTAGGGACAGAGCTCACAGCCATAGATCCTAATGACAGTGTGATTCTAGTAAAAGTACCAGTCTCCTATTTTGTAGTTCTTTGAAAGCTGTAATATTTTCTGCATATCATAGGAGAGCCTAGCAGGAGGAGTTCTCATTAGGAGACAAGAGACTGGATAGACAAACAGGTCAATAAACTCACAGTAAGAGTAGGGGGAGCTCTAGACTTCATGAAAGACTGAGGTCCAGAAAATTACAGACCTCTTTTCTCCTTTTGAGTCCAATCTTTTGATGGGGCATTGGAAGCAATCTGGCTAATAATACATAAACAAATGATAGATATAGGATGAGTATTTGAAGACTCCCTCCCTATCCAGTTTTACTAGTTGGTCATGTATTTTGTTGGAGATAAATTTGGCATAGTTGTACTTAACAGTAGGGGGCTCTCCTGGGCTATATGCAGACAACAAGACCGGAATGGTTTCATCAATGTGCTCACTTGTTTTGAAACCTAGAACATAAGATATCATGTCTACCAGTAGTTTTCCCACTTCATTGAAGCACACATAGAGAAAAGGAGGTGGCCCTGTAGGCTGGCGGTCTGCTCTCATGAATGTTTTGGCAATTCGGGCTATCTCAGAGCTGGAGAGTTTAGCACCTTCATCAAGCAGAAATTTCATAGAAAGAGGGACCAGAAGGTGAGTTTGCTTGAAGTTTAGTATTTAGTTGATTGAGTCAGGAGTTATTTGGAAGAGGGTGCCCCCAGATGGAGACTTGACTGCCCTTTGTGTTGGGTCATAATTTTCATAGCAGAGGCGAATAATTTTAGGGAAAACATTAACAGAAGGGAGAAATTAGATAGGTAAATTTGATTCCCAAATGCCATAAATATATGTTATGCTCTTAACCTGCAAAACGATACCCAAATATAGAATATGCAAAGAGAAGATACCGAGAACACAGAACAACAATGATTTTATTATTCAGAGAGTAATGTTCACTTGCCTCTTCAAGGGGGCAACCTCCGATAGAGCAGAGCTCGATTACAAAATAAGACACGATACTCCTCGCAGGGAGTCTCTATCCTTTATATATGACTCATACATGCAATACCACGGATCAATACCGTGGGTTTTATTAATACCATCTATCTAATACTACGGCCCATTTGCAACTAACTGTGGTCCCCTCATTAATTGCGGGTTAACCACTTACAATTATTAATATGGGCTTTATTGACTCTTTACTATGACGTGATCCCATTACATAAATAAGGGGGTTAGGGTGGGACCCTAACATGCCCTCCCCCTTAAGACTAGCCTTGTCCTCAAGGCTGAAGCTGCGGAAACTGCTGAAGAATAGTGGCTGGTTCCCAAGTTGCATCTTCCGGAGAGGCGTCTTTCCATTTGACGAGGACTTCCTTAATCCCGCGGCCGCGTAGTTGCTTGTCTCGTGTTTCTACGACCTGTTCGGGTTGAATCCAGATGGACCCTTCTTCGTCCAATTCAGGTAGACTGGTCTGAATTCTGCAATTGTTCCCAATCACTTTCTTGAGGCATGAGACATGGAAAACAGGATGGATTTTTGTAGTAGCTGGCAAGGCCAACTTGTAAGCCACTTCTCCAATGCGCTGAAGTACTTGATATGGTCCGTAGAATTTGGGAGATAGTTTCTGACACCCCTTATCTTTGAGTGATGTTTGCTTATATGGTTGTAGCCGTAAAAAGACCTGATCCCCTTCTTGAAATTGGCACTCTGAGTGATGCTGGTCTACCTATTGCTTCATGCGGTTCTGAGCTTGATGAAGATTCTCTCTAAGATGGGCGAGCATGGTTGCACGGTGTTGTAGGAGTTGATCCACTACTTGTACTTTTGAGCAACCCTTGAGATACGGAGTAGGTGAAGGCGAGAGTTGACCATATACTGCTTCATAGGGAGTCATTTTGGTGGTGGCATGATAGTTGGTGTTATACCACCATTCAGCCAGAGGTAACCACTGTACCCAAAGGTGTTGCTTTTCTGAAGTGAAACACCTAAGGTAGGTTTCTAGACATTTGTTGATGGCTTCGGTTTGACCATCCATTTGCGAATGATAGGAAGTACTGAGTTTTAGTTAAGTGCCTTGTATCCTGAAGAGTTCCTGCCAAAAATTACTGATGAAGATCAGGTCGCGGTCGGACGCAATAGAAGTGGGCATGCCATGCAATTTGAAGATCTGATCCATGAAAGATTGAGCGACCAAAGTTGGTGTAAATGGGTGGGGTAGGGCGCAGAAATGAGCATACTTCAACAGTCGGTCCACAACCACCATGATGACTGACTTGTTCCCTGACTTTGGAAGACCTGTAATGAAATCCATAGAAACCTCCATCCAAATTGATGCTGGAATGGGAAATGGTTGTAATGTGCCTGGTATGTTGACGGTTTCCCCTTTGTGGCGTTGACAGACATCACATTCTGCTACGAAAGTAAGGATGTCCTTTTTCATGCCTGTCCAAAAAAATGATCTTCTGGTGCGAGCATACGTCTTCTGAAAGCTCGAATGTCCTGCAATGGGAGATGAGTGCAATTCTGCCAAAATGCGACTTTTGAGGGTGGATGTTGGTGATATTACGACTCTGTCCCTGTAGCGAAGAATATCATCCTGCCATGAGTAGCCCTCGGTGGAATTTGGATCTACCTGCAATTGAGAAATGAGTTGGGAGAGCCCTGGGTGTGAAAACCATTCCCTGCGAGCCTCTTCAATCCATTCTGGAATGGGGAGGGAAATTGCTAGCAGAGTACTTTCCTCCTTAAATTTGCGAGATAATGCATCTGCTACACTATTGTCGTTCCCTTTCTTGTAAATGATCTCATAATCATATCCCAGCATTTTGGCGAGCCATTTATTTTGTTGTGGGGAGGATAGGCATTGCTCCAAAAAATATTTAAGACTGTGATGATCTGTGCGGATTTGGAAACGTCGCCCCAATAAGTAAGGTCGCCAGGTCTCGACTGCATGTAATATGGCCATCATTTCCTTCTCGTAGGTAGATTGGCCCAGATTCCTCCCACTTAGTTGTTGGCTTGTGAAGGCCAAAGGTCGCCCTTCCTGCATTAAGACCAACCCAATACCTGTACCCGAAGCATCACATTCAATGACAAAAGATTTGGTGAAGTCAGGTAGTGCTAAGACTGGAGTGGAGCACATGGCATTTTTTAGAGCTGTAAAGGCCTGTTGTACTTCCTCATTCCAGAAGAATGAATTTTTATTTAGGAGCTGGGTGAGGGGCTTCGCTATGCGACCATAGTTGTGGACAAATTTACGATAATAGCCTGTGAGACCCAAAAATCCTCTCAAGCTCTTCAAGGTCTTAGGTTGAGGCCATTCCTGCATTGCCTGGATCTTTTTGGGGTCCACCTTGACACCTTCACGCCCCACAATGTGTCCCAAATACTCAACTTCTTCCATGCCAAACGAACACTTGGACATCTGGACAAATAATTTATGCTTGCGGAGCAGTTGCAAGAGTAGATCTACATGTTGAAGATGTGCGGCCCAAGTGCAACTATAGATGAGGATGTCATCGAAGAAGACAAGGACAAATTTCCTGAGATATGGCTTGAGAATGTGGTTCAAAAGGCTCTGAAAAGTAGAGGGGGCATTACAAAGACCAAATGGCATGACCAGGAACTCATAATGGCCTTCATGAGTTCTGAAAGCAGTCTTGGGAATGTCGACTTCCTTCATGCGAATTTGGTGGTAGCCTGAGCGAAGATCCAGCTTAGTGAAGAATTGAGCCCCATTGAGTTCATCCAGCAAATCGTCAACCACCGGGATGGGAAATTTATCTTTGACTGTCAACTTATTGAGGGCCCTGAAGTCGGGACACATCTGCCACTCCCCATCTTTCTTGAGCACCATGACCACTGGGGATGAATAAGGACTAATGTTGGGACGAATGACACCTGCTTCCAAAAGTTCCTTGATTATTTTTTCTATTTCATTCTTTTGGGTGAACGGATATCTGTATGGGCGCACATTTGGGGGTTGGGCCCCTGGAACCAAGGTGATGCTATGATCATGTTCCCCTCACGAGGGTGGAAGCTCATGAGGCTTGTCAAAGACCGGAAGATGGTTATTTAAAATCTATTGCATCTCAGGATGAATTGGCAGAGGCTTGGTTTCAACTGCCTGGATGGCATTAAATTGAGCTACAACTCCATGATTGCCCTTTTTTAACAATTTTTCCATCCTATGCGAGCTGATGATAGAGGGGGCTCCCGCCTGGAGTCCACGGAGGGTATGTGTGTAGTTGTTCTGCTGAAAACTCATATATAACTCCTGGAAATCCATTGTGATTGGCCCAAGAGTGCGGAGCCATTCAGCGCCGAGGACAATGTCGCAAACCCCCATGTGTATGGCAAACATGTGGGTTTTCAACTGATAATCCCCCATTTGAATTTTGACATTTTCACAGCGGCCTTCACATTTCATGGTGCCTCCATCCGCAATTTGGACTTGGAAGTTAGAAACTGCTCGTACAAAACAATGCACTACTTCTGCGAATTTTTGATGGATGAAATTATGTGTACTTCCACTATCAATCAAGACTACTACTGGGCGATGTTTAATAAAACCTCTGATTTTGAGAGTTTGAGGGGAAGAAATCCCTGCCAAAGCATGCAACGAAATAACTGGTTCGTCAGAGACATTGTCCTTTTGGTTGTCTTCTTCTAGCGGCTCATGTTCCTCAAGTGGTGGATCTTCCTCTGTTGAGCTGTAGTCAGTGGCATCAATTTGAACAAATTTGGGCTCCTTGCATTTATGACCTGGGGAGTATTTTTCATCACACTAGTAACATAGGCCTTGCTTTCTTCTTTCAGCCATTTCCACAGGTGACACCTTTTGGACCTTAAGTGTTTGAGTCGTGTTGTGAGCCTGTGGGGGGCGACCTTTAGCGGAGAAATTTGGGCGACTGTATTGGGCTGCTAATGCATGTTCCACGTTACGAGCTACCTTGCAAGCCTCCATCCATGTGGGAGGGTGGTGCAGTAGGACTTGGGCTTTGATAGCTTCTTTAAGACCGCTGATAAAACATTCCGTGTAGAACACATCTGAGAGACCCCAAGTGCGGAAGGCTAAGGCTTCAAAAGCTGTAATATATTTATCCACTGTACCAGTCTGTCGGAGCTTAGTAAGATGACCCAAAAAAGAAGATTCCTGGTCAAAGCGGTCTTAAAGAGATTTTATGAATTTGGGCCAAGTCCTAAAAGGTCCATTGCAACGTTGATGCCATTCCCACCATTGCCACCTTTCATTATCCAAGTACATGCTCCCCACCATAAGTTGAGTCTCATCATCTAAGATGCGATTCAGATTGAAATATTGCTCCATTTGGGCTATCCATGCCGACGGGTGAGAACCGTCAAATTTATGCATATCCAACTTGGGAGGTCACTGACGGGGTTGTTGGTGGGTGTGCCAGAAGTGAAGAGAGTGGCTAGACTCACCCTCATTGTGTCCATTGCCATTATACACCTCCTCGTGGGCTTGCTCCTTGCCCTGCTGGATCATGCCCTCGACCAAGCTATTTAGTCGGTTAAGCTGAACGTGGATGGTTTGCATGGATTCTTCAAGTTTGTCCATCCTTTCATTGGCCATCGCTTGAGCTCTAGTTTCTACCATACACCAACCTGATTTTTTTGGAAAGTTGGGACTGCCTAAAAATTTTCACTAAGAATTGAATGGTACCACTGTGCTTAGCTCCTCGTCCTGATTCTGATGTGCTAGATCACCAATAAGCGCCCCGGAAGATCTCAGACTCTTTTTTTTTTTTTTAAACTCCTAACGAAGTTTTACTCCTTCCTTATCAATACTCTAGTTGCGAATTCCTCAAAATGTCAATGCGGCCAAAAGTCCTGCGAAAATTATACCCCGGTATAGGAACCCTTCACAACAATTCCGATCTAGTGGATCTGAGATATCTGAATGGTGGATCGGATAGCTCTGGGCGGCGGAATAGACAGCTGCTACAGATCTGATGGATCTAATAGATCGGAATGGCTGATCTGCGAACTCGAGACTGCGGGACTGATGTCTGCTGCTGCTGCACCCCTTTGCACAAGCTGATCTGGAAGAGATGATGTGTGATCCCCCGATAGAAAAGGGAACTATGGTCTTGAGGAGTGTCAGGTGCTATAGATCGCAATATACATAAGGGTCTGGTAGTAGTACTCGGCCCAATGTTTCAGGGCTCTAACTAAGGAGGATCTACTGTACCCTTAGCCGTACAACACGACTACCCTATCGTACGAGCGAGTAATCTCTCCGAGTGCTATTCTCGATGTACTATAGCCGCAAGACGGCCGACGGTTTATCTATGGCGAGGTTTCAAGGGAGCCTAGGGGGCTTCTGATATACCCAGAGGGTACGTGGAAGACAGTCCGTGTGCAGTTCTGTCTAATGTGCTACTACTCGAAGGGGTACCCACAGGGGTTACAAGGGAGTCCAAAAGGCGTGACCACCTCTTGTATTTCCTGCGTGCATGCCTCCCCAAATCCGCAGGTTTATGCACTCAATGACAGATCCCGTGGTTTAAAGACGTCGGAACACGTCTCTAGCCAAAAAAAAAAAATTGCTAAGAAATGGAGATCCCACCGGCCCTATAAAGTGCTCTGATACCACTTGTTATGCTCTTAACCTACAAAACGATACCCAAATACAGAATATGTGAAGAGAAGATACCCAGAACACAGAACAGCAATGATTTTATTATTCAGAGAGTAATGTTCACTTGCTTCTTCGAGGGGGCAACCTCCGATAGAGCAGAGCTCGATTACAAAATAAGACACGATACTCCTCGCAGGGAGTCTCTATCCTTTATATATGACTCATACATGCAATACCACGGATCAATACCGTGGGTTTTATTAATACCATTTATCTAATACTATAGCCCATTTCCAACTAACTGTGGTCCCGTCATTAATTGCGGGTTAACCACTTACAATTATTAATATGGGCTTTATTGACTCTTGACTATGACGTGATCCCATTACATAAATAAGGGGGTTAGGGTGGGACCCTAACATGCCCTCCCCCTTAAGACTAGCCTTGTCCTCAAGGCTAAAGCTGCGGAAACTGCTGAAGAATAGTGGCTGGTTCCCAAGTTGCATCTTCCAGAGAGGTGTCTTTCCATTTGACGAGGACTTCCAATGCCGGAGTGCTTTTTAGTTTGAATTTGCAGATGTTCAAACAACTTTAATGGAGAAATTGCGGAAAAACAAGGTTTCTGGATAAACAACGGGTAAATACCTGTTTTTACGGCGGCGAGGGCAATTAGCAGGTACAGTTCGAGCTGCGGTATCGAGCTATGGAGCCGAATTCACCAGGTGATGCACTGTGTAGGTTGGTGGGCGATTTGAATGTAAAATTGCATGCAAACGGCTCGACAAGCGCACAATACAAAACAAACAAAATAGTTGTTTTCATGAATTTTTATCGAATTTTGGACATTTTGGCGCTTTTCAGGGATGATGTCAGCATGATGTATTTTGGCACGTAGTGGGTACGGAGGGTGACATGGCAGCTGACACGGACGGTGACATGGCAGATGACATGCTGTCGGGGCGGTGACGTCATCAGGTGATGTGGCTGCACTACAGAGGGCTAGGGGGTGACGTGGATGCACGGTCATGTGGTGACATGAGCCTATCATCAGCGGAACAAGGTGGGTGGTTTTTGGTTTTCCCCGCACCGCTTTTGGCCCGGGGCGGTATTACAGAGGGGGTCTCTGATCACGCTGGGAGATTGACGCGTGGCAGGGGTACGACAGCAATACCGCCCATCCCCCAGACACTAATCTCCGGCAGATCGGGCACGCGATATGGCCGCCAACCATTGGATCGCGGGTAGTGGATCGGATGGCGGACAGGACACGCTGCGCGGCTAGCAACTTCAGACGTGGGACCCGCGGAACATTATAATATTGCTTGTTAATGCGGCGGGTTTAAACTTTGCAAAATTGGGTTTTATGTTTGAACAAGTGGAAAGGGTTTAGGCGGGGGGGTTAACATAGTTATTAACCTAACTGAATGTTAGATTAATCCTAGGCAAATGGACGCGGAGGGGTTAATACAAATCCTAAATGAACTTAGCATTTCCCCGAACTTTAGGTTATATGGCTATAGTGCCAAGGGGTAGGGAATTTTATATTTTTTGGGTTTTTTATATAGTTTTTTGTATGATAAGGATAGGAAAATGTTTTTAGGGAGATAAATAATAGAGTTATAGGTTAATATGACCTTATGAACTGAAATTGAATGGGTGAATGCTAAGTATGTGGGGTGAAAATTTAGACATAGGAAGATGAAAGGAGTATGGAGTAATGATTTTTACACAAGAAATGTGGCTTCTTTCCACTAAGTGGAGTCAAGATTCAACTTAGCATTTAGCATGAAATGAAGTGAAACAGGACCCTTGGAGAGATCCCAAGCTCCTTGAGGGGATGTTAGTAAATGATTTGTGGGGAATGAAAGGGAAATTAGTCATGCTTCCATTGTTCTGCAACCAAACAACTGTCAAGGTACCAATGTCGTTGATGAGATGAGTCTTTCTTAAGAAGACAAAATTGAGCACCCACCTTGTTTCTACAACTTCAAACTACCTACCCAGCCTAATACACCTAGCATTTTTTCTTCTTTTGGATTGGGTGCACTTGGACTAGCAAACCCTGATTGTCCTCTTTTCTTTTGACTGCCCTCCTATCTAAATGTACCCTTATCTCTTCCAAGGGCCCAGATTAAACAGTTGGGCTCCTTAATTTCTCTACCTGTCTACTCATCTGCCAAGCTTGAACTGTTTGGACAGACATTCATTCTCTATTCTACAATAGCAAATTTAAATATGGAGTGGTCCAGATTGAACTGTTGGGCCATCCATCAAATGTGATAAACAGCAGCATTTGCATATTATGAACTTGCAAATAAGATAGTAGTGGCATTTGGACTGGCCACTTTCCTAGTCTTTGTTTGGGGTTCATTTCTATTACTTTTTTCTGACCAATTTACTCTTTTTGCCCTTTGATTTTTCGTTTAGGGCATACCCTCTTTACGTCTTTTTTATTTTTCTTCTTTTGTTCTACAAAATATGGAACCATTGCAGCATGCAAGGATGAACATATTTGGCACTTCTATAGTCAATCATGAAATATGAAACCTATTGGTATAGGAACCTAACAGTGGCTCCACTTGGGGATGGCTTTTCCTGGTGAAAAGCCAAGAACAGCAGGTCAGATTGCCTTATTTTTCAACTCTTGCTGTAGTCTGAAACTTCCTTATCTTGGAGACCAATGATCTGAACCTTTGTAGCATGTATGCAGTCCTTATGAACTGATCTGTGCAAAATTACAGCTCTGTCCTTGCTGGTTTCTCTGAGGGTTTATCATCACCTCTATAGTTCCCAAGTCTTCTTCTTGATCCTTTGTTGTAATTTCAAAATATACACCAAAAGTGGTGTAATTCCTTGACTTTTTCTTCAAAATCTGTTGCATCTTGTTCCTTATCTAATTGTTGTAAATAAAAACTGATGGAAATACAAATATTTATGTACAATATACAATTGTGTTATGCTGATCACAGGGAATCAAAAATAGTGCTTGAGCATTCACCCATTGACTGGGCCTTCCTCATTATTTGTGCCATCCAAACTCTTCAAAAAATAGGTGTTGTTACCTTGTACAGCATGAATAACATATGGTCCTTTCCAAAGAAAATCAAATTTCCCATGTTTCCCTTTATCTTCCCTCCTAGAGTCCCATCTCAGCACTTTGTTTCCTATGAAGAAATCTTCAGCTTTTGTTCTTTTGTCAAAGATCTTCTTGAGTTTATCTTGTAATACCTGGGTTCTGTGATATACTTCTTCTCTTGTTTGCTGCAAGTGAATAGTTTGATTGATCCTTCTTTGAATATCATTAGGCTCTGCTTGTGTTTCTTGCAGTAACTTGATCACTGGGATTCCCAAGGAGGAGGGGAAAACTGCCTCCAGACCATATTCCCAATTCATATGGACTTATTCCAATGGATCTTTTGGTGGTCAATCTGTCGGCCCATAGTGCATTCACAAGTTTTTTATGCCAATTCTTCTTATTCTCCTCCAAGGCCTTTTTAATGATGTTGATGAGGCTTTTGTTGGATGACTCAGCTAGGCCATTACCTTGAGGGTAATAGGCTGTGGAGTGGCCCAAGGTAATGTGGTATTTGTGGCAAAAGTTGATCATTCTTTTGGATTTGAAAGCAGCAACATTGTCTGTAATAATTTTTTCTGGACAGTCAAATCTTGACAAGATGTTGGTTCCTAAGAATTGCATGATGATTGAATCATTGGCTTGCCTACAAGGGATGGCCTCTATCCATTTGGTAAAATAGTCTGTGGCAGTCAAAATCCACCTATGTTGGCCAAAAGAGGGAGGATGAATTTCACCAATGAAGTCTAAACCCCATTGTTGAAATGGTCTTTCACTTGAAATAGGCATGAGGGGTAAAGGTAATAGCTTTCTTTTGCCTTCAAAGATCTGGCATTTATGGCAAGACATTACAAACTTTTTCACATTAGCAAATAAGGAAGGCCAATAAAATCCAGCTCTTAGATTTTATCAGCTATTGACTTCCAATACAAGTGTCCTCCACAGTCCCCTGCATGAAATTCCTTGAGCACTTTGTCAGTTTCATCCAATGTTAGGCAATTAAGCAAAATACCTTCATGATATTTCCAAAACAGAACGTTGTCTATAATACAAAACTTTGATGCTTTCATTTTCAAGAATCTCTTTTTAGTCCTGGACAACCCTAGAGGAGCTTGCAGGTTTAGTAATACAAAACATATGTCAGCATACCAAGGTGATTGTAAAAAGGCTTGATTGATCTGTGGAATCGCCATCTCCTGTTCGTTGTCCAGTTCATTGATGTCAAGGGCTTGGAAGTTGGTTTCAGTCATTAATTTGGCTAGCCCTTGTCCTTTTATCAATTTTGTAGGCTTGATTTCAATTTCATATTCTAAAATATTGGCTATCCATTTTCCCCTCTTACCTTCAATTCCTTCTTGAGTTAAAACATTCTTAACCACAGCATTTGGAACGTAGGCTATCACATGTGAGTACAAGATGTAAACTATGAAATCCTTGATGGCCTTTACAAGGGCATAAGCTTGTTTTTCCATGATCTGATATTTTAAAGGTGCATCCCTAAGGGCTTTGCTGAAGAAAGCAATGGGCTTCTCACATCCTTGGTCATCTTTCTGTAATAGGACAACAGCAATAGTATTTTCAGATGCAAAGGAAAAAATGATGAAATCTCTATCAAACCTGGGACTTGTGAGGACTGGTGTTTTTGTCAAAGCTGTTTTGATGTCCTCAAAGGCTTGTTTAGCTTCCATGGTCCATTTGACTTTAGAATCTTTCTTCAACATATTATTCAATAGTCTAATTAGCTCAGCTAAATTGGGAATGAACCTTCTTAGGAAATTGATCTTTCCTAAAAAAGCTTGCAGTTCTTTGATGTTCCTTGGATGAGGCACTTGAAGGATAGCTTGAATTCTGTCCGGGTCAATCCTAATGCCATCTTTTGAAAATATATGACCTAGAAGCTTGCCTTCTTCTAGGCCAAATAGTGATTTCTTTGGGTTCAATGATATGCCATATTTTCTGCAAATTAGGAACACTTGCCTCAAATGCTTTAGATGTTCTTGGTCTGATTTTGAAAAAGCAGTGAGGTCATCAAGGTATATGACTAAGAAATCATGGATCTCTTTGGCAAAGGCTATGTCCATTGCTCTTTGAAAAGTGGCCCCTGCATTTTTGAGTCCAAAAGGCATTTTGACATATTTGAAGGTTCCCCAAGGTGTTGTGAAGGCAGTTTTGTCTTGATCATCTTGGTGTACTAAGATCTGATTGAATCCTGAGAATCCATCTAGCAATGAGATCCTAGAGGCTCCCACTACCCTTTGTAGGATATGATCCATTTTTGGTAAAGGGTAATGGTCTTTGAGAGAGACTTTGTTCAAATTTCTCAAGTCAACACATAGTCTTATCTCTCCTGTTTTCTTCCTAGTAGGGACTAGATTTGAGATCCATTCTGAGAACCTGATAGGTGCAATGATTCCAGCTTCATACATACGTTTAACTTCCTTTTCACTCAGGGGAAGGAGGATAGGGTTCACCCTTCTAAGCTTTTGTTTAAAAGGTTTTTGATTCTCTTTCAAAGGTATAATGTGTTGGATGATTGAGGTATCATAGGACTTGAGGTCCTCATAACTCCAGGCAAAGACATCTTGGAATTCCTTAAACAAGTCAATGTGTTTCGGTTTCTGATCAGTAGGCAATGTTTTTTACATTTTTACCATTTTGGCGTTTTCTATGGTTCCAATATTGCAGTCCTCAATTTCTGCATTTAGTGGTTGCATTTTTGTCTTCCTTGGAATATCATTTGAATCGAATAAATCCTCCAAAGGAGTTAAGCCTGTGGGCAGAAAATTGTATTTTAGTTCAATTACTTCAGCTTCTACCTCATTTATTTCATCAAAATCTGTTTGCTTTAGCTCTTGTAAATTCTTGTCATCAAAGGTAGTTGGATGCAATATCAGATTTGTTGTTTCAACTGATATGTTTTGTTGAATTTGGTATATCTGTTGTTGGTCATCCATGGTGCTTGTATCAATGTTTATTCCAGAGAATTCCTCTTTCAAAGTCAAGAAGTTATTTATCTGCGTATCATTTTCAAAGACCTGCCAGTTTTTGACATTATCTGGGACAGCAGGCCTATGTTTAATTTCAGCAGTGAAGTGGTGGTTGGGTTCAAAAGGCAGCTTGCAAGTGCTGGCAAAAGTTGCCAAGCTATGTGCATGTAAATTGTGCTTTCTAGGAATTTTGGTGAGCTAAGATTATGAGAAAGTGTTAAGTATTTCAATGGTTGCCCCTCTGTAAGCCCTCAATCTGATATCATTTGTAACAAAATTTCCCTTCATCTGTTGTATGATCATATCTGAATCCCCTAAGATTGAAACCTTGGTTGCCCCTAGACCTCTGATCAGTTTGAGTCCTAACAAAAGGGCTTCGTACTTGGCCATATTGTTTGTGCATCTGAAATTTAACCTATATGCATGACCTTCAGCATGGTCATTTTGCATGTTGTGAATCTAAACCCCTGCCCCTGCTCCTAATTTGTTTACCGAGCCATCAAACTCTAAGTACCATAAGATTTCTTGGTTATGACTTGTCTTAAGAGTTTTAGAAGTTTGTTCAGTGGGCAGGTTTGGCTCTTGCAATTCATATGGTATGTCATTTTTCTTTATCGCATTAATCGCATCAAGAATTTTATGATCTTGGGCACCAGATTGTTCCTCTATGTTTGTGTTGGTGCTGCTTCTAGGAATTTGACATCAATTTTGGGACAGATCCCAACATTATATAAGATGAATGAATCCATATAGGAATGCATAGAATAGATGGGGAAGTTTTGGGGTTTTTCTTGACTGCTAACCACATATTTCATTAATTTTTTCCGGTATAATCTCTTTGGCTATCCAAAGACTGAAATAGTGGCATAGGACATGTCTAGTTGCAAAGACCCCTGGAGTTTTGCACCCCAAGATCTGGACAAAAGCATACCATACTTAGGTGGAATATCGGCTACCACCACATCCATAAAGATTGTCTTAGCTGGATATTGGACTAAAGATACACAAAGGTCTTTGATTAGGCCTAGACACCTGACCTGACTGGAATCAAATGAGAACAAATCTTTGTAGGGTCTTGTGATGTCTAGGTCCAGTCTTTCCATCACAGATTTAGGCATTAGATTATGAGAAGCTCGCAAATCAAACATAGCATTATGGAGCACCTTCTCATGAATGTTTAAGCTCACATAGAATGGAGGGACTCCTCCATCTACTGTTTTACCATTGACTTCAGGACCGAAAATCAGTTTTGGTTGATCATCCAGAACATTGACTGCATCCCTGTTCTCTGGTATCTACAGTGACCTATTGATTTGCTGTCTGTAAACTTCACGTTTGGCCAATTCAGAGAGAGGGATAGCTATTTTCAGCTTACCTATTTCTGTTTCTAAGCTAAAAGGTTTTTCTATCTGCACTTTTGGATTATGGACAACCGATTTTTCCTTTTCAGCTAAATTTTCAGTGATCTTCTCCTCATTTTGAATGTTGTTTGGGGTGAATCTGATTTGAAATTATTTTCGGGAGAACAGTTTAGTTTTTATTTTAAAGAATGGGCTGTGAATGACTGGTCCTTTGAAGGCTGTAGGTCTGATATATCTTCCACAATGACTTCCTTCGGGTCTGGGCCTGTTTTGGTAGAAGGTTCTATTAGGACAGCTTTATCTTTTGTTTTCTTTGGCTGTTTGGTATCCTTCAGCTAGGTAAGTTCAGGCACATCTATGGTCCTACTTCTTAATTTGTATTGTTTATGAACCTCATAGACTGCTGCATCATAGCCTTCCCTAAAATCAAATGACTCTCCGGATTTGGTTTGGAATTGATTGAAATTGTGAGCTTCTTGTTCATCTTGTGTTAGAAAATTTTGTTGCTCAATGTTTAATCACATTAGGTTGATTTGGGTGTCCTCTATTGGCTCACTAGATGTTGAGGCTTCAGCATAGTTTTCCTGAAATGGAGGTCTGATGTTCTGATTAGGACCAATCCTCCCAACATTTGGGTTTTGATTTTTTCTAAAGTTTGGGTTTCTTGGAGTGTTACTCGGTTGACCTTCCCATGATGATTTCCTTTCAATAGTTTCCACCCTATCCCCAAGTCTGTCCATACCTTTGATGATTGCATCAAGTTTTTGTTCAAATGCTGAAGGTTCCTCTTTGAAAGTTGTCCTTCTTTCAGCTCTTGCTCGATTTCGTTTAGCAATAAGGTTTGCCTCCACACTAACAGCTATATTCTGCATGTCTGCTAAGATTGGAGGGGCTCTTTCCCTCAATTGGTATGCCATATCAGAATCAAATCCAATGGGAAATTTGATCAACGCTAAATCAGGTGGAGGTCTAAGGTTTTGAGGAATAGCATTATAAACATTGTTGAACCTAGCACAATAGTCTTGGACGGTTTCCTGTGGGCCTCTTTTCAAATTGTCATATTCTGTTAAGATGTGTAAAGGGTCTTTCTTCTTTTCCCATCTGTTTAAGAAGGATTGATAAAGAGCTTCTGAATCAGCTATAGAAGTTACAGGAAGTGCTCTAAACCAAATCCTCACATCACCAGTTAGACTTTGGACAAAAATTTTCATTCTTACATCGTCATCATCAATTTCATAATTTTCGAAATAATCTTGCATTTTCTTAGTGTGTTGTTGGGCTGTATAGGAACCAGTACCATCAAAATATGTGATTTTACTCTGATAATCCTGAGGCATAGCCCCTGGATTTCTAGGCAACTAAAGAGGAGCATAACGGTTTGCCATATTCACAGGGATAAATGGGGCAACAGGAAGAAATGGGACAGTTGGAACAGCAGGGACTGGAGTGGAAATATGTGCAGTGGATGGAGGTGTGGAGAAGGTGCTTTGAGAGGTGGATGAAGCACTGGGAGAAGCAGCAGTTGTGTGAAGACGAAATGAGATTTTAGCAGGAGTTAAGATATAGTTCTGCTAAACAGTTTCAAGGTCTAAACCAGCAGAATTTTCTTGTTCTTCTTGTTTCCTAAGGGTCTTAGCAATTAAATTGGGATTTTCAAAAATATCTGGAGGATCTGGGTCAGGGTTTGACCTGGTATAACGATTTTTCTTCTTTGGAGCCAGCTTCTAAATCTGTTTTTGCTATTTCTGATAATATTTTAAGATCACAGTTTTTTCACAATATTCTACAATGATTTGTTTGCAATATAGGAGGCTTTGAGCTTTCCTTTGAATATGCTGAAACAGGGAAACTGATCAAATGTTTGGAACAGCTGTTTAAGGCCTAAAACTATACTGGAGATTGATTGAAGCAGCTTTTATTTACTCCTGTAAATGCAAAGCAAAGATAGTTTCAAAGGCTACCTGGCTGACTTCAGGCTCCATCTGTAGTTTTTAGAAGATAGACAGCAGTTTATAAATAGTCATTCAATTCCCCAGTGGAGTCGCCAATGATGTTAGCACTCAGGTTTTTCCCTACCTCCTGAAGGGAATACGGCCAAGGTAACCACTAACCAATCTTTTAGCTACAGGTCCTAGCCTACCTGCAACCAGAGAGGGCTCTCTCTTTGTAATTTAGCTTTGTTTTGGGAATATTTTAGGCTAGTTATGATGCACAAGGTTTTTTTTTAAGTTTGTTGGATGGTGATTTTAGGCAGAGCTGGGATGCAAGCTCCAAAACAGTCTATACCATTGGGCAATGGAGTCGATGATGGTATACAGCTGAAAGTGTTTCTTGGGGAATGGTAGAACTACAGAGCAAGATAGGCAGTTTTGGAACAATTTTCAAATCTGGAAATTGGTGGAATGAAGTCAGGGAATGAAAGGCAATCAAGAATCTTTCATTATTCTGGCAGAGGGAAAGTGTATGAATATTATCCATGAGCAATTAAGAATTCCTAAACAATATTTCAAAATGAAGGAATTAGTTCAAACATGAGCAGTTAAGAATTCATATTTATGACTAATTCTAAAGAAAACATATGTAATAGCAGAGATTGAGCATAAGGTGTATTTAAACAAATCCTGGGCTATTCTTCTTCTCTGTTACTAAGATTATGGAATACATATGAAATTTTCAAACACAGAAAACACAAAACAGAGTTTAGAATAACTTATTGTTCCATCGAATGACACAGGAATTCTGTAGCAGGTCCCAGATTATCATTTCCACATTCAGACAGCACAGAAACCATGAACTTCAACAGCCATTTGTATTAGAGAGTCTCAGAAATTACAGCATAGCCTAGAGAGAAAATCACCAACCCCAAATACATTCTATGGGGGGCTATTTATACAAAGATGAGATACAAAATATCTTATGGATGATTCCTCATGCAATAAGTTCCCTCACCAACTCTTCAAAAGAAGTAAATGAAAGAAATAAATGTTACAGTAATTGTTGGTGTGCTAGTTGTCCACTTTATCAGAGAAATTTGACTTTTTGGACCAACTGAGTCGGTTGGAGCTACGTCTTTAATATGCGGTTGCTGTGTTTGCTGTCCTAATGTCTTTGCTGTTCCTGCTCTTTGCATACATACTTGGTCTTTTATTAATAGGCTGCAGTCATAATTTGATTTTTTCTGTGTGCTGTTTTCTTGCTGTAACCAGTGGCTTGTGCATTTAGAGTTGCTGATCTGTAGCTGATAAAAATGGAACAGAAATTAAATTACCTGGGCAGAATTTCCAGAATTGTCTGCCACCAATCTTCTTTAGGCAGCTGATGCCTTTGTATTTTAACTAGTGTTTCATCAGCTTTAGTGTATCTGTAAAAATTGGGTTGAACCTCAAACAGGTGATTTATCTCATGTTCAATGTAAAACAGGTTCTCTAACTTTTCATAAAGACTCTGTCCAAAGGGAGGCCCTGTTTCTTCTGAGGTACTAGAGGATGCTGTAATCTGATTTGAAACATAGTTATTCATCCTGGTAGTATACTGCTCATGGGTCAGCAGTCTTCCAGCGCTGGTTAATAGGCTGGGCAATCCTCTGCTCTGCAACCCTGCCATTTTTAGCTTGAAGTCATCTATTTCTGCTTGCAATTCTTGGCATTTCCTTCCTAGAGTTTGCACAAAACTTCTTAGGGTCAGCACCTTCTTTGCTGTCAGAATATTATCTGTCCTGCTACTGATGTCTAATGCTGCCAATTCCTCTTTGGTATGCGTGTTCAGGAAGTGAATCATTTTAATGGCCTGCTCAGGCATATTTCCCAATGCTGCTATAGCCCTTTGATTCTCAAATTGAGCTAGGCCTATTAATTCTATCTGTTCATATATGGCCTGAATTGATCACCATTGGTCAATGATTGACTGGCCAATTTTGGCCCACAAAATCTTCTTGATGTCAGCTAGAGTTTTGTATAAAGTAAGCTCCTTTTCTAAGGCTTTTATTTTGTCATTCAAGGCCTTTATTTCCAATGTTTTTTCAGCTACTGTCATCTTGGACTTGTCGTAGCTTACTTCCAGTTTGGCCAACTTTTCTTTGGCCTCTTTCACCTCTGTTACTTAGAACTTCTAGCTCCTTGACTGCTTTCATCATTTCTCCCATGCTCATGCTAGATTCAGGTGCTGTTGTTGTTGTTGTTGTTGTAGCATCTGTAGTTGATGTAGTTGTTGTGGATGCTGGGATAATGGGAGGGATTGCTGCTGCTTGTGTGGGAGGAACAGTGACAACTGTTGGAGCTGTTTGAGGTGGCTGGGAGGTTGACTCTCCCTGCTTGCCTTGCAATGCTTTCTCCAACTCTTCCTCCATTTGAATTATTCTTTGGTTCATCTTCATCAGCAGATCCATAGTATCCTCTCCTTCCTTTTCTTGTACAAGGTCTGCCGTTTGAGGGTGCATAGTTGAATGCAGCCTCAATTGTTTTTTAAGTGCAGCAATATCATCCTCTTTTTTCCTTATGAGGGCTTGGATGGCTTTGGCATCCTTCTTAGGATCATGCCCTAGGTCCACAATAATTTCCTCCAATGTCTTTATTCTATTGTCTTTGGCCGAGGAAGACATTCTCTCCAAATCCAATTGAGTATTCGTGTTTTTCAATGATTCCTTCAGTTGATGAGCCAGCATGGCCTTGTCTACTAGGGTGGCATAGAGCATTTCACCCGTTTGCTTGTGTAGCTCTATCTGCTCCATCGGGTGTATGTCCTTGGAGAGGACCTCTAAGCTTGTCTTTATATAATCTACAGTTGTCTGGGGCTGTGGTATCTTGCGCTTGAAATGGCTCAGAATCATCTTTTCCTCCTTGAAGTCATAAGCTGCCATTAATCTCTGCCGTTTGGAGGGTGTTGACTTGAGGAATTGATCATATAGATGTACTCTTAACAACTCATTTTGAGCTTTGATCTCCATAAAAGTTCCTTTAATGCCAGGTGGTTGCTTGCTTTGCTGCCTTGAGGAAGACACCTCCATACCATGCTGCCTCTCTTGCTCTTGCTGGAATGAGCTAGTAGGTGTTTGCTGGCCAGTTTCTCTTCCACTCCTCGGGCTTTCTATGACTTCTTCACTTATCTCTTCCTCAAATTGAGGATCAACTCTCCTTCTTTTGGCTTCTGGTTGTTGCGTTGAGCCACTAGCCGGTGTAATTTCTTCCCTATCCCGCTTCTTGCCTCTTTCCTCATTGACAGGAGTTTGCAATGCTGGAATTTGCAGTCCCTTAGTCTACTGTGGAGGGGCTTGTCCTTGACTTCGCTCTCTTAAGGTGGTTGGCTGTTCTGTCATTTTTTCCTGTTCTGCATCCATTGGCTCCTTGCCTTTTGCTGTACCTGTTGCTGGTGTAGACCTTTGTTGCGCAGCTTGGGAAGCTGCAGCAGTTGATGGGCCTTCTCCGACTTGTTGTGGCAGTTTGAAGGTTACCTGCTCAAAAGAATCCAAGTCAAGAGTTTTTTCCAAATCCTTAACATTTTGCTCCATTATTTCTTCTTGGGTGAACTCTTCAACTAGTGTACCTTGCACCCACTCATCTTTATTAGCAAACTGTTCAATCTGTGGGATTTTACAATGTTCATAGGTTGTCAGCCTATATTTTACTTTTCTGGCACTGATAAAGCCATCTGGGTCATAAGAAACCCACCAAAAACTCCTTTTCAACTTGAATTTCTCCCCCAATATTTGATCAGCATCTTGCCAACCTTCTTTCTTGTTCATGATAAAGGGGCCTAGTTGGTCTTTGAATTTTAGGCGAGCCTTTTTCTTGGCACTGTGAAAATGAGTTAAATCTGAATTGATGAGTTTCCTATAATACTCCAAGGCAAACAGTCTCATTGGGACATATCTTGGGAGCTTGTAGGGACAGAGCTCACAGCCATAGATCCTAATGACAGTGTGATTCTGGTAAAAGTACCAGTCACCTATTTTGTAGTTCTTTGAAAGCTGTAATATTTTCTGCATATCATAGGAGAGCCTAGCAGGAGGAGTTCTCATTAGGAGACAAGAGATTGGATAGACAAACAAGTCAATAAACTCACAGTAAGAGTATGGGGAGCTCTGGACTTCATGAAAGACTGAGGTCCAGAAAATTACAGACCTCTTTTCTCCTTTTGAGTCCAATCTTTTGATGGGGCATTGCAAGAAATCTGGTTGATAATAATAAACAAATGATAGATATAGGATGAGTATTTGAAGACTCCTTCCCTATCCAGTTTTACTAGTTGGTCATGTATTTTGTTGGAGATAAATTTGGCATAGTTGTACTTGACAGCAGGGGGTTGTCCTGGGCTATTTGCAGACAACAAGACCAGAATGGTTTCATCAATGTGCTCACTTGTTTTGAAACCTAGAACATAGGATATCATGTCTACCAGTAGTTTGCCCACTTCATTGAAGCACACATAGAGAAAAGGAGGTGGCCATGTAGGCTGGCGGTCTGCTCTCATGAATGTTTTGGCAATTCGGGCTATCTCAGAGCTGGAGAGTTTAGGACCTTCATCAAGCAGAAATTTCATAGAAAGAGGGACCAGAAGGTGAGTTTGCTTGAAGTTTAGCATTTGGTTGATTGAGTCAGGAGTTATTTGGAAGAGGGTGCCCCCAGATGGAGACTTGACTGCCCTTTGTGTTGGGTCATAATTTTCACAGCAGAGGCGAATAATTTCAGGGAAAACATTGACAGAAGAGAGAAAGTAGATAGGAAAATTTGATTCCCAAATGCCATAAATATCACTGTTGTTCAAGTAACTATTTCTCAACTGACAGAAGGTCTGTAAGTGGTTTCTCTCCACAACCAGGTCTTGAATTAGGTGGTCCCTATCAGCCAAAGGCTATGCTTCAAGTTCCTTGTGAGGTGCATTGAGAGGAGTGATGTTCAAGGATGCTGGAGTGGCCATCTTCAAATTTTCTGTGTTTGTACTTGAAATTGGGATTTGGGCAGCAATAGACTTGGTGAAGATTTCCTCTGAGGCTTTGTAAGGGAGCTGTAGAATGAGCTTAGATAGATCTGCTTTACTGTTTACAATTTATGGTCCAAAAACAGATGTTGCAGGGTGCAGCAGGGTTTTTCAATGAATTAGCTGGATTGTAGGCTATGTGAGTGGAATGCAGAGGGAGTGGTGGTCTTTGTAGAGGAGTCTTTTTACAGATTATCTAAATGCATGGGCAATTTGCAAATTCTGCCGACGAAAACAAGCTTAAAATGTATTTTAATGGTAGAATTTGCAGAGGAGGAAAAATTTGCCAGGTTGCTCTTGAACAGGGGGTCAACCAGTGAGTTTACAGGTGGGACTTCAAGTGTCGGAGTGCTTTTTAGTTTGAATTTGCAGATGTTCAAACAACTTTAATGGTGAAATTGCGGAAAAACAGGGTTTCTGGATAAACAACGGGTAAATACCTGTTTTTACGGCGCCGAGGGCAAATAGCAGGTACAATTCAAGCTGCAAGATCGAGCTATGGAGCCGAATTCACCAAGTGATGCACTGTGCAGGTTGGTGGGCAATTTGAATGTAAAATTGCATGCAAACGGCTCCACGGGCGCATAATAGAAAACAAACAAAATAGTCGTTTTCACAACTTTTTATCGAATTTTGGACATTTTGGCGCTTTTGGTGCTTTTCGGGGATGACGTCAGCATGACGTATTTTGGCGCGTAGTGGGTACGGAGGGTGACGTGGCAGCTGACGCAGACAGTGACATGGCGGATGACACGCTGTCGAAGTAGTGATGTCATCAGGTGATGTGGCTGCACTGCAGAGGGATAGGGGGTGACGTGGACGCACGGTCATGCGGTGACGTGAGCCTATCATCAGCGGAACGAGGTGGGCAGTTTCTGGTTTTCCCCACAGCACTTTTGGCCTGGGGCGGTATTACATAGAGGGCCTCCAATCACGCCGGGAGATTGACGCGTGGCGGGGGTACAGCAGCAATACCACCCATCCCCCGGACTCTAATCTTCGGCAGATCAGGACGCGCGATACGGCCGCCAACTGTTGGATCGCGGGCAGTGGATCGGACGGCGAATGGGACATGTTGGGCGGCAAGCAACTTCAAATGTGGGACCCGCGAAACATTATAATATTGCTTGTTAATGCGGCGGGTTTAAACTTTGGAAAATTGGGTTTTATGTTTGAACATGTGGAAAGGGTTTAGGCGGGGGGGTTAACATAGTTATTAACCTAACCGAATGTTAGATTAATCCTAGGCAAATGGACGTGGAGGGGTTAATACAAATCCCAAATGAACTTAGCATTTCCCCGAACTTTAGGTTATATGGCTACAGTGCCAAGGGGTAGGGAATTTTAGATTTTTTGGGTTTTTTATATAGTTTTTTGTATGATAGGGGTAGGAAAATGTTTTTAGGGAGCTAAATAATAGAGTTAGAGGTTAATATGACCTTATGAACTGAAATTGAATGGGTGAATGCTAAGTATGTGGGGTGAAAATTTAGACATAAGAAGATGAAAGGAGTATGGAGTAATGATTTTTACACAAGAAATGTGGCTTCTTTCGACTAAGTGGAGCCAAGATTCAACTCAGCATTTAGCATGAAATAAATTGAAACAGGACCCTTGGGGAGATCCCAAGCTCCTTGAGGGGATGTTAGTAAATGATTTGTGGGGAATGAAAGGGAAACTAGTCATGCTTCCATTGTTCTGCAACCAAACAACTGTCAAGGTACCAATGTCGTTGATGAGATGAGTCTTTCTTAACAAGACAAAAGTGAGCACCCACCTTGTTTCTGCAACTTCAAACTGCCTACCCAGCCTAATACACCTAGCATTTTTTCTTCTTTTGGATTGGGTGCACTTGGACTAGCAAACCCTGATTGTCCTCTTTTCTTTTGACTACCCTCCTATCTAAATGTACCCTTATCTCTTCCAAGGGCCCAGATCAAACAGTTGGGCTCCTTAATTTCTCTACCTGTCTACTCATCTTCCAAGCTTGAACTGTCTGGACAGACATTCATTCTCTATTCTACAACAACAAATTTAAATATGGATTGGTCCAGATTGAACTTTTGGGCCATCCATCAAATGTGATAAACAACAGCATTTGCATATTGTGAACTTGCAAATAAGATAGCAGTGGCATTTGGACTAGCCACTTTTCTGGTCTTTGTTTGGGGTTCATTTCTATTACTTTTTCTGACCAATTTACTCTTTTTTGCCCTTTGATTTTTCTTTTAGGGCATACCCTCTTTACGTTTTTTTTTATTTTTCTTCTTTTGTTATACAAAATATGGAACCATTGCAGCATGCAAGGATGAACATATTTGGCACTTCTATAGTCAATCATGAAATATGAAACCTATTGGTATAGGAACCTAACAGGTTTGAAGTTACCAGCTCCTAAATTATCATGTTCTTGATCGTAAACCAAGACCAAGTCACCTTTTGAATACGTGTAAGTGTTGATATTTCGATCATATTGTGCATTGACTCATTTTTTATGAGTCTTGCTATCTAATGCAACATCATCATGAGTCTCATCTAAAAGTGCTAAGTATAAAAAGTGTTCTTCCTGTACAGAAGTAGCAGGCAATAGTTTGATTGCTAGTATGAATGACGATATTTAACAATCTGATGGGTAAGACTGCCTCTAGACCATAAACAAGTTGGAAGGGTGTAAATCCAGTTCTAGTTTTTTCTGAGGTGTGATGTGCCGACAAAGCTGAGAAAATAATTAAATTCCAATTTCGTTTATGAATCCCTATAATCTATTGAAGCATAGTGGTTAAAAATTTGTTCATGGCTTGTACTTGGCCATTTGTTTGCGGGTAATATGGATTTGAGCTATCGTGATGCAAGCCCAACTTTGCAATAAGTTTAGTCATCATAAAGTTTTGAAAATGGCTACCATGATCCCTGATGATGGCTTGTGGAACACCAAACCTAGCAATCACATGGTTGAATATGAAAAGTGCAGCAATTTCACCATCATCCTTATAAGTGGGCATTGCCTTAGCCCAATTTTAAAAAAATTCCACATCTAGGAAAATATACCCATGCCCCCCAGCCAAGAGAGGGTTACATGTAAAATAGAAGTTACAATATGTTGACTTACAAGAGGAGTTTTTGACATGATTTGCCTAGTTGTGAAATTAAAAGGAGTGCGTAAATGAGGAATCGCTTGACCTCAATAATTCAAATGGGTAAAATACCAAGGATCTAGTCGAAAATCCTCAAAATGAAGTCTTGGAAAAATTAATGGATCATTAGTAGTAAGAGGAATATGTGGTGATTATTCCTCCTCTTCTTTAGTAGTATCTTCAATACTTATGAGACCAAGAGGTAAACCAATTGTAATTATAGTTCTTATTCAAAATGAAGTCGGTAAAGGAGTAGGGGCTATAGTAGTTGAAGGTGATTTGGGCTAAGAAATATGAGATTCAGGTTCTTCAATGTAGGGTTCAATCAAATATGTCTCTAAATTTTCACCAACCTTGGGTTCTCCTAGAATAATTTTAGTAACTTTAGGTCCATATTAAATTGTGCTTGATTCTGTTTTATGAGGTTGAGTTACTTCAGTTTCTATTGTTTCCAATTCTATAACTTCGGATATTTCAGTTTGATCTAAGGTTCCAGATCCTGTTGATTTCAATCTCTTTGCTTTGATTTTCACCAATTGACCAAGTGTGTACTCAGGGGGTAAACCTTGCATTCTACATGAATATCTCGGTAACTCAACCATGATGAATTTTATTAAAGGTTTTTTCCAATTTTATTCAATCAAATAAATAACCAAAATAAAAAAAAAATAAAGGGTAACTAGGTATAAATAATTACTAAGCCACTATTGGCTCAGTTACTTACGGATGGTATGCAACCTAGAAGGGGGCCTCCAAAATATACTCGTGGTACGTGGAAGTACATTCCATGTTAGTGCTATCTACTACGATCCTTTATGATCGGAAGCATCTCGATATACTTTTCATACGTGTAGCGCCATCTGATATACTCGAAGGCGTCTGGAGAACAGTCTGATATACTTATGTACATGGGATACCGAGTACCCATAAAATGTGTCACACACAGAAAATGATAGCTACTGTGTTTATAGACATTGGAACACGTCTTCTAACCTAGAACCACTAATGTTTTCTTAATTTAAAATTTTGATTGATTTTACAATTACTCTTTCATTAAAATCAATTTAATAGATGTGGTGTAAATGATATCAGTTTTTGACTCTAAACCTAATGCAACAAATATGCAAAAAATAGTCTTTTACTTCAATGAATTTCTATCTAGGGTAAAGAGAGAGTCTTTTCGATATTGAAATAGAATGCAAAACTTCTAATTTCAACATATTTATTTGCAATACATGTAAAATTTTCACTTTCAAATTGACTCATCGCATAAATTTTACTTTTAAATTTCAACTCACCCAAATTCACAAGGATCATAAAAACTTATTTTGAACGCACAACACCCAAAACTTTTCAAAATTCAAAAAGAAAACCAACAAATCTTTCAAATGAATGTTATGAATATGAAATTGTCTAAAGTATAATTATGAGATGCTTCACTGTTAAAAAGAACAATAACTATTCATTTCAATTTCACAAAAGAAGCAATTTTATAAGAAAAAATACTTAATCTTGAAAAACATTATCTTTCATCAGTGTAATGATCCTTTACAAATAGGTAAAACAAATGTTAAATCTGATTTTTTGAAAGAAGAAAGATAAGCAGACATTTATCTCAGCAATTTCCAATAATTCCTTTGATAAATCGACAAATCATCATATCAAACCTTTAACCCTAATTTGCAAAGATAAGGAATTTCTCAAGAAGACAATCCACAACACTCAGTTGAATTGAAACAAACATTTCCGGAATGTAAACAAATCCAAGAAAGTATAAGAATCCAAAAAAATTGTACCTAGTAGACAAAAATCCTAATTTTTCAAAAATTTTATAGACTTACGTAGGTAACCAGTTAGGTTCAGTGTGCATACGCATTGTTACTAAAGGAAAAGTGCATGACTTTGCGCATTGTTGCTAAAAAAAATTATGCAAACCGAGAAAACTTAAGGAAAGAAAAGACAAAAAATCTAGAATTTTAAACTTTCAAGGTTGAGAACACAGTCAAACAAGGCTACAAAAAGTGATTATAGGTCACGGGAGGAAATAATGAAGAACAAATTGATCCCCAGTATGGTCACCAATTTGTTATGGTGGAAAATTCTCTCTTGCAGACAAGAGTGATCTCCCTATATTCAAATATAAATGTAGAAACAAACAGACAATTAACTGCTACCTTTCTACGAAATTCTTATGGATGTCCTTTCGATTCTTTCAAAATACTTTCATTGTTGCTTCAAAAGAATATCTACATAAACATAAATGAACAAGGAATATAAGCATAACATAGATAAAGACTGAAACAAAAAGTGGAAATTTCAACATATCATATATCACAATATTAATCCAGTATTCAGTTATAAACTATGAAAAAGGTCAAGGAGCTTTGCAAATAGCATCATAACAAGTGAAAATAGGAAATAAATAGTTTCTTGTATTAATATTGTATAGGAAGGATAAATAAAACCCTAGCCTTCATTATGTAAGCCTCTTCCCAATGGTCTCCAATCCTCCCCTTAAGTGACAAACTTCCAGTCCTAATCCAATAGCATAAGTTTACATTCTAGAAGTCTCCCTTAGCCTTTTGTCTATGTTGAATTTATAGACCAAGAGGAGGAGGTTTGAGATCCTCTTCTCAAGGGATGAAATCCACAAAGAAAGGGGTTTTGATTCATGAACCAAGGGACGAGGCCCAAGTATGTAGGGGATCGAGGCCTTTTGGTTGAGAAGTATTCCTACGTTAAGAGATTTGTGAAGTTTTTAGTGGAAGATAGAGCACATGAATGTGCAAGCCACAATGGTCAAAACTATGCTTATGCAGGAAATGGCTAGGGAAACTATGTAAGTGCTTCAAAATAAGTTTTTAAGAAATGTAATCTAGGATTATTATTGTCTTTGGGACTATTTTTCTTCCAACATTGTAGGGGAATTCTTGGAACACTTCAGCGGATAATGAGATATCCATATTAGCAGTCATTCTCATAATGGTGACAAAATGACATGTAACTTGGGATTGATTTTTTCTTCATCCCCAGTATGCATCCACTATTTACTTACCATTAATATTTTTCTTCAAATGCGCATATAGCATGATCACACCTTATTTGTTCTTCTTCCTTTTGCTTAATATGAGAAGTGTTGGTGGATCCATCCTTTTTAGGTCTCTTGATAACAACATTATTGTCTACTTGCTTGATTTTCATGGAATTTACTTGTTGTTTGTATGAATTCATTGTACTTTTCCTGCATTCTTTTGTTAATGTCCAAACTTATTACATGTATAACACCTTACATGAACGTAATATTTTTGCTTCATATTGCAATCAATACCTTTGTGGCCAAACATATTGCAAGTAAAAAAATACCCCTTAAAGAAGCTTGAGTACTTGGGAATTGATGATCTTCCTTTGGAAAATCCATTTGGTTGAGATCTGAAAAATCTGCTTCTCCAACTTGCTGCAATGTTTCCATATTTATGACAAATAAAACATCCAATATCATTGTTCAAAGGTAAGAATAGATTATTCTTTCTAAAATTGGGAGTAAATGATTTCCTTTGAAAATTAATTTTCCTTGGTTGTTGATCTGGTTGACTTATTAATTATTTACCTGGATTCTCATCATTTTCTTTGGTTTCCTCAGAATTGTTTGCATAAGTTTGTGAACAAGATTATCCCTTAACATATTCATGAAAACCAAGGCCTGATTTGAGGAGGGTGATCTTTGACTGTTAAAAATATTTTCCAATATCCTGGTAATATCATGGAATTTCAAACTTTTGTCTTTTTCTATCAATTTACCTTTTAGAATGCTTACCTCAACCTCCAGACATTGATCTATGTACCTAGTATGCATCCACTAACTATGTACCATCCACTATCTATCCAATAGATAGTGGATGCATATTGGGGATTGATTTGTTCTTCATCCACTATCTATGTACCATGTAATGCAAGAAGACAGATCAATAGCAGTGATATGAACTCATCATAGTCAACATCATGCAATAAGGAGTGCCCATAATTCCAACAATGATCCATTAAAAATATAGAAGATGCTTCCCCTAATCCTATTCAAACTACTCATCACCAATTATGATCACATTATATCCTCCTTATCAACAAGAAATGCATCAAAAGAACCAAACCAAAAGAAGCAATAATATAAGATTTTGTGACAACTCATAAACTCATCATGAACCAATACCCTTTCATACATTTCCAAGGACTACATGGGTATCATCAATAGACTACAACAAACCAATGTTAGAATGTCAACAATGAACTGTTGGAATCATATGAGGAATTCCCTCTGAATCTATGCCACTTCTTTATCACCACAGAGAAACATACATGATTTTCTAAGTTAGGAACCACGCACATACGTGTATGTTCTTCATAATAAATGCATACAAAATACAAAATGTTGATTTTGTATGGCCACATCTCCCCTTGAACATGTTGTATCTATTACTGAGCATAATCACTTCATTAGATGTGACACCAGTAACATAAATCTTCAGCAAGAATAAAAAAACATATAAATTCATCATCAATGCAGGGCTCTCCTTGATATCATGCACCACTAATCCTGTGGACCTAATTGTCATCAAGTTATGAATTTCTCCACATGAAATTTCATAGTCCCTTCAAAAATAAGCATCAGATATAATAGACTACAGTGGGGACTATCTTCCTTTACTCTAAATCTGAAGAAGAGAAGCTAGACCTCTTTTTTCTACTTAGAACCTTATTTAGTACATATAATTTATCTACATTTTTAATCCTTTTCTAATAACTTCTCTAGTGTCTTCTTCTATAATATTGTGTTTAATTGGTGTAAATATAATTGCATGCCTTTTATCAAATGTTTGTCCTATACTTAGAATGTTTTTCTTTATCCCTTCAACTAATAATACATTAGTTTCTTCTCTATTCTTAACATCAAGATCAACATTACCCATTCCTATTACCTTTGCAGTTGAACCATTTCCAAGAATAATATTACCACTCTTGTATTTCTTAAGAGAGATCAATTTTATTTTATTTCCATACATGTGATGAGAGCATCCACTATCTATGTACCATTTATATTTTTCTTCAAATGCCCATAGAGAATGACCACACCTTATTTGTTCTTCTTCCTTCTACTTAATATGAGAAGTGTTGGTGGATCCATCCTCTTAACGTCTTTTAATAATAATATTCTTGTCTAGTTGCTTGATTTTCATGCAGTTTACTTGTTGTTTGTATGAATTCATTTTATTTTTCCTACATTCTTTTGCTATATGTCCAAACTTATTACATGTATAACACCTTACATGATCATAATATTTCTGCTTCTTATTGCAATCAATACCTTTGTGACCAAACATATTGCAAGTAAAACAATACCCCTTAAAGAAGCTTGAGTACTTGGGAACTAATGATCCTCCTTTGGAAATTCCATTTGGTTGAGATCTAAACAATCTGTGTCTCCAACTTGCTACAATGTATCCATATTTATGAAAAATAAAACATTCAATATCATTGTTCAAAGGTTAGAATAGATTATTGTTTCTAAACTTGGGAGTAAATGATTTCCTTTGAAAAATCACATTCTTTAGTTGTTGGTTTGGTTGACTTCTTAATTCTTTATGTGGATTCTCAAGGTTTTCTTTTTTGTCCTTAGAATTGTTTGCATAGGTTTGTGAACTAGATTCTCCCTTAACAAATTCATGAAAACCAAGGCCTGATTTGATGAGGGGGATCTTTGATTGTTAAGAGTATTCTCCAATATCTTTGTACTATCATGGAGTTTAAACGTTTTTCTTTTTATATCAATTTACCTTAGAGAATGCTTACCTCGGTGTCCATACATTGATCTTCCTTTTCCATATATTACTTCCTCATTCCTTCTTCAACATTTCTTTTGTCTTCTACTTGTGTTCTTAATTTTATAATTTCTTCCATAATCCCATTCTCTTGTTCTTCAAATACTTGGAGTAGCTATCTATTTTGTTTGTTTGAATTTTCCAGTTCTAATCTTAGAGAGGTGATCTCATCTTCAAGTCCTTCACAATATTGTTTTCCTTTGTTAAGTTGTTTAGTTTTTGCTACACTATTTATTGATTTATCATGATCCCTGTTTTTATATTTTTGCAACTTATTCCCAAGACTATTAATTTTTTTTCAAAGCAAAATTAAGTTTTCTTCTAAGATTTAGTACTTCCCCTAACATGTCTTCTTCTATATTAATAATTCCAAAGTTTTTTTCACAGTCATCTCATCTTATGACAAATCACAATTTCTTTTAAATTTATTTAATGTCTCAGAAACAAGATTACACATTGGTTCACTTGATGAGTAGTCTTCCTTTAATTGTTTCTTTCTCTTTCCTAGATGACTTGCAAACTATACCATACTTCCTTTGCAGTTGCATAATGCATAAATTTCTCTTATACATAATCAAGTATGTTACAAATGATTTCATTTAATGTCTAGCTATTCTTTTGAAGTTAGTGTCCTAATGGTGGAGTCTGAGTATAACCATTACAAACTAGATCCCAAACAATAGATCCCAGAGCAAGTATCCTAGACTTAATGTTTTCTTACCAATCCTGATAATTAACATAAAAAATGAGCATACCTTTATTATCCATACTTTCTAACTTTACTAATTATCCTTGATCTATAAAAGTAGATATTTCCACGGCATCAGATATGTCATTATCACTTCTTTCCTGACTTGGTTTCTTCCTTTGTGTAGCCTTCTTCTTGTGCTTCCTTCCCATTGTCTCTGGTCCACTCTCAAGTGGTTAAGATTTACTGGAGAGACATGCTCTGATACCAATTGTTAAGAAAAATACTGAGAGGGGGGTGTGAATCGATATTTTTATTTCACTTAGTCTTCAATTTCCAAATCAGAGAAGTGTACGCTACTATTATTCAGACAAATCATGTGTGTACACGCCTTCAATGAATGAAAGTTATGTATGTGAAAATTACCAAATTTTCAATTTGTTTTCATTAGTCATTCATTATGTAGTAACCATGAGCAGATAAATCATAACACATAGGAAACACATCAACACATATGGACACCGGGATTTTAGGTGCAAATTTAATGTGGGAACCAGTGTTGTTGTCATCTTTGTCTTCTTTATTATTATAAATAGAATCTTGCTTACATATTGTACTGGCACGGACTCTTACCAGCATGCAGGCTCCTACCTACAAGAGGCTGCAACCTCTAGTTTCTCCTGCTCCTATGGGAAGGAAGCTCCTATCCTTGAAATTTATCAGCCACCACTGAAAGGAAGCTACTACTCTCTCTTCAAGTTTACCATCTACCACTGGAAGGAATATCTGACTCCCTCACTAAAGGCTCCAACCCTCAGCACCTTTATGGACCACGTTTCATAATTTTCACATTGAATCCACCTATCTCAATCAACCATAAAAACATGCAAGCCATCTTGCGTCAAATTTTTAGACTGGACCCACAACCAAAAATATGCACAAAATTTGAATACAAATAACATATCTGAAACAAAACTCTAATCAAACTAAATAACTAGATACCAAGTTAACAATCAACCCTCTGAAACAATACCACTTATCAACTTCAACACTAATAACCAATATCAAAAAAAAAATCATATAACAAACATCATGATCAAGACATCCTTGGAAATCAACAAAAAAATAATACAAAACCAATCTACTATCATAACCAAGCAACCCCGCAAACCCTAATAAAGTCAAAGTATATATTCAAATTTCATTAAGGGGATCAGCGTATAAACACACTTCCTGTGCATAAAATCTGTGTACCTATCTCAAAACATATCTTTCATCAGTCCCTGACAGCAAACCATGTATCACTAAAACTTCATCAAGCTTTATTAATCATTAACCAATAGAAGACAGGATCATACTGATCAACAAGCAATAAGATTAATAAAATCACATTTACTCAAATAATAAATGTGACTGTTCTAAGACAGATCTGTGTATATACACATTATTCACATTTTGTGTAGATATCTCAAATCACTAAATTAAATCATCTTTGCAAACACATCTCATGTCAAACACACATTCTGCATAATTTAATGTCAAACTTTTCCTTGCAGCAAACACAACTTCTGAATACAATACTTTCTATAATAAAGGCAATTCAAACCTTCTTTTTTTCGTTGTGACAAACACCCTCTAAAATTTTCCTACACTTGAATTTTGGAGCCTACTAAGAATATTATGATATTTTGTTCCATGTGAATCATAGTCACTTCTTGGTCAACTTAGGTTTTTCAAAGCACTCAAGTATTCTCCTCATATTCTAAGTGTCAAAGTCACTTTCTCATATATTCTTAGTCCTTGATAATGCACTTCTTTCTATGCATGCTTAGATAGGCATTGTGCAATTCCTGAAAGAAATGCTTGCACAACCTCTAGGATGAGTGCTTCAACAATGTTCAATACACTAAACTACATAACCTATGCTGACAGTCAATGTAAAATATCATTGGACAATCCCTCTCTCTTTGGTTGCAATTGTACTACTATTCCAGTGAGTTTTCTCAACTGTCGCTTTTGCGCACCTTTGTTTTTGCAAATGTCACTTTCACTTTCACGGCTATCATTTTTGCTTTATTTCACTTTAACAAGTTTCATTTTCACTTTATCTTTTCTCTAGCATGTATCGCTTTCACTTCCTTTAGCTTTTGCAAGTGTTGTTTTCAATTTTTCTTACTGTCATAGGTGTCACTTTTAACTATTTGCACTCTTGTATGTATCGCACCTTCGTGCATCACTAGAGGCATATCTAGCATAATATTTCACATTGTATGGTCTTATATATCATAATAATATGCACTAGACACATTCCTACATCTTAGCACACTTTCTAGTTACAGTCGACACTTCTGTCGCAACTTGTGTTCTAAGTATCACAATGATACGTTTCAATTGTCACACTTAGAAAAAAATTTCACTTTGTTGTTGTTTCAAGATGTGATTGTTGATCATGATTCTCATGCATTCCCTTATCTTATGTTGATGGAATTCATGTGTGTGATATGTGTATGAGTCTTGTTCAGATGCTTTACTCTCTCTTACTCTACTAGTCCCACACTTAGTCATTCTCGAGCTCTTCTTGGTCCTCTTCTCTAGTCCAAGTTATGAATGCATTAACCCACACCCGGGTGATGATAATTTCCTATTCATGAGCCTCATTTATCAAAATTTTACCTCCTGGACTTTTCCATGGATATTTCCTTAGGTTATCTCCTACCATTGCACATTAAGAATCGTCAAAGCATGGTCACTAACCCTTGTTGTTATACTAACTCGTTGCATTGAGTCTTGACTAGTTATACTTTGTATAGCACATGGAGCACTTCTAGTTGATAGCAATGACCCCCTTTATCCCCTTGCAATATAAAACATCGCAATTCAAAGGTCCTCCTTCCTTCAGAGTGTAGTGAACATCTCCTAGGAAAAGTGACTTAGTTTTTTTATGTTTCTTGCATCAACCAACTGCATAATCCTCCTTTCCAGTCAGCCACCCTTTATGCATTACACAATTCTAGTAGATATTAATTCCATGTCTACCCCACTATATCCCTCAATTGTGTAATCATAGGAGTCTTCCCCTCAAACACAACGCATTGCACGGCTGCAGTACTTAGTCTTGTCTCCTCTATTAACTGGAACCCCTCACTGTGCCATTCCTTATTCTTCCTTGTCTTCCTTTGTGCATTATTCTTTTCTATTACATATTAATTCCTTCCTTTAGTCACTATGAATCTCACCTGCACAATCACTACCTCCTCTTCCCTTGAACCTTATGTATTACATAGTTTCAGTCAGGAAGTTCATAACCCTTGCCTCTTACACTTTCTAATTGTGTTAAAACCTAAAGAGCCCCTCCTTATTATACATTGTGCATTTCTAGTGAATATTGGTGTCTTCCCTCAGACATTATGAAGCTCAAATATGCAATTCCCAACAAGACTCTCTCTCTTAGTTCTTACACAAGTCTATCACAATCAGTTTCTTCCATGAACAAAGTAGGAGTAGAATATATTATTTTTGGACTAATCTTGCCTTTTCATGAGTGAAATTTATTGGCAAGTGTACCACCTCAACATGGAAAGATGGTGCTCAAGGAAGATGTCAAGGAGAAGAATAAAATAAACACTTGCATAGAAGAATCACAAATAAGAACCATCATGAAGACATGAAGAGATCCTGGACCATGATAGTATGATGACATGTTGACTTGAAAGGTTCCAGCACTGATCCAGACCCTTTGGAGGATGACTATGAAGTATAACTCAGATTTTCCTTGAGTGATTGAAGACATAACATCAAGGGTAGACACTTCAAATGAATATCTTAATGAAATCGTATGTCATAGTGGTCAACTCATGGCCTCTCAAAATGTCATCACATAGTCCTATGTTGTCCATGTTTTTTCCCACATGTTGTGGAATGTACATATATTTTCAAAAAAATGACAAAATGTAAATGTGTGGAAGTCCAAGAGTCACATTTGGAAGATGAAAAGTCACATGTGGACCAAATATTCAATATAAGTTCAAAGGTCACTTGGGAGTTCATTGATTGTGCTAGATAACGCCAACATATAGGGGGTCTCCCCAATGTGAAGTCCCAATTAGACCTCACACAGTTTGGAGCAGGCACCCCATCCATATTATCATATCATCCACCATAACACAGAGGTTCATCTTGGTTTCAATAGATAACATAAGAGATTATACACATAAACCTTGAATAAGCAAGTAAGTTGACATTGTGAAACATTGATTACAATGTGTAAAAAAGAGCTTCACGAGCAGGAGAAAAAAGTGAGTATTTGGAAGGAAGTAATAGTGCTAACCTAAGAGAGACACACACAAGCATAAAAAGTATTTGATAGAAAAATAGTTCACATAACGATTGTAAAGCGAATAAAACACACATTCAAAAAGATGAGTATTAAAGCCAACAAAATATTTCAATTTCTCCAAATCTACATATGAACACAACATATACTATAAACATCCCAAGAATAGTCCTAAAATATTTGCGATACATGCATGAAAATGTGTTACCTCATTGAATTTCAATTAGGTGAAAGATCCAAGTATACAGTTACAATGGTGAGGCACCAGTTCCAGTAGTGGAATATTAAGTCACTTCTTTCTTCTCCAAAGAAAATTTATCTCTCTTTCACCAAGTAGAGAAGCCAAGACTAACTCTCTAAAGCCTGAGTCTCCAAAATCCCTTTACTTGAGTTATGAGGTTGCTTTTATAACAATAGGAATGACCTTTCATATCCTCGTGACTCTTGGACTTCTATTATGACCTTTGGACTTCTCTATGTGACTTTCGAACTTATCCTAAATACATTTTATCCATACATGACTAAGTGACCTTTCATATTTCACATATGAATCTTGTACTTACACACATTACATTTTTTCCTTTTCAATAGAATACATCATTAAATTCCACATGATGATGTGACATGACACGTGGACACATTCACTATTATAATGACACTTGTACAGGTTACAACATGACAGTGGTGACATGGCCTCCATGATGAGGTTGCAATGACAAGTTGTATTCATTGTTGCTTCCTCTTGCATTTTTTATAGTAGATGTGATCAATGCTTCATCTTCATGGAAGATCCACTTTTTTCATCACATAATCCCTCCAAAGGGTCTTGAATGAGATTTGGAATCCTCTAATTCATCGTCTAATGCCTTCTTTCTGTCTTAGTCTATGATTTGCTTCACATTTCCATGATAGCTCTCTTTTGTTCTTCTTCTTCACAGATGTTTCTTTATGATTTCTCATTGCTATCTACTTTTAGCATCACCTTGCTACCTATCTCATGGAATGATCGGTTCATGGTGAGCTTGTCAGAGGGTTAAAAGAAGGCGGCTTGATTAGGAGGGCGCATTCAAACTCATTAGTCACTTATAAGACTCCATTATTCATTTTTAAGTCACCGTGCACTATGAAGAGGAGCTCTCCTTGGTCCAGCGTAGTGGGGAAGCATGAAGGAGGAAGGATGAAGGCTTCGGCCTTCATGACTATGTAATGCGCTCTAAGGGAAGAGAGGAAGACTTGAAAGTGCAATTTCACTAGTCAAGGGTATAAGGAGACCTCCTTTAGTGTTCCCTATTGTGCCATGTGATAAGGAGGAAGGTCTAAATATGTTAATTTTTAGATTGTTCTATGTTGTATCAATTACTTTAGCCCAATTCCACACTTTAATTAGAAATGTTTCCAATTACAAATAGTCTTTCCATTTATCAATAGTAATTGAAGATAGAACATAAATGCAATGACAAAGGAGAAAATCAGCACATCAACAAGAGACACCACACCAATTTTGGTCAAAGACCAAGGAAAAACCCCACAAAGGGAGAAAACCCTTTGTAATTCTTCTTCTATTAGATTGTCATAAAATGTTCAGTAGAGATTACGATGAGCCCAATACAATATCATCCAACAAAATAACCTAATAAAAATTTGAAACAGACTTCTAGACTCACTGTGGTACAGAGAGAAACCCTTCATCTTTCGATCAGTTATGGTCAACTTCAGTAAAATGTGAAACCCTAGCTCAAAACCTCAGTCACTCCCTTCAGGTTGACATGCAAGTGACTATAGCCACCCATTCGATCTCTTGGATTCTGTAAGTGTGTGATTGTGGTTGATTTAGCCTAGTGACATGCATGTGACCAAAAAACAAAAAACCTAATCCATACAAGCCACAGACTTAAAACTTCAAACCCTATGTGAGCTTTCTTCATCGAACCTGTGCGAGCCAATTCAGAAAGAAGAGAAGGGGATGCTTGGGTGGTGTCCAAATGATCTCTAGGTCACTTGTATTTATAGGTTTTCATGGATGTCCAACAATGTCCATTTGATGTTGAGGTCGACCTACCCAAATGTGCATGTGTGGGTACATAAATTCAAAATCCAATTTCTTCTTGTCTAAATGAGGTGATATTTAGGTCGATTTTGTTCCTTTGGAAAAGACAAACTCAATGCCATCATTATATCTATCATATGAGTTTTACAAGGTGAAATTTGACCATATTTCTAACTTTTAACACTCCATCTCAACTAAGAAGAATTCCACTTGTCAAAATTTGTCCATCAATCAATATGTCATCCTGTCATCATATGTTCCATCTCTGCTCAACTCTATTTGCTGAAACATTCTCGAATCTAAAGAAGAAAAATCATTGGGGAGCAATAGATACCACCCTCTATCTCGTCAGAGAACATATCTCAATCTGAAACCACATTGGGGAGCTACTACTCAACTTGGAATCTCATGAGGGAGGTAGTACTACAACCCCATATCGAGCAATATGTGCTATAGGGGAGCTACTACTCAACCCATCGTATTTCCTATTGATCTTCCCTACAATGATCATCAAGAGTCATATGGTAGAACACCTACATCATAATTTGAGCTTGGGTGAGATACCCGACTTACCAAAAGGTAAGGATCACATGCCCCCAAGCCTCCTCAACCTGTTGGCAAGACGGGGAGGGACAATCCCAACAATCCCAACTTGTGGGTATGATGCCAACTAGGATATACTCAGCAAAGACATAGATAGGGTGAGCTACTAATTCAACCCTAAGGTAATAGATAGGGGTGAAACTCTATTTTCCAGAGATCCCTCAACCCTAGGAGCCCTCTATCTTAATTCCACACCTTGGGATCTCAAACAGGGGGGAAGAGTTGGCTTAGTGTCCTCGATCAGCAATGCCCCTTACTACGAGGGGTCACATCCATTAGTCCAAGCTACTCTTTGAATACCAAGAACTTCCCTTTTATAAAATCCTTGGTGAAGATATCTAAAATATGCTCATCTGTCAATATGTGATGGAGATGAATGGCTCCTCTCTGCACCTTGTCTCGAATGAAGTGATATTGAATCTCTATGTTCTTGGACTTGTCATGAAATATGGGAATCTCTATGTTCTTGGACTTGTTCTATGTTCTTCGAGACAGATCCCACTCTTTTTTTCATAATATATCATTGTAATGTCTAGCACCTACTCAAATAGCTCTCCAAAAAGCTTCCTCAACTAAATTGCTTCATAGCTAGCCATGCTAGTGGAAATATTTTATGCCTTGGTAGTACTCAATACTACAAAATATTGCTTCCTGCTCATCCAAGATATCATGGCAGGTCCAAAAATAAAAAAACATCCAGACGTACTCTTCTTTTCAATAATATTTTCTACCCAATTAGCACTGATGTATCCATGAAGTTGAACATATCTAGTAGAATATCTCAGACTAAGTGTTATCATGCCATGAAAATATCTCAAAATGTGTTTGGCAGTGGTCTAATGTGCATGGAGAGGCTTAGTCATGAATTGAATCAACGTGTTCATTGCATAGCATATGTTTGGATGGGTTTTCACAAGGAACATCAGAGCCCTAATCAGCTGTCTATACTTGGACGGATTCGCCAAAATCGGGTCCTGCAACTTCTCCACATAACTTCTTGAATTTCATTTCCATCAGTGTGGGAAGGGACTTACATCCTGTCATTCCAAATCTCTATAACAACTTCACAACATATTTTGCTTGTCAAAGGAAAATCTCATCAAGCCTTTGCCACACCTCAAGGCCTAATAAGTAGTGCATGAGTCCAAGGTCCTTCATCTCAAATTCAAAGGCTATATCCCTCTTACACTCGATTATGAGAGACTCACTACCTATCAAGAATAGATCATCAACATATAAAACTAAAATCAGTGGCATACCTTGGACTACCTTGAAGTAGAAGTTGGGATCGTCATTGCTTCTTGTGAATCCCAACTTCACCAAATAACTGTCTATACGGATGTAACATGCTCTGAGGGCTTTCTTCAAACCATATAATACCTTCTTCAATCTACAAAGATGTTTCTTTTGATCCTCTACTTCAAAGCCCTATGGTTTCTTAACATAAACTTCTTCTCGTAACATGCCATGGAGGAATTTAAGCTTCATGTCCATCTGATGAAGTGTCCATTCTTGACTTGCGGTAAGGGAAACTATCAAACTAATGGTTGTATATCAAGCCATAGGTGAAAATATATCATCATAATCTACTCCCTCTTTTTGGGAGAGTCCTCGAGCCACAAACCTTGCCCAATATTTTTCAATGCTACCATCGACTCCATGCTTGATCTTTCCAAACTTGTTCTTTTACATCTTCTTCGAATGCAGAAGGTTTGAATTAAATCATAATACTCATAGGTGCAACATATCCCTAGTACCTACATGGCTACTTCCTTTCTCTAAATGATCTTCAAATAAGAACATGTTTCTCTTCTTCCTATAGAGTGTCACAGAGCCAAAGTGGTCTCTTCCTAGTAGGAAGATTACTTGGAGGAGGATCTAAGGGATCCATAGGCTCCATGGGATCATTAACAATATCAGTCTCAGACTCAGGCACGAAAGGACCATCTAGAATATCCATATCATCATTTTTCTCAGGAGGGGAAGGTGGTGGAAGGTCCCTTTCTTTTTCAAGGGCATCGCCTTCATCGAATGTAACATGCCTGCTAATTTGAACCTTCCTATGACCATGAATATATATTCTAAATGCCTTAGGATTTTCACAATATCCAACAAACGTACCTTTTCTTCCGGTAGCTTCCAATTTGTTCCTTTGTCCTTTGGCACATAGAAATAAAAGGGACATCCAAATATGTGGAGATGACCAATGTTAGGCTAGACAACTGTAAACACTTCTTCGAGGGTCTTCTTTTCCGAGGCTTATGAGGCACCCTATTTTGAACATATACTAGAACATGTGAAGCTTTGGCCCAAAGAAAATTAGGCAACTTTTGATCATGGATCATCGCTCAGGCAACTTCTACTATAGACTTGTTCTCCCTTTCAGCTAGACCATTTTGCACAATTTTTCCTTCTTTACACCTTCCTTCTTGAAAAATTCAATGAACTCATTTGACATGTACTCTCCATCATTATCAGACCTGAATATTTTGATCTTCTTTCCTGTTCGATTTTCAAACAATGCTTTGAACTCCTTGAACGTGTCGAAGCCTTCATCCTTATGCTTCAAATAGTATATCCATGTTTTCCTTGAAAAGTCATTAATTAATTTGATGTAGTAGAGATAGCCACCAATAGACTGCATGAGCATTGGACCACATATATCAGAATGAATGAAATGGAGGATGTCATTTGTCTTGTTCTCATTAGAGGGAAATGGTCCCTGTTAGGGTCCTATAATTTTTATAGGATTGCTTAATTATATCTGATGATTATTATATTTTGGATATTGTAAATAATATTCCATATTGTAAATTATTTCCAAAAAGGTCAAAACCTTAAGAAAAAAAAAATATGCTTGCAAGATGAAATGCAGCATTAAAGGATAATTAACTATATTTAGATTAAATTAATCACATCATTTAAATGTGATTAAATAAAATTGTAATAAAGGCATTGGTACTATAGTTTGATTTTATTATAAGGTTGAAAACAACAAAAAGGGATTTTTTCACATGGGATTAAATAGTTGCAACTTTCTCGCATCCACGTCATTCATCTGTCTCATGATCAGTGGAAACCATGCATTTTCCTATACGCGACATTGACTTCAAATATTGTTTCCAAACCAATGAGGACGAATTTTCAAAAACTGAAAGAGGCTTTTTTTCCAACATCCTCATATACAAAAACCTCTCTCATTTTTATAACAATTATTATGGTATGGGATATACAATGAAGCTTTGCAGACATATTTTCCCAAATTTTTCTGTTTAGTTATACTATTGTAGAACATGTTTTGGCCAATAAGAGATGACTCTTGAGAAAATTGAGGAGGTTTGTGTTCCTAAGATGCCAAAGTAAAATAAACTACTTCATATTTTACACAGATATTACAGAATGAGAGATACATTTACATCTTTACTGCTTATTTTTCAAACTGTGCAAAGTCATGTTTTAGTCACCTTTTTGCAGAGAATATTGGGAACATCTGGAGCTGAATTTTGGGAAACTTAGCGAGGTTTATCTCAAGAAAATATTTATATACAATAACCTCTCTCAATTGTTACATAGATATCTTGGATTGAGATATACGAACGGATGACTGGACCCTATTCTACAGGATTTCGGGAGGAAAAGTTCAAAGACAGTTAGCCACCTCATCAACTAAGAGTTGCAATCAAATTCGAATTTCTCTTCTTTGTCAACAGAAATCCATAATGATAGTCCCAATTAGATACATTAGTTTTGAATTTCCTACATTTCATTTCTATTTGTGTTAAACAGTTTAGGGCATTTGTAAAAATATCTTCAAATTTTTATCAAGATATTTTAGTTTAGAATTTGTATAAATACTTCATCATTTGAAGTAAGAAAGGGTTGGGATTTGTAATGAGAAAGACTACCATTCATTGTAAAGTTGTTCACTGAATTTCAAGTGACCTTCTGCAGTAATACAAGACAAGTTGTTTTAGGATTCATTTTTCATATCTTTTGGTGAAGTGCATCTATTGTTATTTGTTTATTTTCTCTCTCTATCATGCTTATGTATTCTCTATTCTGAATTAATCAATAGAAGTTGCGATAAATAAGATTCGTTACCTAGAGCGCCCTATTTTGGTTGTTTTTGATTCTACATGTTTTCCTCTTCTCTCTATCATGCTTATGTATTCTCTATTCTGAATTAATCAATAGAAGTTGCGATAAATAAGATTCGTTACCTAGAGCGCCCTATTTTGGTTGTTTTTTATTCTACATGTTTTCCTCTGATATCAAGTTAAAGAATTCTTAATTGCTCTTTAGCTTCAATTGAATCTATTTCCCTTCTTCTACTTCATTTCATTTAAATCTAAAAGATCCAATAGTATGCCTAACTTACCCTATTTCACTTAATCTTGATACTTCTACAAATTGATCAACCCAAGCCCTTTTGACTCCATTTCTCAATGGCCTTCCTTTGCTGTTCCAACCAAACCAATGCAAAAACCTAACTCTGAGCCCAATAACTAGCCTGAAATTCCCAGTAAACAAAGCTAAATCTCACAGAAAGATCTCTCTCTGAGTTTAGGAGGGCTAGATCCTAAACTCAAAAACAGTTTTGATGTTTCCTTCGTGGTTTTTTCTTCAGCCTTGAAATTATGAAATGCTAACATAGTGGCGACCATACTAGGGAGGACATTTTATCTTCCTCAGAAAAGTGTATCAAGTTCCAGATCTAATTGCTGATGGTGAACAGTGATCAGGCACAAGAAGGCTAAATTATTCACCTGGCGACTCCATGTTTCAAGAATCTGGAGCTCAAAGTTTGCATGGTGACTCCCTTATCAAAGAATCCAGAATTGTAAAGCACTTATGGTGACCCCATTCCATTGTTTATTGTTTTAAAAATGAGTTCAAGAATACAATGCAGGTATGCTCCTATGGACAGATCAAGAATTCCAGGTTTTCCAAATCCCATGCCCAATAGTGATTGGTTAACGTATCTTCCATTGTTTAAAGATAAAAAAGGAGATGATGATGTTGTACATTTATTGAGGTTTCATATGCACATCCATAAGCTTAAAATCAAATTTCATGAAGATTGTCTTATGAAAATTTTTATGGAAACTTTGGAGGAAAAGGCTAGATCTTGGTATGAAAATCCCCCTACTGCTAGTATATGTTCGTTAAAGTATTTTCATACAGTTTTTTGTGAGAAATACAGAGGGGATTATCCATCTTTGTTACTGATTCAAAACTGTTGTGATCATTTTGAAATTTTTATTCAATATCTAGAAGATTACTATGATGATAATCACAAACGATGAAATACTAGAGGCTTTAGATGGAAATCCTTTTCAACATTATGAACAAAAAGTAGAATTCCTGCTTGAATTGTCTTCCCCTCTGGAAGAAACTGAGGATGTATGTTGCCTATATGTTCATGAAGATTTCCCACAGGAAATAATTCTTGCATCATCGCGACAAACTGATCAACCAGAGGTAAAGGAAGAAATTCAACACCCCGAACCTGATCAAGAAGAGGACAACAGTGAAAATTAGAAAGATATTTTGGATACCATGGATGAACACATTAACACTGTGGTTGTCTCAAGTGCTGAATATCAAATTAAAGAAAAAATTCCTTGTACTAATCAACAAGTAAAGGTAATTGAGCATATTGTTGAACATTAATTTTTTGATTTACAACAGTCTTGTGATCCGAAAGAAGAACCAACAGAGCTTAATCCTCTTAATCCACAAGAACATTTTCAACAAGTAGAGTTTTCTTAAGTGATTAAAGACCAATCAGATTTACATGATGAAGGTCTTATGTTGCATGTTTTCCATGATCCTTTGGTCAGTTTATTGCATTTATTGGTGAAGGGATAATTTTCCAGATTCATCAATGCAGCTATTGGATCCAATGGAAAAGTTGAGTTGTCATTTTCTGAACTTATTTTTCCACCAAAATAAGTAGAATGCAAACTTCAGTTAAGTATCCATTTGCTTGAATGTTTGCACTGGATGTTTGCTATCACTTGTTATGGAAATCAAATTATCATATTAAATTAGGTAGCAGAGTGTAAATAAGCTCAGTACCTTGAGCATTTGTGTTTTTCAAAGCATTCTTTCCAGTTTCAATTTCAGATTGCAGTACGACTTTCAATTCAGTGTATATTTCATATTTTAGTGTGAAGAATGGTTTTGATTTCATTTTGAGAGTTTTTCAGTAGCAGATATTTTATGGCAGAATAGGTTGCAGGTTTTGGGATCAGCCCAATGGATCAGGCTACTAGTCTACGGTGTTCTTGACACTTCACTAGGAAGTGCCATCCCTAGCTGGAGCCACTGTTAGGGTCCTATAATTTTTATAGGATTGCTTGATTATAGCTGATGATTATTATATTTTGGATATTGTAAATAATATTCCATTTTGTAAATTATTTCCAGAAAGGTCAAAACCTTAATAAAAATAAAAAAATATGCTTGCAAGACGAAATGCAGCATTAGAGGATAATTAAGTATGTTTAGATTAAATTAATCACATCATTTAAATGTGATTAAATAAAACTGTAATAAAGGCCTTGGTACTATAGTTTGATTTTATTATAAGGTTGAAAATGACAAAAAAGGATTTTGTCACATGGGGTTAAACAGTTGCAGCTTTCCCACATCCACGTCATTCATCTGTCTCATGATCAGTTGAAACTATGCATTTTCCTATACGCCACATTGACTTCAAACATTGTTTCCAAACTAATGAGGACTAATTTTCAGAAACTAGATGAGTTTTTTTTTGCCAACATCCTCATGCACAAAAGCCTCTCTCAGTTTTCTTACAACTATTATGGTTTGGGTCATATAGATGACGCTTTGCAGACATATTTTCCCAAATTTTTATGTTTAGTCATACTTTTGTAGAACATATTGTGGCCAATAAGAGATGACTCTTGAGAAAATGGAGGAGTTTTGTGTTCCTAAGTTCCAAATACAATAACCTGCTTCATATTTTACACAGCTATTACAGAATGAGAGATACATTTACATCTTTACAACTTATTTTTCAGACTGTGCAAAGTCCTATTTCAGTCACCTTTTTGCAGAGAATATTGTTAACATCTGGAGCTGAATTTTGGGAAACGAAGAGAATTTGATCTCAAAAACATATTTATCTACAATAACCTCTCTCCATTTTTATATATCTATCTCAGATTGATATATACAAATGGATGATTGGACCCTATTTTGCAGGATTTCGGGAGGAAAATGTTCAAAGACAGTTAGCCACCTCATCAACTAAGAGTTGCAATCAAATTCGAATTTCTCTTCTTTGTCAACATAAATCCATAATGATAGTGTCAAGTAGATACATTAGTTTTGAATGTCCTACATTTTGTTTCTATTTGTGTAAAACAATTTAGGATATTTGTAAAAAGATCTTCAGATTTTTATCAAGATATTTTAGTTTAGAATTTGTATAAATACTTCATCATTTGAAGTAAGAAAGGGTTGGGATTTGTAATGAGAAAGACTACCATTCATTGTAAAGTTGTTCATTGAGTTCAAGTGACCTTTTTCAATAATACAAGACAAGTTGTTTCAGGATTCATGTGTCATATCTATTGGTGAAGTGCATCTATTGTTCTTTGTTTATTTTCTTTGTCTATCATGCTTATGTATTCCCTATTCTGAATTAATCAACAGAAGATGTGATAAATATGATTCGTTACCTAGAGCGCCATTTTTTGGCTGTTATTAATTATACATGTTTTCCTTTGATATCAAGTTAAAGAATTCTTAATTTCTCTTTAGCTTCAATTGAATCTATTTCCCTTCTTCTACTTCATTTCATTTAAATCTAAAAGATCCAATAGTATGCCTAGCTTGCCCTGTTTCACTTAAGCTTGATACTTCTGCAAATTGATCACCCCAAGCCCTTCTGACTCCATTGCCCAATGGCCTTCCCTTATTGTTCTAACCAAACCAATTCAAAAACCAAACTCTGAGCCCAATAACTAGCCTAAAATTCCCATTAAACAAGGCTAAATCTCATAGAAATATCCCTCTCTGAGTTTAGGAGGGCTAGATCCTAAACCCAAAAGCAGTTTTGATGTTGCCTCCATGGTTTTTTCTTCAACTTTGAAATTACGGAATGATAACAGTCCCCTTGTCTTCTTTCCACTCACACAACCTAGACATACTCCATCATGTTGGACTTGAACCTTTGGAATCCCTAAGACCAATTATTCCAATTTCAAAAGAGAATTATAGTGTTTATGAGCCAACCTTCGATGCCATAATTCATTTAGATGATTAGTATTATGAACCAATGCTAGTAGAGGTGTTCTATTGACCTTGTAGATTCCTTCATATCTCGATCCCAATGTGAATGTGTCTTTCATAGGTGATGCAATAGGACAAGTAAAAACCTTTCCCTTGATGAAGGAAACCCTCATCCCTTTGTCTTCCAAAGTGGATATTGATACCAAATTATTCTTCAACCCGGGCATATATATCACATCATGTAGCAAAACAGATTCGCGAAAATTCAAATGAAATTTGACGGACCCAAAACCTTTAACGGGATGAGTGCAGTTGTCTCCAAGAATTATTTTCAAAATTAACTCCCTCTCTACCAAATTAGAGAGAGCTTCCTTACAACCAAAGAAGTGATGAGTGGCCCAAAATCAACCAACCAACTATCCCACAAATCCAGAGGAGATGAACTAGTAAGGGCAGAAATAAGAATATATTCGGGTTGATTTGCAACACTACTTTCATACCTGGAGAATTTTGACTTCTTTTGAGGATGACGATCTTCTTCATGGTCATTTGGAGCATCTCTTCTTCTTCTTTCATCTCTTCCATTGTGGTCATTTCTTTGGTTATCTCTTCTTCTTTTATCATTCAACTTGTTTTTGTTGCTTCTAGTATTGTAGTGTGGTCCATTATTCTTCTCACGAAAATCTCAAGCATAGTGGCCTTTCTTATGACAATTGTAGCATTCAATATTCATGTATTCCTTTCTTCTATTTGGATTTTGAGGAGGAGGATTTATTAAATTTGATGGACCTCATTTCCCTTTCTTCTTCTTTTTATCATGAGTGTAACAACCCTAGTGCAAATCCCATGTAAAAATATAGAAATACCACGGATGATGGGACACATATTCCACGCTGAATGGTGGGCAAGACATCCTAGTGTGGGTGTTCATTTGGTTGTTTATGGCTAAGGAAATTAGGAAAGGCAATAGCTAAGGCATTGGAAAGGCAATAGCTAAGGCATTGGAAAGGCAAAATGGATTTTTTAGCACATTTATTTATGAAAATAATGGAAATTAGGATAAAAGTAAGGTGAAAGGTCACGGGTTTCATGTGATGAGGAAATTGAAGGAAAATGTTGGAAAATGAAGAAAATAGAGGCATCATTGGTAAAAAGGTTTATGAAGATCAGTTGGTAAGATTGGTCAGTGTAACCTTTTGTCAGTTGAGTTTTTGAGCTCTCTCATTATTCTATCTCTCTCTCTCACTCTTGGACACTTAGAGTTTCATTGAGAACTTTGGAATTGGAGCAAGAAAGGAAAAGAAAGTAAGAGGAAGCAAAGATCAAGCAGGGAAAGGCAGGATCAAGTAGCTACAACAGGTTTCATTGCAGGTATCGAATTGCATGTCTATTTTACTTGCTAGCTTTGGCATGCATGGGATTCCATGTGGTTATTTTCTACCATGGCATGGGTTTTCCTAGTTGTGATAGTATTTTTAGCCTAGCCTTGCCATTTCCTAATAGCTATGATGAGATGGGTTCTCTCATTCGGTTTATGTGGGATGATCGGATTGATTCAAAGTTGAGTGGGGTGGATCTCTGAATTGACAAACACATGGTCTTAGTGGTCCCTAAACCGGGCTAAGGATCATGAATCCACTGGCCTAGTAACCCCTGAACTAGATTGTGGCTTGCAGTAAAGCCAAATTGTGTGCCTCAATGGACCTAGGAATCCTTGCCGGAGAATGGTCAAATATACAAAAAAGCCAAGAGGTGGATTTTTTCTCTGTTGTTCCTAATGGTCCTGGGATGGGATGCAAAGTAAAGCCTAGAGAGTATGCCTCGGTGTAGGGCCTAGTGCTCCTTGGATTGGAATGTGGATGCACAGTAAAGCCTGAGAGACTAGGAGGCACTCAAATTCCTCACGGTGTAGGCGGAGAAGTCTGGTGGTGTCCATGTTCATTTGTATTTTTTGGTGTGTTATATGAGTCCCACATTCATACTTGGATGAAGAGAGACTTGTCTCAGCCAATCTATGGTCAGGTGGAACATGGTAGTCCCATCTCCAGTTGGTTCATTGCATTCATTAATAAAAATTTCATTCCCTTGATTTTCATGTGTAAATGTATTGATGTATATGTGGATTTTGATGGTCGAAATGCTTATGGTATTTATGTTCCTATTATGATGGTTATATGTATATTTTATGACAATAGTTATGTATGGCTCTCAGCATGTTTTTACATGAGGGAACAGTCATATGAATTCTCAGATAAGTATGACATCCCTACACTTAATTTTGTTCTTTACAATTGTAGCTTACATGTTGATTATGTGCTTGAAGAAATGTTTGTCACGGCTAGTAGGGGTCTGGTTATGGTATTTTTCAGTTTATTGCTTTTGTGTCATTTTTTCCCTGTATTTTTACTTATTCTAATCTATTACTCCATTCTGGGTAGTGGCCTGAGTTTTAGGCCTAAAAATGTGGCTTAAATCTCGGGGTCGCTGGCATAGAACTGGAAATTTTGGTCCCTAGTCGATGGAAGGCAAGCCTGTGAGAACGAATTTCGATTGTCGATCGCTCCCTTGCTCATATCATGAGAGCGACTATGGCCTAAGAGATCCAAAATAGTAGTGGGACCCAGGTACAGCTTGTCAGAGTGGTTGACTTGTCTCCTGGATTCTGTTGATGATGTTGGATGATTGTGTGTGATGCTCTATCAATTCCACTTCCTTAAGGTCACATAGGAGGTCAAATATGACCATAGTAGCCTCTCGTCTCATGTTTACCCCGGCTAGCATGGTAGCTTGTGTGGATGTGGGAGGAGGGTGTTACAAGCAGTGATGAATGCAGGGGGCTCTCCTTCTTCATGCTTTTGAATCCTTCCTCTTGATATCATCCTTGACTCTTCTTGAGTGATATTTCCAACAATTTCATCAAATGACGAGAGTACGTTGTTGTTGCTTATAATAGTAATGAAGGTTTCCCAAATAGGAGGGAGACCTCTTAGAGTCAGTATCACCAATTCCTTTTCAGGCACAAATTCCCCAACTCTTTGCAACTGATCTCTAAGATGACATATCCTTATTATGTAGGATTCAACGAACTCTCCTTTGTTCATCTTGGTGTCTTTGAGTTCATATTTCAAGGAGATGATTTCATTCAAATTTTTGACTTCATACATGCCAACTACCTTATCATACATGTATTTATACCTTCTCAAGTTTCAAACATATGCAAGTAAATTATCTTGTAAACCATCATCTATAATATTCCTTACTTTTAACTCACCTTTCTTATGCTTGTTTTTGGCAGCAGCGGAATCATTCTCTGGAGGCTTAGGTACTCTTCCTTGAATGTAGTCCAAAACATCATTGTTATCAGTTATGATCTCCAACTTGAATCTCCATGCAGCAAAATTGGATGAGTCACCCAACTTCTCATTTTCCTTGAAGAAGGAAGTCATCTTGAATTTGACTAGATCGTCTCTTTCAACTTTCCAAAGATGATTGCTTCAAATATTGTCTCCTTTTGGGCTTGTTGTTCACCTTAGCTCTAATACCATGTTAAATTTTCAGATTGTTCTATGTTGTATCAATTACTTTAGCCCAATTCCACACTTCATTTATCAATATTTCCAATTACAATTATTGTTTCCATTTATCAATAGTTATTGAAGTTAGAACAATAAATGCAATGACAAAGGATACAATCAGCACATCAATAAGAGACACCAGGTTGGTAAAAGACCAAATAAAAACCCCACAAAGGGGGGAAACCCTTTGTAATTCTTCTTATATTAGATTGTCATAAAATGTTCCGTAGAGAGTATAATGAGCCCAATACAATATCATCTAGTAAAATAACCCAATACAAATTTAAAACAGACTTCTAGAGTCACTGTGGTAGAGAGAGAAACCCTTCAGCTTTCGGTTGACTGTGATCAACTTCAAGCAAATGTGAAACCCTAGCTCAAAACCTCAATTGCTCCCTTTAGGTTGACATGCGAGCGACTATAGATACCAAATCTATTTTGGATTTTGTAAATTTGTGACTATGGTCGATTTAGCCTAGTGAGATGTGTACGACCAGAGAATAGAAACCCTAATATGTACGAGCCGCGAACCTGAAACTTCAGAACCTATGCAAGCTTCCTCCATCAAACATGTGAGAGCCAATTCAGAAAGAAGAGGACGATTCTTGGGTGGTGTCCAAATGAGCTCTAAGTCACTTGTATTATAGGCTTTCATGGATGTCCAATAATGTCCATTTGGTGTTGAGGCCAACCAGTCCAAATGTGCATGTGTGGGTATATAAATTGAAAATCCAACTTCTTCTTGTCCAAATGACATGATATTTAGGTTGATTTTGGTCTACACGAAAAAAGGAACTCAATTTCATAATTATCTCCATAATATGTTATGTCCAAGGTGGAATTTGATCGTATTTGCAAATTTTAACAAAATAAGTTTGAATGCAAAAAGCGTTGGGGAAGAGGCAAGGTGAAACCTTCATGCTTCAGGACTGTGCCATGTGATCTAAGGAAAAGGAGACTTATAGAATAATGTAGTTTGACTGGTCAAAGAAAGGGAGGAGGCTTCCTTCAACCTTCATGATTGTGCCATGCACTCTAGAAGAATATGTTAGGCAAGGCTTGGGCACAAAGTATATTGGGGAAGGGGGAAGGGTGAGGCTTCAGCCTTTGGGAGTGCGCCATTCGCTCAAAGGGAGAAAAAACCTTAAGGAAAGTGCATTTTTTCTCAACAAAGGGTCATTGTGGCTTTGGAGTGTCCTTTTCATCCTAAGCTAGCGCATTTTGACTCAACAGAGGGTGCTTGACCATTGGGAATGTGCTTTTCATTGAAGGACACCAAAGGAAGGAAGCCACTTTTCCTAAGAAGGTTTTCATTACATGGAGAGGATAGGAAGGTATTTGCATTGCATGTTTTTCCTCTACAAAAGGGTGGAAGAGTTCCATGTTGTTAGCTAGGATTTATGTATGTTTCATGTAAGGAAAAGGTGACCAAAACTCAATGTAGTGATTCATTATAAGCAAGAAGGATTAGGTGACTACCCTTGGGAGGATCATAATGTGCAGTAGTTTTAAGGTGATCTTGAGGAGGAATTATTGCACCAATATTGGTAAGTAGGATTTCATAATTTACGACCAAGAATAGGTTAATATACTCCCTTGGTAAGAGGGCTAATGCCTTCATAACTTGCACTGGGATGTAGGACCAAGAAGGACTCCAAAATGGATGTGTGATACTGACAGAACAAAAGAGAGAAATGCATCCGAACACGACTCAAACATGGGTCACACATATAAACCATCAATAAAAGCTAGAAATATACACAAGCCCCATGGATAACAATCACACCTATAAATTACAGCAAAGCAACACATATTTCCAAGTACAACGGTTAAAACGACATATTACGACACTTAGAACACAAGTTATGACAGCAGTGATGACTATAACAAAACGGTGTGCTAAGTTGTAGGAATGTGTTTGAAAGGTATCATAATGATATATAAGACCATATCATATAGACAAGTGTGCCAGCAATAATTTGGTGATATGCAAAGGTGTGACACATGCATGAGTAAAAACACTAGAAGCGACACCTGCGACAAGAGGAAAACACAAGACAACACTTGCAAAATGCAAATGACCTTGAAAAAGACACATGCTAGAGGGAAGATAACATGAAAACAAAACTTATTAAAGTGAAAGCAAGAAAAAGTGATAGTTACGAATGTGAAAGCGACACTTGTGAAAGCAAAGGCGCACCAAAAGAGACAGTCCTGAAATAGTAGTACAAACGTAACCAAAGTGAGGGGGACTGTGAATGGAAGGTCGCACTGGCTATCGACATGAGTTGAAAAGTGCAAAAGAATTGTCTTGATGGGAATTGCTTTTCCTTTTTAAGCATGCATAAAGGAAGCTCGCTCATGAGTTCAACCAGAACTATGCATGTGTGAGAAAGTGACTTTAATAGGTAAATTTTTCAAAAAAGACTTGGATGTATTGCAAAAAATCAATCAACCATGAAGGGATTATGGAATGACAGATCATAAGATCTATAGTAGGCTCCAAAATTCAAGTTTAGGTAAAGTTTCGGAGGGTGTTGATCGCAGCGTCAACAGAGTCCAATATTCATGAGGATAACTCAAGAGTCATAAGGGATATGAAAGGTTATTTCTCTTGCTATAAAAGAAACTTCATAGCTCAAGAAAATGGTGGTTGGAGGCTCAGATTTTGGAGAGCTAGCCTTGTCTTTTCCAAGTTGGCATAGGAGAGAAGACCATTCTTTTGGAGAAGCAAGTAGTGAGTTAATGTTCCACTATTGGAGCTTGTGTCTTACCATTTTAATTGTGTACTTGGGACTTTCACTTAATAATCATAAGCTAATTGAGCCAACACACTTTCATGCATGTATCATGAATATTGTAAGACTATTATTTAGATGTTTGTGGTATATGTTATGTTCATATGTACTAAAGAAATTGAACTACTTCTTTGTATTTGGTGCTTATCTTGTTGGATGTGTGTTGTATTTTCTTTAATTATCATTGTGTTTATGTGAACCACTTAGATAGATAAGTAATGAATCTTTCCTTTCTCTTGTGTTCCTCTCTTAAGATAGTACTATTACTTGCCTTCTAGAGACGTACTCTTTACTCCCCTCTCGTGAAAGCCTCCTTTACACATTTCAATTGGTGTTTCACAGTGTCAACTTACTTGTTGATTTCAAATGTTATGTGCATACTCACTTATGTTATTTATTACATCCAAGGAAACCTTTGAGTTATGGTGATCGGGTTGATACTCTAGATGGGGCTCCTACTGGGAGACACCTTACTATCCACATTCCTTCCCTTCCCTTCAACAAGTTTATCAAGGATCAACATGCCAAGTCAATAGATTCTCATCAACCATCAATCAATAGAAAAACAATTATCATCTAAACACTATAATAAATCACAGTGACAACAATCAATCATAATCAATAACAAGCATTTAATTTAATCAACCAGCATTAAATCAGACACTATAAGTGACTATTCTGAAGTAGATCCACATATCTACAAGAAATTCATCTCAAAGAACTAAATTTAACCATCTCTACAAATTTAACCCCTGTCAAACAAAACTTCTACATACTTTACTGTCAAAATCACAAATCTCTGAACACACATTCAAATCAAAACTCTATTATAACCAGTGATCCTGCATTCATTAGAAACTTAAAAAAAATCCCATGATTACACCTAGAATAAACAATTCAATAAACCATATTCATTAGCTTTCCAATACACTTTCATATATTCCATTTTTGAGCCTTCTCCTTGCTCCCTGGTGCACACCTATTCCACATCAGATCACACATGAATAATCCATCAATGCATATACACAACTTCTTGATATCCTTCTCCTTTTACAATCTCTTTTCCTTGCCAATAATATGGGAAAAACCTTTGGATTTGTTTTCAGTAATTTTTGACAGGATCAAATAGACATTGGTGTCAGAAAACTATGTGAGATTACCATGGAAAATGCTCATGGTATTTTATGTGCACACACAAATCGGGAATTTCACTTTCTAGATATGTATGCAAATTTACTGAAGGAAAGTAATATGTGTGCATGACCTTTCCACACAAGAGTAGTGGATATTTTGTAAACTTCAAATTATTCAATCTATTTCAAATTTAACATGTGCCTAAGCTACCAAAACTCTTCCTGATCCTCTACATCACATGTACAAGCATTCATATTACCTACAACACTTCAAAAAACCATTATAGATCCTCTGTAACCATAATTAATTTTTCAATACCTTTACAATCATTAAGAATATCATATGATAAGTTGACATCAAGGACAACACATTTTCCATCTAGGTCGACATCATATTATATATAGGTGTTATAGCATCATTCATCACTCCTATTGACCTAATGCTCTTTTATGGCCCTTGGGAGTCCCTTTTCCCATGCAGACTTGACTTTATACTAAAAAAATGTATTTCAAATTCTATACATGACTCAGCCCATACAAAAATGCATACATACGTGGGTCCCATTACACTATACCCGCATATACATTTTTAAATATGAAAAAATAAAAATAAAATGTTATTTTTTGGGCAAGGTTTACAGGTTTTACCGAGAGCCCACCTACAGGAGTTCATGTCCTAACTGATATAACCAATTTGATGTGTTATATATACACCCCTTGTGTATGTCTAATTAACATGAGAGGAAGGATATCGAAATTATACTCAATTTCTCCCATATCAAATCTGCTTTTCACATTCCTCTTGCACTCCCAGTCTCTAGGAAACCCTGGTTTCCTTTGATGGGATACTTAGTATCTTTATCTAGCATCTTCTTGCACCTATAAGAGAGGTTGTCATCATGGCTCGGGCTGGACAGATCCGAAGGAAGGATTCATCAGTGCCTTTGGCCTGGATCAGGTTGTATCTATCGTATACCTATTGTTGTTAATCAATAAAGAAGCTCATGTCTTGTTCCCAATATATGTTGTCATCTTATGGATGATAGTCTGAATGTTTATATATGATGATCTAACATATTCTTAAGTATGCACGTTGAATTATCTATTATGTATATGCTTTTATGATTGATTTGTAGGTTTGCACATCTTGAAGGAAGCAGAGGGTTTGGACCCTACGGGAACATCTTCAAACATACAACCTTCAAGTATGTCTCCAAGTCTAACTTTGATAATTCAAATGTTTAGCATTCTTGATTGAGTATTCTTTGTTGATTATCGTATCCTACTATGTTGAGGCTTTCAACCATTTCCTTAGGGAAGTTTTCCCGCCAATATAATTAGCAACTACACTGGGGAATACCAACAATTATTTCATAGAAGGGTTGTTTTTCTTTGATTTGGGTTTAGTTTATTGTTTCTTGGTTTTTTCCAACCTTCTTAAGTCTTAAGTGATTTGGTCATTCAGCCTCATCTTATATATATGGGCTTTCTTTTTATTTTTTCTTCATTTTTCCATTTATACATGATTTTTCTTACAGGCAGTCGCGTACATACATAGTTTCTTCCAAAGAAAACCTGCATATGAACATGTTGCTTCACATATAGTCATGTATATATGTTGAACTGTATCTAAACAGTTGCATAGAGATATGAAAAATGAAAAAATTTCATTTATGGCTTTTGTTGGAGTCTTGACCAAGTTTTCTTATGATTTCTTAATGTTTATGAAGTCTGGAGTCACCTTGATGTCTGTTGTTGTTGGTGTCTTTCATCTTGATGGAGAAATGCCTATGTCAACCTATGGTTTGCATTTTTTGAATCTTTTTGTTTCAAGTTTGGTTCCATATCTTCTTTGTGAGGTATCTGGTTGTTTTGTGGCTTTGGAACAGATCTTGTTGCTCTTAAATTTATTGATAACTCAGTCTTTGATTTGCTTCTTTTGTGACCTAGAAGTTGGCTTATTTTTTCTTTCTCTTTCTTGTTTTCGAAAGGGGCTTGAGATTCTTGAATGACTGATAGATTAAAATTCTCTGGAGTCTTTTGTATATTTCTAGCGAATTCTTGAAGTGATTAAGTCTCTCATTTGCACTATTCTTTTAATCGTTGTGATCATTTGTGACTAGGTGGATTTGAGCCTTCTTCATCTCTTTAGTCTTAAGAATTTTTATTATCTTCCCTTTCTGAGTCTTTAAGTTCTTTAGATATTTAAAAGAAAAAGAAGAACATTTTCTTTGTGTTTTTTTTTTTAGATTTGTAGTCTTTTGGTATTTAGTAAATGTGTGAATTCTTATTATAAGGTTAAAAGTATTTTTTCTTTGAGTGCTTTTTCTTTTGAAATTGCTTCTCTTCACTTGTTAAATTTGCCTTTACCTTTGTGATCACATTTGTTTATATTTAATCCTTTCTTTGAATCTTGCATTTACATGATAGTGTGCATTATGTTAGATGCATTTTAGACATCATTTAGTAATTTTTGCTAGGTTTTGAATGTGTGAGTGCTTAATTTAAAAAGAAAAAAAGTTTTTTCTTTCATAGGTTTCTTGTAGAACCCTTGTAGAAATATCTTTCATTGAAGAAAAATAAGTGTTGCATTCTCAATAACCTAGGTTTTCTATTGATTTCTCTTGCATCAAAACATCATCAGTTTCCCTTTTGCTTCCCTTGTCTTAAATAACAACCAACTAAAATGAGCGCTTAAAATTAAAATGATCTATACGTTTTCCTTTTTCATAGAAACATGTTGCGGCCTCAGAATTCTGCTACCCCAACATGGGCGATAACCACCCGGTCCGAACCTTAAGGCAGCTCATTTTCCATTAAAAGTGGTGGCTTCGACTGGGGATAATGGGACCAGTTTCCCAGTGTGGGTTTAAGATGAGAGTGGGTGGTTCATAAGTGATTGCAATCAAATAATGATAATCTAAATGACCTATTCTATCATGCAAATCTCTCAACTAACTTATTCTAATATAAACCCGGGTATTTCTGTGTTGTATGTGATCTACAAAGATATATGCTTAACATGTGATAATAAAGATCAATCACGCATAAACAGAGATGATAATGTATAAAGATAATTTCTTTGACTAAATAGTTAGTCAAAGAAATATATTAAATATATGGCATATATGATGAGTTATATATGAAAATCAACAATTTCAGCTAGGCATCATACAATAGTACAATTAACACTTAACATAAAGGATAAATGTCACCTACAATTCATGAAAGTAAAGTGTTGTCACTAATTAAACAAAAACATAATCAATCATACAAGATAATAGTACCATATGTGCGAAGTTCTGCTCATTTGACTAATGACATGGATCAACTCCTTTCTTCAAATCAAATTATCTCCCAAGAACACAATAGTGCATCAACAAAGGAAAGTAGTCTAATATCTAAAAGAAATGATCATGTTCCATAATTTCACCAAAGAATTCACAAACTTACAAAAGTGCATTCTTTGCAAATGTTTTTGATAAAATTCTGGACCCTTCTCTAAATGCATGAGAAGGGTATAAATACTATTCTAACTAATGTGCAAAAATAGATTATACAAAAATTTGAGGAGGTTTCAAACAACCTTCCTCCTAACTAGTTAACTAACTCTGAAAAAAGTAATGGCTTGATGAGTAGAATGGAAGATGATGATTTTCAGTTTGCCAACTTGTCCTTCAAATCACATATATCAGTCATTGGTTTGAGTTGAGGAGGTTCCCTAAAATGTGTCTTGAGCTATCCTACGAAAATCACATCGGTGAGAGGTGGTAGCGTTTGTTGAGTCGAATGATGTGAGCAGTTAAGGGTCATGATTTGACTATGCAGCTTGACGAGGTATTGCCAATACGAATCGCAGTCGGTCTTGGCTAATTTTGCAATTGATTCCCTTTGAGTCTCTGCCTTTTTCTGCCAGCTTTTATGCAAAGCACCTAAATTGGGCATTTCTTTTAGACTGCCTTCCTTTACCAGGTTAGTGAAAAACAGAGTGTGGTTCACCGCCTTGATTATATTCTTCGATACCCCAGTTACCCTTGACACTACTAGCTCAGCTTGATTGATTCTCGCATCCCAATCTGTGAAAAGAATGTCTTTGTGAGTCTCCTCAATCTCAAGCAGATTGGCTTTCCTTCCATCTTCTATTTCCTGCCATTCGATGAACTTTGAGATTTCGGTGTTTAGATCAGTAAACTCGGTTCTCTGGTCGATCACCTTATTTGTTAGTTGGTCACTAATGATCAAATAAGGAGTAATGTGTGATATCTTTTTGCAGAAGTGCTCTTGTTATTTCATCAAGAGAGAATTTAGTTCCAGTGCCTCTTTAATGAATTCCTCAGTAGTAGGAACTTCCTTATATCTTTCCATGGCTTGCTGCAATTCTTGGAGTTGCATGTTTTTGTCTAATATATTAGCTTCATGGCTTATATTTAGGATCTCCATGCTCTATTGCAATTGGGCAAGCTGCTCAGTTGCTTGCCTATTCACACTTGCTTTCTTTGTTTCGAACTGTTGCTCGAGTTGTGCAATCCTCTCCTCCTTTTCTCTCAACAAAATAAAGACTTCAATAGCTTTGTCCATGGTGGTCGTTGCATATGCTCCCGTGAACTATGACAATCTAGTCAAGTTCTCAGCTATGTTGAAAGGAATGTCCCTACAAACTATGTCCATTGGCTCATTTCCAGGTGGGAGCTCGGGTATTTCTACCCTTTTCCTTTTCCTTTGTCGTCTTACTACAGCCTTGTGGAGTGGACTGTAGAAAACATCAAGTGGAGGGATTTCAGTCACTTTCAAGACGATCTCTGATGTGGGCAGACCAGGGATAATCTCAGTCTGTTGGGATGTTGTCACTTGTTCATCTATAGGCTTGGACTGCTCATCCATGGATTTGGACTGCTCATCCATAGACTTGGACTCTGTATTCTCTTGAATATGTAGAGGAGTTTGACACTCCATTGTTTCTTAGGTATCTATCATTTTGGGAGTGTCTTTCAATTTTTTATTTAATTTATCCCACTCCTACTCCAAACTGTTGCTTTTGACCTCTGAACTGATTTCTTTAGGTGGGGTGCTCATAACTTGTTTCTCAACTGACTTCCTGTTGGACTCTATTGTATTATCTTTGTCTTGGGCCTTCCCTGTACCTGGTGTTTTCTCAGTATTCACCTCAGATTCAATGTGAGAACTAGGTCCTTCACTATTAATAGTCACACTAGGCGTAAGCTTATTTTTTATCTTCAACAAGTGCATTGGGATTACTTCGAGCCTTTCATTTCTGAATTCCCAAAAAATTTCAAAATCTTTAGGACTCAGGTTGGCTTTAGCCCATTTGAACGCTTGTTCGAAGGATTCAGTCGACTGTAACAAGTCTTCAAAATTGTTATCCTCATGACTGTATGACTTGAGATTTACTATAGTAGTGATGTTATATGCTACCTGGTCTGGATCAAATTTCCTTTTCGGTAAAGTATGAAGCCTGAGGGCTTTCATGCTTACTAACTCCTTAATCGCATGATTAAAATTTTCTAAAGAAAAAGAACTACACTTGATAGGAAAAGAGGGCCATACTAACTTCTTTCTTTCTTTGAGAACTTTAGTTAGGCCTTTTCCCACGGTCTGGTGGGCAATTTCCCTTGCCAACAATTTATCAGAAACATACAAACGAAGGAAATGTGGGTCGGTTGTGCTACCAAAAACCCTAATATAGGTGAATCATTCTTCAATAAAATATTTGTCGACAACTAGAAGGTTTGTAGTGACTTCTTAGGAAAACTTGGGGGCTTTCTTATTGAAAATTATTTGATGCAGGGAAAAAATAACAACATGACATATTTTATAGAAATGGGGTATATAATGGGATTCCCATATTTTCTTATGACTGAAATGGATAGGGTAGGGGTCCTGTAAGGTCCATTTCCAACCCATGGTCAGAAATGTAGTGTAGAAATAGATGGTGTCCATAATGTAGGCACTAAAATAGAACGGAGGAAGGTTCTCAAGAGAGGAGGATCTCTTCTATCGATATTCAGTAATGATGGTGGCTAGGTTATCAGATATGATGGTGGCCCAATTCATGATGTTGGAATTAACACAGGCATCAATCAGAGGAATCCATTCTACAGAAAACTTAGAATTATTGGGTAACCCATATAATCTACATAACATAGAAAATGCATAGTTGTATGAGTTTTCCAAAGAGGCTATAGCATACATACCCGATTTGTCAAATTTGAATTAGAGGAATCAGCTTGAAGGGGTCTGGGTTCTTCTTTGTGAAGTTGGCCATGTATGTCTTGTCATATATATCCTGAGGGTCAGGTATATGGTACATTTTCTTCAGGTCCTCTGCTCTGAATGACCCCATGAGTTCCATTCTTGGATTCTTGAATTTCCTATCTTCAATGGTGACGTTTTCAACCACCCACCTGATCATATCAATGTATGGGAGGATTTTAGCCCTCGCTCCTATCCTATGAAGGAAATAACAGACAACATCCTTGAATTGAAGTCCCAAAGGTCTTGTTGAGTCGGTTGTTGCTCTTGTGAAAATAATATTGGGATGCTCGTCCTCAAGCCTATTGTATATGACCTCCCAAGATGTTGCTCCTCCGTCAGTGTTGCAGACTATATAAGAGAATATAGGAGCCATCTTTGTAAACTTGGATTCAGCATTGCTCTATTTTTTCTATTTCAACATCACCTCCCTCAATGACATGTCTTTTGTAGCTTGCCTGAAATGAACAAGATATATCAGCGCAGACAGTGTCGGGTAATTAAGACTGAAAGCTTTTCTGAAATGACTTTGGATCGTGAGAAAGGTTTAAATGAGATACTCAACGTTAACTACCCATAACTTGGAAAATAATTACCTCTCCTCGAGCTGCTAAACATTTATTAACCTGTCAATCCGTTCATTTTTATATTAAAACGCAATTATTTCACATGCTTACCGCTCTTATTCGCACATCGCAATATTTAAAAGGATGCAATATAGTGTTGCCTACTCAATAAGGTGAAATGAAATTGTGATTGTTGCAATATCACATTTCGCAAATCATTAATGGATGTCATAGTGGCATAGCTTAATTACTTGCAATTTTTGCAAGGTGCGATTTGCGAAATAACAAGGTGATTTTGATCGGGATATCGCAGCGGGAGGTGCACTTTTTTAAAGGTGTTTTATGATCATCACATGGAAAAGTGTGATTTGTAATTTGTGATGAGGATCACATCCTTGGGTTGTTTTGCAATATTTCTTAAGGCAAATTCTTAGAGTTAGGTTTTATTATCCTAATACAAAAAAATTAAAAAGGGTCCCCGTTTATATATCTAACCTTAGCTATCATTATTCATAACTGGGGGGGTTGTTTCATACTACAACACAACATCAACTAGTCTAGGGAATTTAGGGCCTTGGAATAGGTGTGAGGAGAGTAAAATCTCCAAGGCCACTTAAACTTAAAGTATAGAAGCTTATTAATGAGTGGAAATCTAGTGTTGTTAAGCTCTCTAGGAAATCTCCTCTAACACAGGAGTTAAGCACAAGGATGCATGAAGATAAGGAAAGGGAGATACCCCCTCTCCTACTTTTTGGATCGCGTGCCCATGACTGTTCCACCCAGCTTCTGACCACAAGTTGGTGACCTTAGTTTCCTTTCCTAGGGACCACGTAGGTGAGTGCGAGGGGGAGTGCCCATGGTACCTGATACATACGTTGCATCAGCTTCATATTAGTTTTGGAGGGTGCCCTTGCGAAGCTTGGGTACTTGCACCGAAAAAGGCTATTGTTTGGAGGTCAGCGTAGCTGCTTCTAGTACCTTCGCTAGTAAGATTGGGCCCTTATCATCCAAAACTACATTCGAGAGGTCCTTTTCCCTTCTTTCTTGTGTTTCGGTGTCTGGTCCTAATCACTTGGAGTGGAAATACTTGGAAATTTTCTGCTTGATTGTATATTTAGGAATTTTTTAGAGATTTCTCTGTGATCCTAGCTTCCCATAGGTGATTTGAGTCTTTAATGTTTCTTTATATATAAAGGTGGTAGATCAACCTATTCGTTGGTCTAAAAGGCTTCGTGGGCTTTGACCTGTGAGTGTCAAGCCTTTACCTAGAAGGCATAGGAGACTTTGCTGGTTTTTTTGAACCAATTCTAGCTAACGCAATGGAGACAAATCCTTCTCCGAGGGCTCTTATTTCACAGGGTGAACCTAGTCTAGTCCATAACCTTGGAAGAAATGCTCTGGTTCTCGCTAGAGTACTCTTCCAATCGGAAGTCGAAATAGAAATTGAAGACGTTTCAAAGTCCCATATGACGCCTATGGAACCTCTTCCTTCTCCTCTTCCTTATGTTGCATCGTACGTGGGTACTCTGACTCATAGGCTGGCTAGCTCTGTTCACTCTCCTTCTTTCTTCTTAATGGTAAATATTAATGGCACAAGTATGGCTGCCAATATGACTGGTGTACATAATCCTTCTTCAATTATAGGAGGGGGTACTCTTGATATCTCTACTATTACACCTAGTACATTAGTTTTTTGTTCTACCTCCATCTCAAGTTTGAGTGGGGGCACCCAACCTAATGCTCCTTTCGTTGGTGCTTATCCTTTTCAAATTCCATCTAGTGGGATTCCCTCAGTCTCATCAACCTCACCTTTTGCTACTTCTGTATCTATGCCTTTAATGGCTAGTGGTTCAGCATCTTTACAAGGTTATTCATTTGGAAGTGGACATATTCCTCCTTCCAATCTATCGTTGAATGTAGGATCAATTCCTTTCTCTGACCATGCTCAAAACATTAATCCTTTTCAAGGAAGCCAGGGCTTGGTATATCCTTCTGTTAGTGGTTTTGGCTCTGGGAATCACTCTCATTTATTTGGTTGGCAAGGGAGTATGCCCTTCCCTACTGGTAGTATTTCATAGGTTTTTCCTCCTTTGGCTAGTACTTGGAATCCTTACCAGCGGCTGTCCCTTTCATATAATGTTCCGGGGAGAGGAAGTTTTCCTATGACTGGTAATCCTGCAATAGGGGGTTGATACCATTCGTATACCCTTAGAATACAAGTTTTCCTTATAGTTCAGTTGCTTCTACGAGTAATCCTTGGAAGCCTCATATCTCTCAAAATCTAGGATACTCATTTTCGAATGTTGGGAATTCCACTCTTGGAGCTTGGAATTTTGCAATCTCTTCACGCTTAACAATCCTAGCAACTATTTTTTTTCCAGATCTTTCAAAATTGACTAAGATTTGATCCGTTACAACCTGGCTTGGCCTCCGGTCCCTACCAAACTTTTGTCTATTATACCAAAATTTGAAGGGAATTATGGTGATGATCCAGCAGACCATGTAACCACTTTCCACTTATGGTGCTCATCAAACTCCTTAATTAATGATTCAATTAGGCTGAGAGTCTTTCAACATACCTTAACTAGAAATGCATGAATATGGTATATCAAATTAAAGGGTGGATTGTTTTCTGCGTTTGGTGAGTTGGCTGCAATGTTTCTCAACCATTTTTAGTTGCTTATTCATTATGATGTCGAAACTGGACTTCTTGCCAATTTTGGGCACGAAAAGGCCACCAATATTTCTGACCACATTCAAGAGTGGCACAAAAGGAAGAGGTTAATCAAGGCTTAAATCCCTAATGAAATTCTTCTTAAATGGTTTTTGATATCATTACAACTAGAGATATCTAAGGATGTGCCACTTTCAGGAGTGTTCACAGAAGAATAGGCTATCTTTAGAGCCCATAAATAGAGCTTATATATTCCTAGTCTGGAGTCCTCTATAAGATTATGTCTGGTGCTCCTAGATCGAAAATTAATCTCTCCAAACCGAAACTAGGCCCTCATACCGTCGAATTTGTAGGATCGATTTATAGTAATATATATAGTTTGTCAAATCAATTACAGAAGTTGTCATTACAATCTACTTATATGACAAAAACTATGCCATCAATGTCTCCTCCTACTCAACCTTTAGTGGTTAATGTTGTTCAATCCTCGAATCCCAAATAAAATAAAAAATATGATGGGAAGAAGAAAGGGTGTGGGAAGAAGAAAGAAGGGAAGGAAGGGGAATGTGAATAAAACTCGTGAATACACTTATGAGGGCAAGAAGGAGTCTGAAAAGAAGGTTAAATTCCCATGCAATTTATGTAGTGGGGATCATCGTACTCATCTTTTCCCCAAGTTTCGAGATGCTTAGTGCTTCTTAGCCTAGCAAGGTTCTTCTAGTTCCAACGTTGTGCTCACTAACCCTTTTCCCCAAGGGTAGAAATTACTTGTTGGTACCAATGTTAATATTGGAACCCCTATACGGGGAAACCAGAAAGGGGAATCTGCATTGAATGTGTAGATGGTTAAGACTAATGTTGATATTTCAACAAGAGCTCGTGATTATGCAGAGAAAGAATCTTCTAAGGCTAAAACTGCTTTTGATACTCAAGAACCTCTTCATATAGAGAGGCCTGTAGTTGAACCTATACCTCGAATGTCGAAAGGCTCCTAAAAATGGTTAACTTATAATCCAAATTCTATGCTTACATAAAACTATTCCATTGTTGAAGATTTAGCTCAGATCCCCTATGTTATGTCGGCATTAGAGGTACTCCAGTCATGTCCTGCGCAAAAGGAGTGAGTTTCTCACTACGATCGAACCTATTGACCCAAAATACCCTCTAGTCATTACATTTGATATGTCAAATGTTAAAACGAGACTCCCTCATCATATGGATTTTCAGATTAAATCTACTTATCGTAAGAAGGTCATCTTCCAAATCGTAGTTGATGAAGGGGCTTCCACACATGTCACGTTGGAAAGTTATCAGGTCCCCTGAAGTTGTTCCCTCTCCTACTCTCTTAACCACATTCAATGGTCATTCTCATAGGCCTCATGGGATTCTGTGTGCCTTCCCTATTTGTGTAGGGGGCAAGGCTATTAATGTGGAAGTAGAGATAGTCTATGTTAATCTTGATTATTATGTTTTATTGGGTCGAAACTAGGTTTATGCGATGGATTCCATAGTCTCATCTTTATTTCACATCCTATCTTTTCCTCATGAAGGCAGTATTGTTGCAATTGATAAGTTAACCTATTATCCTAATGTTCCTAATGCATCTGCTGACTCCACTTCCCCCTTAGTGAAGAATAGCATGCACCTATTGAGAATTTAGGAGTTGGAATGTATTCCTCATTGATGGGTACTTGTAATCTTCCACCTCCTATTACTCATGTTAATGCCATTTCATCCTCCAAGATGGTCCCTTGACAATGTTCTTTTAGATCTCATTTTATTTCATATGCTTAGACCTTGCCCCCTCCTACAACCACATTAGAAGATGGGAAAGTGGGTGGAAAGGCTTATCCTATATCTGCAGCATAAATTTCATATCAATCTATTATTAATTCTGCAGATTTTGATCCCGTCCCTGTTTCTTCAAAGGATGTAGATGATGATGTGGCGTTGATCTGGACAATTGGTTGCACTTTGGCTATGGATTTGCTTTATACCATTTTACCATCTTAGGAGGCAATTCTAGAAGCAATGACTAGTGTATAAATACCGTGGGATGATTTACATCATTGATCCTATTTTCTCCCTGACTCGCATAAATTCAAATCAAGTGTGTCTAGTCCTATTTCTCATAGAAGTGTTCATAAAATTTTAAACCCTTTGGCTCCAACACATATTTGTTTCCAAATGTAACATGGATAATATTTTGGAAACCAATTCATTGAGAATTTCCAATAATCCCAATGTTATTGAGAATATCTTCATCAAAGTTGATTATTCCCTTGAAGATATTAAAATTTACACTAATCTCTTTAAAGAATTTAGAGACGTATCCACTTGTTTTTATGAGGAAATGCTTGGGATTGATCCTAGTATAGTTCAGCATGAAATCAAGACTTACGAAAATTCAAAGCATGTGTGTCAAAATCTTCGATTGGTCAACCCTAGGAAAGATGCATCTATCAAGGAAGAAGTGGAGAAATTTCTTAAGGCAAGTTTCATCTACCATTTTTCCTTAACTGAATGGGTTTCAAATCAATTCCTTGTGGACAAAAAACAAGGAACAATTTGTGTATGCATTGATTTCAGGGATTTAAATAAGGACTATCCAAAAGACAATTTTCCCACTTCATTTATAGATCATATTATTGATGAGTGTACTGGAAATGAAATTTTTTCTTTCATGGACAGATTTTCTCGATATAATCAAATAACAATGTTTCCTGAAGATCAACATAAGATGACATTTATTTGTCCCTGGGGTACATTTTCATATAGGAAAATGCCTTTTGGCCTTAAAAATGTTGGGGTTACCTTTCAGTGGGCTATGTCATATGCTTTCCACGACATCAGACATATAATCAAAGCTTATTTGGATGATTTAGTTGTTTGCTCTCGTAAGAGAATGGAATATCCAAAACATCTTCGTCTAACTTTTTAGAGATATCGTTATTATAAAATATTTTTGAAACCTAATAAGTGCGTTTTTGGGTTGATCCTTTTCAAGTTGAGGCAGTACCTCAGTTGCCTCCCCCATCTAGTATTCGTCAACTTCAAAGTCTCCAAGGAAAAGCCAATTTTTTTAGGTGGTTTATCATGAACTATTCTGAGATCACAAAAGGTTTTATGTGTTTAGTTAACAAAGGAGTTCCATTTGTTTAGGAAAAATTTTCTCAACGCTCATTTGATGCTTTTAAAAAGGCATTTACCTTTGCTCCCCTTTTGAGTCCATCTGATTATAGCAAACATTTCTTTTTGTACCTTGCAGCGGCAGAATCAACCATTGGTATAGTTCTGGTTCAGGAAGACGATGCCCTTAGAGAAAATGTGATTTATTATTTAAGTCGTGGCTTAGTTGTTCTTGAACTCTAGTATTCTCATATTGAAAATTTGTCTTTAGCAGGAGTTCATGTTCTTCAATGACTCCATCATTACATTTTGCTGAGAAAAACCTTTGTACTATCTAATGTCAATCCATTTCAATTTGTCCTCAGTAGGCGAGTGATTGGGGAAAATACAATAAATGGATTGTTATTTTACAAGAATTTGATCTAGATTTCATGTCATCCAAATCAAATAAATCTTTGGTTTTTGCAAAATTAATTTTGGAATTGCCTTGTGAAGGAGATGGTACTTATGAAGAATCATTTTCAGATGAACATATTTTTCTTATCTCCTCACGAGATCCTTGGTATGGGGACATCATTGTATATCTCTATACTTCAAAGTTTCCTTAGTATTTTTCTAAGGAAGAATGCTAAAAATTACGTCACCTTGCTAAGAGTTATCTTATCATTGGTGATACCTTATATCGTCTCGGGGTTGATTCAATTCTTAGACGTTGTTTGACCTTAGAAGAAGTTGAATCAGTTTTAAATGACTGCCACAGGGGGCTTGTGGAGGTCATTTTTATGGGCTTGCAACAACTCAAAAAATATTGCATGCGAGTATTTTTGGCCTTCGATTTTCAAAGATTGTATTGAGGCAGTCAAAAAATTCCATCCTTGTCAATCTATACTCAAAAAATGTGCACTCGTCCAGCTCTGCTTTTTCCTATCATCACAATCATTCCATTTACTAAGTGGGGAATTTCTTTTACAACTTGTAACCCAGCTTCGGCTAAGGGACACAAGTACATTATCATAGAAATATAATACTTTACGAAGTGGGTCGAAGTTATGCCCACTTTTAATAATGATGGTGAGACAACAACAACTCTTTTCCTTTTGATCAAGTCATTTCACATTTTGGTATCCCTAAAGAGATTTTAATTGATCATGGCAGTCACTTTCAGAAGAACATGATGCCTGAGTTGGCTTTGAAATTGGAATTTCTGTAGGAGCATTCATCTCCTTATTATCCTTAAGATAATGGACAAGTTGAAGTCGTTAATAAATCCCTTAATATTGTCTTGCAAAGGACGATTGATCAAGCTAAGTCCAACTAGCACATCATGATTTATCCTGCATTATGGGATTACCGAATGTATGTTAATACTTCTACGAGGTTCACTCCTTTCCAGTTAGTTTATGGTTTGGAATCGATCTTTCCTATAGAATGTAAGATTCCATCTCTTAAGTTGGCAATCCAACTTCTTCCAGACACCTCAATTCTTGAAGAGCACTTTTTTCATTTTGAACATCTCGATGAGCAACGTCGGGATGTTGCCACAATGAATGAGGCCAATAAGAAAAGAGTCAAAGATCAATATGACAAGTTCCTACGAGCTATGGTTTTCTCTGAAGGTGACCTTGGCTTGGTCTATGACCAAGATAAGGACATCAGGGCAGGAAAATTCAAACCTATGTGGTATGGTCCTTTCATTGTTAAAAGGATCTTAAATCAGGGTTCTTGTGAGTTGGTTGATTTTGAAGGGAATGTGTTGTCGGAGCCCAGAAATGGGCTCTATCTCAAGAAGTATTATGCCTAGGCTCTTGCCTAGCGTTTTCTTTGTTTTGTAAATATTGTACATAGTTTTAGTCTATGGGTGTAGTGGTGGCGATGGTGTTTTCGATCTAATTTGGCAGGATTCGATGGGTGATTCAGTGTACTTAGGATTTGCAAATGGTGCCAATAGACATAATCAAAATTTAGCTTTCACCGCTTGGGTAATACATTATCCATCTGGTTAGTTGTTGGTCACAAGAGGCATATGTATTAGTCCTGCTTCTAATAATATGGTTGAATACAATGTCATTATTAATATACTTTCTGAAGCAATATTTGATGGTATTGAATCAGTGGTGGTTTACTTGGTTGGCAATTGTTTGTGTCCCAATTAAACAATATTTATCGTGTGAGGGATCCTTTATTACATTGTCAATTTCTGAGAGTGAGATTATTGAAAATATCATTTAATTTTATTACTTTCATTCACATTCCATGATTAGATAATGCATTTGTTTATTCTATAGCTAACCAAGCATTGGATTGGCATATCAATCATTCATCACATTAAATCAAAACATCAAATAATCATTTGTATATATGATCAATTCATCATGAAATCGATGTATATATATTTAGATAAGTGTCAAATTATTACAAAATGTGGACAATGTCCTGCAAAATTAGGGCTCAAGCCTGACCATGTTCATATCAAAAATATCATTCAATCTAAAATCTAAGTCTGTGGGCCTTGCTCTGGATGAGAATCTCAGTAGAAGATGATGGCATTCACCCCACTTATCACAAGAGTCGCACCCACTCTCATGGTACTCCAACCACGCATCTTTGTATAGCCTCGAGAAGATCCTCTACCACTACCATTGGAACCTAACAAGTCAAACTCTCCAAGTTCCTTTGTGTTGTATGGAGGACCCTCTCAGACTCAGCTGCTTCTCTCTCCATATCTCTACCACGATGCCTATGCCTCGGTATTCCCTCAAGTCTCACTAGTCCCACATTTATATCATGATCATTTAACCTTATGACAATTTTTGTTTCACGAAAAAGGACTTTAAATTTCTTGAGATTATCTTTAAAAATCCAAAAAAAATCAAATACGTTAAAAATCACTAAAAATTTACCAATGTTTCCCCATGCAGCTCCTTCAGGAAGTACTAACTCTAGGTCCCCTCGAAATTCTAGTCCTACATATGGGTAATCCTCTATGGCCATGACTTGTTTCTCCTACCACTGGAAAAAACTCATCATCAAAGGTCGCCTAGGTGATTTCACCTCTGCCAAGTCTCCTGATCAAGTCTTCCCATCTAGCCATCCTTGGATCTCTAGGACTATTGATGGAAGATGCTACTCTGGGTCGTAGCACCAGAAGACGCTCAAATAAAAATGAGCAAAGGATAGTGCCATAACTGAATTTATTTTTCTTCCCCTATTTCATTGATGTCAGTTGCTTCTTCATATTGGCCAGGAGCATTGTACATCATTCATACACTACTGGTCTTACACATTCCACTACTAGCAACATAGATGATTTTGAGGCCTGGTGTAATGAAGTTGAGCCTGATATCCTAACAATAGTAAAAAAGATTATCTTGATAGGCAGGCTCGTGATTTTTTTTATCAGGACTTGTGAACCAACTTTGTTAGTGGTTGGTGCATAGTATACAACAATGTTAAGGCCCGCACTGGCCTTTCCTTTCGTATTGACTGCTTCTCCCCTTCAGGAGAGTCCTGCAATGAAGTAGATATATTCCACTTCGATCTCCAAATGCATTGAGTCTATGATGAATTTCTCACTCTCTAGGTCCCAGTAATTTATCAACATTTCCAATAATCATGTTTGAGCTCTCATATTTGGCATCATGAAGAATTTTAGCAAACCACATTCTCTAAACCCATCCAACGATCTTTGATCTTTTAAGACTTCATTATCCACATCACTGTGTTCTCTCTCTCTCTCCAAATGACCAACATCCTTAAAAAAATGAGAGATTTCATCAATTAGAAATTGATTTACAAAATTTTCTCTACACATATGTGGTTTCTGTAAGAGACAGTCACGTATATATGATACTTTCCCTTTATTTGATTCATAAACTATTGTGTATATTCACACTAGAAATTTCATCACAATAGATCTGATACTATTATATTAAAAATCTAAGATTCTACACTATTATAGTGTTATTAAAGTTTAAGATTTCTATATTTAATTGTAATTAGTGCATGCATGCGAATGGAAATTATGCAGAAAAGTGGAGAACAAAATACAAATCACACACACACACAAGACACAAGATATGCTCTCTGGGAAACCCTTTTAGGAGAAAACCTAGCTCGAAGGTGAGGCTGCTTCGCTCTCTTTCTCTGTCTAAAAATATGGTTGTAGGTACAAAAAAGTAATATCTTTGGCCCGTGGGTTGCTACAGTGCGTAGATCCTCTCTATGTACTCTACCTCCTATCTCTTCTAGCTATATTTTCTTAGATATGGAACAAAATTCTCTTGAAAGAATGGAATGTCTCTTCCCCCTAGTGGTCCAGTTATAACACAATCTGATAGCCTACTAGTGGTTAATTTTGACTACATTAACTCTTAACTAGAGTTAAAATATAGACTCTTCTAGACTCTTTTACATCATAATCACATGGCTAGCCCCTTTTCTAAGAATAATGGGGGCTGATGCAGCATCCTCCCAAACTATAAGTGTGAAAATAGGAAGGTCGACTTCTGAGTAGCATAACTTTTGCATACGGACTCTTATTGACGCGCTCTTGCATTATTGGAAAAACATTTGTGTGTAGAATAGAATGTAATGTTTTTGTACTAAAGCAACAAATTTTTACCCCCAAAAAAATTGTTTTATGCCTCAAAAATGCTCCAAGAAGGTTTAAGACCTCGTTTTTCCAAACTGGGTCCCACCGGTAAAAATGGTCCTGTGAACTGATTCCTCCACTTTTTCCACTCCAAATGCATCGAGATGGATGAAAAATAATATAATGATCTAATATGGATCATTAGTAACTCGTGTATAAGGCCTTCAATGTAGGTTTTAACCCTGTACAAAAATTCCCTGCAAACAAATTCTTAAAAATAGAAAATATACAATGGCGAGAAACGCAAAACAAATACACAAAGATTTTCCCCTGGATCCCAAAACCAAGACTACTAGATTGGTTTTTTTCATTCTATTCCTTTCAATGTTACAATACATATATATACATGTTGAAGCATCCATAAGCCCCAATCCATTAACCCTGGATTAGAACATAATCATAGTTCCCTTGACTGTATCTACAGAATACCATGGGAAAAAAACCATCATGCCCAAAACCGTGTGTGAAATCCATGCACAAAACCATAAGTAGGTCTGCCCACCTAATATAGGGTCCAAAAAACAAATTCTCTAGGTGCTTCCCCAGACCCCATGTAAGGGAGCTATCGCCCCCCCTGCTAACTCCCCAACAGGGGGGGTTTCCACCCCCCTATGACCCTCCCCCCGCTATGCCCGGCACAATGAAGGGGAACCTGTCTGCCCCCCCTCTAACCCCCCACCTTCACGCATGGGACTAGTTGTGGAGAGAATATAACACACACCCAACATTTTATACATGACTCGATAAAGCCAGACCCGCGTATATGCAAAACTCATTTTGAAATTTAAAAAATATACTCCTTAATTTATTCTAATCTATCAAATATTTGATCAAATGGAAGAGTTTAAGGTTATAATTACCTAGAGTTCGTGGTTTCCAAATTCTTTGGTGGAATTTGTTGGATTGGCTTGCCCAAATTTGCCCCAAAAAATATCTTCTACACACTTGGATGGTAATAATGAAATTAGGTGAGTCCAAAACTCTATTTTATAATTAATCTTTAAACCCACTTTCCTAAAGTTCATTTTAACTTTATTATTTTATTTTTATGAACTTTTGACTTTTGCTTGAAGTGTTGGGAAGGGATTTTTTCATGAAGATGAAGATTCTCTTATCACTTAGTGGTATTTTTCCTGTTGCTTCGATTCCACAATCGTTGACCTATCGTGGCAAGTATCATATTCTAATCTAGCATATAGGTTAAGACATATCACTTTTCCGTTGCATTGTGCATCTTGACCTCATACGGCCATATTTAGCCACAAGGTCGACCCCACTATGTTGCGATTTTTAAACCTCTTTCACTCATTGTTTCTTAAAGTCATAACATAGTGGTAGATCCTTTCCTTCCATGGGCTTCCTAGTTAGAACCTCGCAGGCATTGTTTCCCATGCTGCAAGTATTGCGTAGGCTCACGAGTCCTCTTTATTCTTGCAATGACTTTGCGTTGAAGCCTCATTCTTCTTCTTCATCGCTATTATTATGGATTTATACCCTAGCGGCTCCCATGAGTTGAGTTGTACTATTGCATTGTATATTTACCACTTCCACCCCTTTTGGCCTTAACCCGGCTTCATTGAAGTCATGTATAAGCCAATTTTGACCATGACTTCTCCACAGGTTCAAACCATGCATTCATTAACCTTTGCGACTTCCCAGCCTTTTCCATGGGGAACATCCCCCGAGTATTGATGACCAGTATCTGCCACCTTGCATTGAGCATAGGAACATTCCAGTCCCAGGAAATAGTCACTTGCCCTTGACATTTGTTCTCTCCACTATATTATAGGCATTATTTTATTCTTTTTTAGGCTTTATAACATGAAAAATACAAAAAATTAAAATTAAAATTAAAGGAACAGGAACGAGACAATTTCTTCATCATTTAATGGCAACAAGATTCAGTTGTGTCACCCTTGAACTAAGCACTTAAAATGATTATTTCCTCCATCGGGATGGGACTTAGTTTGACTTTAGGGAAACCATAACCTTGTTCTTAATTTAGTCCTCCATTGATTAGTTAACTCTTCCAATCATATGGAGAGTTTTTGGATGCCTCCTGCATCACGAATGTATATAAAGTTATTTTATACTACCATAAAGTCACATCAAGTCGTTCTTTTGTTCAAGGGAATTAAACCCATTGTCGGCCATTCTACGGTGTCTCTTGACTCATTTTTGTTAGCCATACACAATATGTCAATTTATTCTCAATATCACATCAACGATTTGGTCCTTTACTTGTGTTGGTTAAGAAGGTCCCCATTGACTTCTTGTTGGTGGGTCTGCTCTTATCGACTCTGATAAATTTCTTTGAAAGTAGACCTAGAGTTGTACCCTAGCCCTATTTACATCATTGATAGGTGATCTTGTGCTCAGCATCAATCAACATTATGGGCCTTTGACTGAGTGGTTTCCCTTATGTTCGATGTCATCTTACATTATCACACATTGGGATTCATGCAATATCTTGGTTTCCATTTGACCCTATTGGTGGATTCTTCACCTCTGTGTCAGCTTTAATTATTGGTTGGTTCATAGGATTTCTTTCGTGCACTAGCCACATCTTGTGCACGTCAGAAATGTACTTCAGAATGGTTACTTCAACTCTCTTCAACCGAGTTCTTCCAAATTATTGGCCTACTGGTTACACTCACTTTGGTTAATGTGGGATTCCTTAATTCCTTCCTTCCATTAGATATTTTCCCATCGAGTCAAACTCATTTCTTTGGGAACAAGGTCTAGATTCCTTTTCCAATACTTTAGGGTTTGCAATCATCAGTGGAAGAATCCTTCGCTACTGACAGTGAGAATACATCAATGTATCTTGATTGGTAAATTCATTCAAGTGTTCGACTTCAACACATCTATTCACACTTGTTAGATTGTACTAGGGTACCTTGACACTTATTATCATTATTAGTGAGTTGTCTTGCATTTTTTGACAGTTTACATCAATGACCGGTAATCAAATGATTTCTCACATGGTCAACTTCAACTCATTTATTCCCATGGTGTAGAAATGTACCATATGCGGTCAGTGAAGACCTCGGGTTGTGTTAGCATCTTGGTTCACTTGACAGCTCCTTCAATTTTCTTTCGATGACACCTCTCAGCTCTATATGTTGTAGAGTTTTATAGTAACATCCTATATGTTGGCACCCTAGTTTATGCAGTACCATTATTCCACCTATATGACTTGGTACTTTTATGAGGATCAATTATGCAACATCATTAATCAAACATTCTTCTATAATATATTGAGGCATTGCTCCATTGTGTTCTTTTGTAGCAAATATTGAGACACTTTGAAGAATGTTGCAGATGCATTGACAAAGTTTGTGATCATTGAGAAGTTTTTTGGTGTAGAGAAGCAATGGGCATTGCAAGGCTAGATCAATGACTAAGCTCTCATGTGACCCCCTGTGTTAAAAATAAGACAAGAAGAGGGATAATGTTGGGTGTGTGTTATAGCTCCTCTTGTTCATTGTGTCAACCACAGTAGGGGGTCATAGGGGGGCGGTAGCCCCCCTGTAGCGGGGTTTACAGGGGGGCGATAACCCCCCTGCATAGGGTCTAGGGAAACACCCCTAGAAAAAAAATCATATATATATGTGGACCCAAGGATGGGGGGAAAACCCAAAGATGGTTGGTGGACCTACCCATGATTTTGTGCTTGGGTTTCGCACATGGTCTTAGGCATGATGGTTTTCTACCCATGGTATTTTGTAGATTCGGTTAAGGGAACTACAGTTATGTTCTAATCCAGGGTTAATGGATTGGGGTTTATGAATGCTTTAGCATGTATATATATGTATTGTAACATTGAAAGGACCATGATGAAAAATCAATCTGGTAGTCCTGATTTTGGGATCCAGGGGAAAATATTTATGTATATTTGTTTTCTTTTCTCACTATTGTATATTTTCTATTTTTAAGAATTCGTTTGCAGGTAATTTCTGTACAGGGTTAAAACCTACAAGAAGTACTCCCCTTTCATACTCAACATTATAAATCTAATAACATACTAACATACAAGAAGCGCATCTGCAAGATAAAATATTGACCATGCTCCCCCTGAGCATATAATGGACCTTCTGGAGATATTTGAATACAAGGATTTATTAATCACATATGTGGTTATCCTCAAGCACATATCACCTCTCCAATGAATCTATGATCCCATGTTTACATCAATCAGCCAAAATAATGGGGTTACATACATGACATGACTTGATCCCAATAGCCCATGCAAAACTCAATCTGACAATGTTTACAATATGAGTCTTTTCATGACCCTTACATCAAGATAAATGCATGGCATCCATTACATAGTGACTCTCCATAGAATCAATATATATATATATATATATATATATATATATATATATATATATATGAACACCATTTGTAGTAGTAATGAAAATTGAGCAGCAACACATGTGAAGTCATAAAACTGATTAACAACATATTGAGTATGAACCAACATTAAGAGGGAACACTTCATATCGTATATATTCTCTTTATCAGGTGAAAGATTTTTACAACACCAGTAATAATGAGGCACGATAAACAACTTCAACATATATAACCCAAGGCACTTCATGACATAGTCAAAACAACATTTAAATATATATCCTTCTTATCAATAAATATGTCAATCAATAAAAAGTAATGCAAGAAGACATATCAACAGCAGTAGCATGAACTCATCATAATCAACATCTTGCAATAAGGAGTGCCCATAATGAAACAATGAGCCATTACAAATATAGAATATGTTCCCCCTAAACCTATGCTAACTATTCATCACCAATTATTATCACATTATATCCTAGTTATCACCAAGAAATGCATCAAAGAACCAAACCAATAGTAGCAATAATATAATATTTTGTGACAACCCATAAACTCATCAAGAACCAATACCCTTTCATACATTTCTAGGGAGAGTATTAGTAGGTATCATCAACAAAATGCAACAAACTAATGTCAAAATGTCAATAATGAACTAGTGGAAGCATATGATGAGCTCCCCATGAATCTGTGCCACTTGTTTATCACCACATTGAAACCTATGCAACTGTCTAAGTTAGGAACCACATACATACGCGACTGTTCTTCATAATAAACGTGTACAAAATATAAAATTTTAATTTTGCATGGCCACATCCCCCTTTAAACATGTCATATATGTTCCTGATCACAATTACTTCATCATATGCAACATTAGTAAGATACATCTTCAATAAGAATAAAACAACATATAAATTCATCATCAATGTAGGGCTCCCATATGATCATAATATTTTTGCAGCAATATTGCAATCAATAGCTTTGTGACCAAACATATTGTAAGTAAAAGAATACCCCTTAAAGAAGTTTGAGTACTTGGGAACTGATTATTTTCCTGTGGAAATTCCATTTGGCTGAGATCTGAACAATCTGCATCTATAATTTGTTGCAATGTGTCCATATATATGACAAATAAAACATTTAATATCATTGTTCAAAGGTGAGGATCAATTGTTGTTTCTAAACTTAGGACTAAATTATTTCCTTTGAAAATCCAATTTCCTTGGTTGTTAGTCTTGTTGACTTCGTAATTCTTTACCCAAATTCTCACGGTTTTATTTTTTGTTCTTAGAATTGTTTGCATAGGCTTGTGAACTAGATTATCCCTTAATAGATTCAAGAAAACCAATGCCTAATTTGATGGAGGGGGGTCTTTGACTGTTAAGAATATTGTCCAGTATCTTGGTACTATCATGGAATTTCATATGTTTGTATTTTTCTATTAATTTACCTTTTAGAATGCATAAATAAACCTCTAGATACTAATCTTCCTTTTGCATATATTGTTTCATCATTCCTCTTCAACATTTCTTCCTTCTTGTACTTGCATTCTTAATTTGATAATTTATTCCTTAAGCCCATTCTCTTATTCTTCAAATACTTGGAGTAACTATCTATTTCACCTTTTTTTACTTTTCCAGATCAATTCTTAGAGAGATCATCTTAGCTTCAAATCCTTCACAATATTGTTTTCTTTCATTAAGTTGTTTGGTTTATGATGTAGTATTTACCAATTTTTCATTATCCTTGTTTTTATATTCATGTAACTTATTCTCAAAACTATTAATCTTTTTCAAAGTTTTCTTCTAAGATTTAGTACTTCCTCTAACCTGCCTTCTTTTGAATCAGTAATTCCAAAGGTTGTTTCATAATCACTATCATCTTCTGAAGAAAACACAATTTATTTTAGATTCATTTAATGTCTCATAAACAAGATTACCTCTTGGTTTACCTGATGAGTAGTCTTCCTTTAAATTATTTCTTTCTCCTTCCTGGATGACCTACATATTATCTCATACTTTATTTACAGTTGCATAATGCATAATTTTCTCTAATATAAAAGCGGGTATGTTACAAATGATTTCATTTAATGTCTAAATATTCTTCGGAAGTTCTTGTCACAATGGTGGAGTTTAAGTATAACCATTACTGACTAGATCCCAAACATCAAATCCAAGAACCATTATCCTAAACTTCATCCTTTCTTTCCAATCCTGATAATTAACATAAAAAATGTTCATACCTATATTATCCATGCTTTCTGACTTTACTGACAATCCTTCATCTATAAACCCATATATTTCCACGACATTAGATACATCACTATCACTTGTTTCCTGACTTGGATTCTTCCTTTGTGAAACCTTCTTCTTGTGCTTCTTTCCCATTGTCCCTGATCCACTCTCAAGAAGTTAATCTTAACTAGAGAGACCTCCTCTAATACCAATTGTTAGGAAAAATATTGAGAAAGGGGTGGGAATCAATATTTTAATTTCACTTAGTCTTCAATTTCAAATTCGGAGAAGTGTCTGCTACTATTATTCAAACAACTCAAGTATGTACATGACTTTAGTGAATCAAAGTCGCATATGTGCAGATTACCAATTTTTCAAGTTGTTTGCATTAGTCATTCATTATGAAGTAATCATGAGTAGTAAAGAGCAGATAAATCATAACACATAAGAAACACATCAACACATGTGGACATCGGTATTTTGGTTGGAAAACTAATGTGAGAGAAAACCACCATTGTTGTCATCTCTATCTTCTTTCTTATTATAAATAAAATCCTCATTACATGTTGTACTGGCACATACTCTTACCAGCATGTAGGCTCCTACTTGCAGGAGGCTATAACCTTCAGTTTCTCTAGATCCTACTGCAAGGAAGCTCCCACTATCCGAAATTTACCAGCCATCACTGAAAGGAAGTTACTACTCCCTCTTCAAGTTTACCAACTACCACTGCAAGGAAGCTCTGAGTCCCTCACTAAAGGATCCAACCGTCAACACCTCTTTCAACCATGTTTCATAATTTTCATACTAGATCCACCTATCTCAATCAACTATCAAAACATGCAGGCCACCTTCATTAAGTTTTCAAACTAGACCCACACCCAACAATATGCTCAAACTTTGAATACAAATGATATCTTTGAAAGACAATTTTCATCAAACTGAATAATTGAATACCAAGATACCAATCAAACCTTTGCAACCATATCACTCATCAACTTCAACACCAATAACCATTCTCAAAAAATATTTTCATATAGTAAACATCTTGATCAAGACATCCTTGACAATCAACAACAAATAATACAGAACAATCTACTTTCATAACCAAGTAGCACTACAAACCCTAAGATTTTCATAATATATATGCAGTTGTCAATAAGGGGATCCATGTATATACATGCTTCATGTGCCTAAAACCTGCATATAGATCTCAAAACATATCTTTCACATGTACCTGACAACAAACCTTGTTTCACTGAAACTTCATCAAGCTTTGTCAATCATTAACAAATAGAATACAGGATCATACTTATCAACAAGAAACATGATTAATCAAGTCACATTTACCCAGATAATATACACGACTGTTGTAAGTCAGATCTGCGTATGTACACATTATTCACATCTTCTGTACATATCACAGATCACCAAATTAAATCATCTCTACAAACACAACTCATGTCAAACACACATTACGCGTACTTAACTGTCAAACTTTTCTCTGCAGCGAACACAACTTCTCAATCTGATACTTTTTGTAATAAAGGAAATTCAAACCTTCCCTTAAACAATTTTATCTATGAGGCATATGCCAAGTCAATAGATTCTCATCAACCATCAATCACCAACAAAAAAATTTTCATCTAAACACTCTCATACACCATAGTGACAACAATTAATTAGAATCAACAACAAGCAACTAATTTAATTAAACCACATTAACTCGAATAGTATAAATGATTATTCTGAAGTAGATCCATGTATGTACGCAACATTCAGGAATACAACCCACGTACAGATCTCAAATTTCTGAATAAAACTAACTTTGCAAACACAACCCATGTCAAACACAACTTTTTCATACTTCATGTTAAGTTTTCTTAGGGCAGCATTGTTCTTCGCTTTGATAATTGTATTTCATCATTAATACATTAAGTTCACCCCATATCATCATTACATTATTCAGATTTACACCATTATACATCAGCATATGCAATTACATAGAAAGAAACAACATCACCATCATCATCAATGCAGTGGAACATAAAAGGAACAGTATAAGAAAGCATGCACACACATAGAGACACAAAGATTGGTCTAAGACCAGGGAAAACCCCACTATGGGGAAAAACCTTGCAAATATTCTTCTTCTTAGATTGTCATCAAATGATGTAGAAAAAGAGAGTACATTGATCCATAACTTTATCTATGCAGCAAAACAATAATGATATCCATGAAACAAATCTAATCATACTAGGAATCAAAACCCTCATATTGATGATTTTAATGTGATGTCACAAACTGATGTCAACTATTGTATATTGTTGTCACTGTGTTGAACATTGTTGAGCAATGTTGTCACTTTCAATGAGCGCAATACATATGTTTGCAGTGGATACTAACAAATTATATCTACATATCTATATAACATCATAGAGAAACCCAGATCATTGAAGCAAGATGTCAAACCCTAGATCTAAACTCTGGTCACTCTCATCAACATTGTTTATGTGCAACCGAAACTCTCTGATCATTGTGATTTCTCAGTCGCTCTCAGGAATACTCTGTGCGTGTGACCGTGGTGCAAGACACCTAAAACCCTTGGTCACTCCCTTGAAGTTACTGTGCATGTGTCTGGGACAGCTTGGTCGCACTCATGACCATTCTGTGTGAGCAACCAAGGGACGATAACTGCATATATGTCTCTGAAGCCCAATTCACTCCCATAAGCCTCTATGCCAGCGTCTATGGGTCTTTGGTCACTCTCATAGGCTTGTGTGTTAGTTTCCAGGGTCTATAATACCCAATTCTATGCCAGCGTCTGAGATCCAGAAAACCCTAACCCAGAGCGAACCTTTCACCCATGATTTCAGACCCTTGTGCAAACTCCTTTTGTTGAACCTCTGTGAACCAAGAAAAAAGAGAAGAGAATATGTGTCCAAATGATCTTGAAGTCTCTTCTATTTATAGGCTTTCTTGAGGATTCACTTGGGGTTAAGACTGACCCAAGCAGTTACTCATGTGGTTAGGGCCAACCCATTCCATAATACATGTATCAATAAAATAATTCATAACTCAACTATCACTTGACCAAATTGGGTGATATTTAGTTCAATTTTGGTCCTCACAAAAAAGGAATCTAATGCAATCACCATCTTGGTCATTTGATCTTCCTAAGGAGGAATTTGACTGCAAATAGAAAAATTAACACTTCATTGTCAAAATCACAGATCTTTGCACACACATTCAAATCATAGCTCTATTATAACCATTGATCCTGCATTTGTTAGAAACTTAAACATTTTCCCATGACTACACCTGCAATAAGAAATTCAATCAAGCATATTCATTAGCTTTCTAATACACTTTTAGATCTTTCATATGTGAACCTTCTCCTTGAACTCTGGTGCACACATGTTCCAGATCAAATTACAAATGAATAATCCATCAATGCACACACAAAACTTCTTGATCTCCTTCTCCTTTTATAATCTCTTTGCCTTGCCAATTCTTTGGGAAAATCCTTTAGATTTGTTATCGGTAATTGTTGACGATGTTAGGTTCATATACCAATAGGAGTCATAATTTTTGAATCACTAAGATTAAAATTGTAATATGTACATACCTTTGCTTTCTGCAAATGTTTTCCATATTCAAAAACTCAAAAAAAAAATTAAAAAGGTAAAGAGGGTATGTCCTAAAAGAAAAATCAAAGGACAAAAAGAATAAAAGGTCAAAAGAGATGAAAAATGAACCCCAAGAAAGAAAAAATCCATGAAAGTGTGCAAGACAAAATGCCACTACTATTTATTTTTGATGCAGAATAAAAAAATTGTGTGCAGCTTGTTACCTTTGCCACAATCCATGGATGGTCAAAATGTTTAAACTTGGCTATTTCATGTTTTCAATTTTATGCTTAGAGATAGAGAATAAAATCTGACCAAACTGTTTAATCTTGGCAGATAAGTAGATAGGTAGAGTAAATAAAAGGAGCTCAACAGTTTAATCTGAGCCCTTGGATGTAATAAGGTTAGACTTAGATAGATTACTCTTCTAAAAGAAAAGAAAAAAAATTTGATAAAGGGTTTCCCAGCTTAAGTGCACCCTAATAAAGAGAAGTAAAAATGGTAGGATGAGTAGATGGGTAAGTAGTTGAATGGTTGCAGAATTGTGATGATTGATTAGATAAGATCATATCATTCACCTTCATCATCAAATTTCTAAGTATGGATGAAAATTGAGCATTTACCAAAGTACACAAAGTCAATTGATTAAACTCCCTCATTCATTACATTTTTCACTTAACTAATTTCCAAGGAAAGCCTAAAAGTACCTAAAAACATAAGTTAAAGGGGCTCAAAGCATTTCTCTGACTTTTGGAGGGACCAAACCCTTATCCCAATAACTTATAGGTCCTACGTACTAAAATTCCCCTCATAAGCATTCACCCCCCTTCAAATTCACTCATATTTCCAAATAAACTTACTTTCCCTTACTAAACCCCTTTCTCTAAGGATAAAACCTTAGAAAATCCATTACTCCCATGTAAAAACCCTTTTTTACAAAAACCCACAAATTCATACTTAGCCTAAGTTTTTATGTTTTCTATGTGAAAAGCAAAAAGCAAAAACAAATTGCAAAGAACTCATTTTGTACTTAGCACTTAAACATTTTCCACCTTCATATTAACTTTTGACTTTATTTACATATTAAATCCCAAGAAAACAGCCCTTTTCCCCTATGTATTTATAAAACCCATTGATATTAATATCCCGTCCCAAAGTTTGAAACATAAACTTGATTAAATATCGGGTTAATTAGTCGATCAACAATTAATTAATAACCAACACACTCTGCCACAATAAAAGAGATTAATTAATCAACCTGTGGTTAATTACTAATCAACCCCCGCCAATGAAATCATCCCTGGCGCCCTTAATCCTCCATAACCCATGACTAATTAAAAATTGCCGCTTTTAAAACCCCTTCAGGCCCCTCTATTAAACCTCATGTCAAATCCCCACCCCGATCACCGTACGATCAGGTCCCATTTGATCCGATGGTTGACGATCATATCGGGTGGCCTCCAAAGGCCGACCTTTACCCGCCCGATATGGGTGGTTTCACTGTTCACCCCGCTACTACGTGGCGCTTGATGAATGGCATCGAGCGGCCTTCCCCTAAAACCACTCCAGCCCAAAAGCTGTGTGAAATAAAACCACTTACCACCTCTCGCTAGACGACAAAACATCTCGTCCCCCGCTTAAATCCAAACGTACCTTTCCCTGTGTACCCGCCAAAACAGTTGACTTTGCGAATAAAACTAAAAAAAACTCATTGTTTTTAGTTTTATCATGAAAAATACTGCTCAGACCTCCATGCAAGCACCACAGTACGTGCGACCATCAACCCATATCCAACTGCCAACCTACCGAAGCTGCAAAACTTCAAGACCACCCTTCAGGCACGAACGCTTCCTGAAAACCGTGTACAATCGCCCATCAATCCGTTCAGAGTCAAAACCAAGTATTTACCCAATTCACTGAGAAACCCTATTTAATTCCCAAACCTTTACTCAATTGTTGTAAGCTATTAAGTAATTAAGTAAAACAAGTGCCCAGCAACTCCAAACCAGTCTGAATTAAACCAATTTGCCCCCAATTTGACTGAAAACCCTTCGCCCCTGTCCTTGAATCCACAAGAACCAAGGATGGCTGCTCCAGTTGCATTGAATGTCCTACCAATTTCTACTCCCCATGGGGACTTAAACCGTCTCCCTTTAGCAGATAAAGACTTTCAAATCAAATATACTTATGTCCAAGAATCCCCATTGAAATTATACTGCAAGCATAGAGACCAATACTTAAACCACGCAGACAAAATAGGTCTTTGGGAGTCAAGTTTTCCCAAGTACCAATTCCCTAGAGTTCATATCTTCCCTGAGATTGTCCACTATTTCCATATGAACTATAGTCCCAACCTAAGAGCAGTGATGACTCCTGACCAAATTGTATTATTTACCATCACTACTGAATCCATAAATGAAATGCTGCAGTTGCAACCAAGCCAAAACCTGACTCCCCTTTCTATTGGAGACCTGCTTAACAGATTCCCTACACTCACCTCCATCAAACTGGCTCAGTTATTCCAGACTTCCATTAGGGAAGAGCAATACATTCCAAAGGGCCCTCCTCCATACATGTGGACCATATTCTCTGAACTTGGCCAAGACATCATACAAATGATATCCAGTGTGTTATACCAGACTACAAGTGAATTTGTTGATGAGATTATTATAGCCTTCATGTCCATTTACACTCCTAGACAGCCCCCTGCCATCATGTTTGACTATGCTAAGTTCATTGCAGATAAGATGCATGACCAATTCATGAGAATGGACAACGAAAGAGTATTCAAATATTCATCAGTTTTATATCATCTTTTCTTGTATTATCAAGCTGATAAATTCCCATTTACACTCCAAAAGCTTGATACCAGAGGCAACCCCAGATCAGTAGTCTTCTGGACTTCATTAATCCATCAATATGACTCTCCATATACTTATACAGATTTCATAGATCTCTTTGTGCACCCAGTGGCAACTATGTTGTTAGGAAGTCCTCCCCCCAGAATCAGTGCAGATATCAGGAGGGTCCTACAGTTGTCCAAACAATATAGAGTGGGAGATTGGTACTTGTACCAAAATCACACTAAAATCAGAATATATGGTTGTGAGTTAGCACCCTACAAACTGCCAAGATACCTCCCCATGAGATTGTTTGCTCTGGAGTACTACAGGCAAATGATTAATTCAGATGAGGTACATTTTGTGAAGGCCAAGAAGAAAGCTCAACTCAGAATAAAAGACCAGCTTGGCCCCTTTATATGCAACAGTAGGGAAGCAGGAAAGGAAGCAGAAGAAATCCTTCAAAGGCTGAAACTGAAAAAAAGTTTCATATGGAGATATGATCCTTTAGATTTTATCTGTAATAGAAGACAAAAGAACAAATTATCTCCCTATGTCCACCACAGAATTCCTGAAATAGAACAGTATGCAAATCAACTTAAATGGGTGGAGAACACTCTAGTAGACAGGGATAGCACAGAAACTAATGTCAATAATGTGTTGATTGATTTAGAAATAAGACTTGATGAATATTCCTTTGTACAGGTGCCAGGAGAATCCCAATCCCAAAGGGAGACACAGGAACACAGTGAGCAACTAGTAGAAGAAGGACCTCAAGAGCAAGAGGAATCTGAACAACCAGACATATCAGAAGAGTCGACTCAGCTAGAACACATCATGAGTAATCCTCCTATTATACAGACTCCTCTAAATGAGGAGAAGAATCCCAAAAGAGATAGAGAGGAGGCCACTCCTTCTAGAAGACCTGTTGCACAGACTTATGTCAAAAGGCAAAGGTTGAATCCATTTTCAGAATAGGAGTTCACAAAGGAAACAGCTAGAACCACAGGTACAGAAAGAGCAGAAAGCAGGCAGACCACTCCCTCTGGAGGTACACAAGAACCTTCAACTTCACAAGATCAAATGCTAGAGAGGCAACAGAGCGTGTAAGTATCCTCCTTCATGGCTCTAACAGGCTAGAATCAGGACATTAGAGAGAAATACAAAGAAATAAAGGCCAGAAATGAAATATTGAAGGCCCAAAGTTATGCACAATACCTTAAAATGGCTCCCACAAACCAAACAAGGCTAATGTCAGCCTTTGATTTAAAGGAAGGTAAAATTCAAATGACTTTAATGAAGCCTACAAGACAGATTTTGTGGTGTTAGCGAAGGATATACATCCTATCGACCAAATAGAATTACACAAACAGACCGAGGAAGTGGTTTATTCTACATTGACCAGCAAGGCCATTACAGCACACCAACTCCAAAATTCTCTGAATAATATATCAGTGCAATTCCAGTTAGAGAAGGCCTCTTCACAGGCCAAGGATACCAGGATAAAGTCCTTAGAGGACTTAATCATTGAGATGGGACATTATCCCAAGGATCTAAAGGCTGCAGAAAAGCTGATTAAAAAGAAAAATGATGACATAGTTGCATTGAAAAAGCAGCGTAAAATTCCTCCTCTACATCATCCACAAACAGCTGAAGTATTGGAAACTCAAAAGGAGGAAGAGCTTATAGACTTAGTTCTTAAGTTGAATGATCAACTAAAAGAAACAGAGAAAGAGCTAGATAACTTGATTCAGTCTAGACAGAGTGAGTTGGCCACCAGTCCACAGACTGTCATTCCTACAGTCTCTATTGCAGTTCTCTCCACATTGGTTGCTTCCTTAGCACCAATAGTTCCACCAGCTACTTCTATGCCAGTCACAGGTACATCTACAAGCGCAAGGACATCCACAGAAAATACAATTGAATTGGTTAAAGCCATGGAGGAAATGACGATCCTGGCTACTGAGCTTACAAAACTTAGAGGAAAAGTGTCATGTTTGGAGATTTATTGAAAACTTGCACAAATACAATAGAAGGAAGAAGTTCAAAAGAATCAAAGAATGGGAGAAAGGATAAAAGTCCTTGAAAAGGACTTGACATTGCAAAAGCCACTAGGAGATATGAAGGAAATGCCCTGGGCCAACATCATTGACTCTATCAATGATGTTTGGACATCTATTCAAGTAAATTTTGAGCAAAATAAACTGGTGAAAGTGGCCACCGAAGCAATTCATAAAACAAGAGAAGAGCTGGGAGACAAACCTGAAGAGGCCAACCAATTGATAGAACTTTTGAACAGTAAAAACAAGTATCAGCTAGATGAACTAGGCATAGAAGATAGAACAGGGACCATCATAGAAATCAAGAAGATTCTCACCAAAAGGAACCTTATGCTCAATCTTGAGAAAAGATGCCAAAGCATCCAAGCTGATATTGATAGATTTATGACAAAGTATGGTATTTTAAGGGAAAAAGGACTCCCCAGTCCTATGGTAATCCATGACAAGTTAATGACCTAGGATAATTACATTGATAGGCTAAACAAGTTGGCTAACAACCAAGCTAGTACTTAAAGGGTAAAAGCTCTACCCACAGGAAAGGTATTATATGATAACTTGGAAAATCTATTTTTTCTAGAGCATGAGACAAAGCACCTGTTCGTCAATAAGCCAAATTTTTCCAAGTACACCGAGGCTGATGAGATATATAGAAAAATGCTAAAGATGAAAATACCCGAAGGTGAATGGTGGATGAAATTAACAGATTTACTATAAATTTACTATAGTAAATTTATATGGCAGCCAGGTAAAATAGGTGAAACAAAGTCAAAGTGTAGCAAGTAAAGAGTATCAGTATATTGAAGACAGAAAGTGATTCCAGCACACAACTATAAAGCAACTGAAAGAGCCAAATTCGAATTACAATAGCCAACACATTCACAATAAAAGGGACAACAAGAAGGCAGTTCTCCATCTGTCTCTATCTTCATTCTTGAAGATATTTTTGGTTTCTTAGAATAATTCTCATATTGTTATGAGATATTTTGTAACATTTTTTGTATAAATACTTCACATTTTGAATTAATTAGGGTGGATTAGAATACATTTCTGTAGACATTTTATATCGAGCTAAGAAGCTATTGTATTCAAGACTAAACTGGTTTTGTTGGGTCATGAAATAAAGCTAAAGACATTTCACTGGATTCTCATGCACAGTTGGAACCAAATAAGCATTATCTCTTCATGTTTAATTATTGTTTTCTCGTCATGTTATAAATATTCATATGTTTTCTCTATGAAATATGAATAGTAAACAAGGAATGATATTTCAGAATTAGCTTTAATGCTCTCTGTCTTGACTGTTTACTTTCTTATTTTTTTCTACTAAACTATCTTGGTCTGGGAATTCTTAATTGCTCCCTTACTTCCATAGTTTCCCCCCTCAGGTCCATAGTAAAGGATTCTTAGTTTCCCTTTGCTACTGATCTCCTTCTATTCTTCATCTTGATCCTGGTTTAAGGATTCTTCATTGCCTTTTTACCCTGGTTAGGATTACCTCATCCATTTTAACACTGAAGATTTACTTTTTGTTGTGCTAGCCTGCCCGGTGAACTCCTCCTTTAGTAATTGATCAGATCCAGATAAGCCACTCTTTGATTGACTCCATAGCGCAATGGCCTGAATACTTGTTCTTCCCATCTTTTTTCTTAATTCCACCACCCAATCAAAACCAAAACATCATGAGCACTAAGAACTAGCCTGAAATCCTACCTAAAACAAAGTTAAATTATAAAGAGAGAGCCCTCTCTGGACTTAGGTTGGCGAGAACCCGAGTCTAAAAGATTAGGTTTGTGGTTACCTCGGATCATTCCTTCTTTTATAACTTCTAGGGAAGACTTCTAAGTGATAACATAGTGGCGACCATACTGGGGAATCAAACCCCTAGTCTTAATAAACCTTTGATAAATTCAAATTTTTATTTTCAAGCCTCTTAAAGGGTTTATTAGAAGTTAATTCACAAAAATTCATTAAAAAAAATAAAATAATTAAAAAAGCTTGCAATATGACTTTAAGGAGAACTCATTATACGAGGGCCAACCCTGATCCAAATCCTCCCCTTGTATTTGACAATGCTAACCTTATTTCAAGAATAATCAGAAGACAAGAAAGTTTAGTAAGCCTAAGGCCTTTATTTAGATCCAATTCCTGCCCTAGTGAGTGGTTGTTCATAGAAGACCTCCCTTTTAACGAGTATTTTGACCATTCTCTATTTAGAACCAAGTCTAAGAGTGAACTTGAGGACACAGTTCTAGATCCATAATTTATAGCAGAACTCAAAGTCCAAAGGGCGAACTTGTCAATCGATTAATACCTTCTGAATTCCCCTCAATCATCTCTTACTATTGATAGGATCCCTGAACTTTCTGAAACAGCTTCAACTTCTTTTATTTCACCCTCATTTCCTCACACTTCTGAAGTTCATTCCTCATCTCTGTTCATACCTTCGCTTCCCCATCAACCTATCACTACCCAAATCCCCTGTTACCCCAAATCCCCCTGTTGTCCCAAATCCTCCTATTACCCCAACTCTTGTTCTCAATCATGTCCAACTTAGAGGTATGGCACTCAGATATGCCCCTCTTGTGATGCCTGCTCCTCAAGGTGTCTTGCCACCAGACTATCAAAGTAAAATTGTCCTATTTGATGCCACTGGATCTTACACAGCATAGCAACACACAAAAAAAAATGACAGATTATTTTGAACTACATGAAATTGACATAGGAGATGTCCAAATGAGAATTTTTGCCCAAACTCTAGCTGGAGAAGTGAGAACATGGTTTATATCTATGCCTAATAATAGTATAGATAGTTTAGATGTTTTTTACCAGCAATTTTTACATAGGTGGGAGAAGAAAAAGAACCCTCTTCAAATTCTTTCTGAATATGAAAGCATCAAGAGGGGACCAAATGAAACCGTTCAGGACTATTGTACTAGATTTAACAATGTATATAATGCAATACCACTTGACCTAAGGCCTCCACCTAGCCTAGCCCTGATTAAGTTTCCAGACAGATTTGACACTGATATGGCTTTCCAACTGAGATAAAGGAATCCCCCAACCCTAGAAGATATGCAAAGTGTTGCAGTTAGTGTAGAAGCTAATCTTCTAGCCAAAAGAGCTAGGGTTAGAAACGAAAGAAGAACACCCTTGAAAGATGAAACCTCACCCTTTGATCAAAAAATGGTTGCTTTATCCAAAGGAATGGAAATATTGATGGATAGGATAGAATTCATTGAAAGGAAACCTCACTGGGATAAACAACAGGCACCTCTGGTGAGGAATCCAAATTTTAGGAAGAACCAGAACCAAAATACTGGTAAAAATGGGTCTAATCAAAACATTAGACCTCCTTTCCTAGAGAACTATGCTAAAACTTCCCATCAATAAGACCCTGAGCTAGACACTCAAATTAACTTAATGGGGTTAGATGAAGAGGAAATGGTTTTTCTTACTCAGGATGACCAAGAATTATACATGCTTTAGCAATTATAGACCCAAACTGGAGAATCTTTCAACTACAAGCAAGGGTATGACTCTGCTATCTTCGAAGTGCATAGATAGTACAATTTAAGGAGAAAAAAGAACGTTGATGTTCCGGACCAAAATAAGAAAGTAGTACCTAATCAGCCTAAGAAAGTGAAAGCTGCTCCAGTTACAAAACTCTACAAATCCTTTCTAGATCAAATCAGAACCCTCCCAGTCCCACTATTGAAGATGTAACCAATAACCGACCTTCTAAAGAGCAACCTTCCACTTCAGTTCCCCTCAAGGAAACAGTGGAACAACCTCTAGAAATTATATTAGAAAATCCAATTAAGAAGACTCCCAACACAGAAAAATAAGAACAAACTACCCCAAACCCTGTTGCTAAAATTTCAAATGTTCAAATAGACAAATTCACTTTGCATTTTAATTTGGGAGCAGAGGTGGCAAAACTCAAAATCTTGGTTCCTTTAACAAAAATAGTTAAACATGAAACTTACAGATCTCAAATAAGTAAAGCTTTAAACTTCGTTGAGAATGAAGACTCTGTTAACTTATTTGATGATCAACCTGAGTTAATTTTCGGTCCTGATGTTAATGGAAAACCAGTGGAAGGAGGGATACCACCCTTCTACATTAGCTTTAACATCCACAATAAAATCCTACATAATGCCATGCTAGACTTGGGGGCTTTGCACAATCTTATGCCTAAATCTGTGATGGAGAAGCTAAACTTGGATATCACTAGACCTTATAAGGACCTGTTCTCATTTGATTCAAGCCAAGTTGAGTGCCTAGGACTCATAAAAGACCTGTGTGTTTCCCTAGTGCAGTACCCTGCTAAGGCCATTCTTATGGACATAGTTGTTGCTAATATACCACCTAAATATGGCATGCTTCTCTCTAGATCGTGGGGTGCCAAACTTCAGGGATCTCTGCAACTTGACATGTCGTATGCTACCATATCAGTCTTTGGACATCCTAAAAAATTGTATAGAGAGACTCTGATGAAGTATGTAGTGAGTACCCAAGAGAGACCTCAAAAATTTCCTATATATTCAATGCATTCTGATATTAATTCTTTCATTCTTTACAATGTTGAATCGCACCAAGAAGACACTTCAGACAGCATTATTACAGAACCAAAAGAAATTACAGTAGTAGAAGACAATCAAAGTATCCAAATTCAAGAGATTTTAGATAATAAAGATGACCTAAATACCTTAGTCAAAGAAGATTTTGTAGCCCCAAACAGTAAGAATTATGAACATGAAATTTTATGGCATATTGAATTTGACGGATCAGTAAACAAATTAGGTGCAGGAGCAGGAGTATGGATTTAAAACTTAGAAAATGATCATTCAGAGGGTCATGCCTACAGATTAAACTTTAAATGTACGAACAACATGGACGAGTACAAATCACTTCTGTTAGGGCTCAAATTGGTCAAAAGGTTAGGAGCCATAAGAGTCTCTATTATGGGAGATTCTAAGTTGGTAATAAAACAAACTAACGTTGTTTATATGACTAGGGATCCTAGGTTAGGATTTTATAGAGGAACAGTTGTAGAAATACTAAATACTTTTTTACAAACCAAGCTTGTTGTTATTCCATGAAAACACAATATGCAAGCTCACAGTTTAGCTATGTTTGCTAGTACTTGCAAGTTTCCTTTTCAGCCTAACCATCAGTACACTGCTGAGGTTAGGCACAGACCTGTTATTCCTGACAACTTAAAGAACTAGCAAGTGTTCAATAACGATCAACAAATTTACAATTTTCTAACTTTAGATGATGAATTTGTAAATAGCAACATAGATACAAACATAACATTATATTTTGATTACATTGATAAAGTAGAAATTAACAAATTATAAGATGAAAGGATAGATAGATTCCATCCCACAAAGTTTACAAAATCAAATATTCAAAACCTAAAACAAATTGAAATTGATGAAGCAATCAATGAAGAATCTGAAGTCATCAATCTTAAAGATAATTTTTTGGCCAAAGGATTAACTCCTTTGGAGGACTTGTTTGATTCAAACGATGTCCCTAAAAAGCTAAAAATGGAACCCTTAAAATTAGACATTGAGGAGTGTAACATAGGCTCTGAAGAAGATCCCAAAATGATAAAACTTTCAAAGTCTTTACCTCCCAATGAAAAAGTGAAATACATAGAACTGTTAAAGGAATTCCAAGATGTTTTTGCTTGGAATTATGAGGACCTTAAGTCCTATGATACTAGCATAATACAACACACCATTCCCTTAAAAGAAAACCAAAAACCTTTTAGACAAAAGCTTAGAAGGATTAACCCCATTCTATTGCCTTCTATTGAAAAAGAGATTAAAATAATGTACGAAGCTAAGATCATTATACCAATTAGATTCTAAGATTGGGTTTCTAATTTTGTACCCACAAGAAAGAAAACTGGCGAAATTAGACTGTGTGTTGACCTTAGGAATCTAAATAAAGTTTCATTCAAGGATAACTACCCTCTTCCTAAAATGGATCACATATTACAGAGGGCAGTAGGTGATGAGCCCCAGAAATGGGTAATTATATGGGCTTATTTTACCTCTTAATTCTACTTAATCCACCATTATCATTAGTTTATTGCATGTTTTTGAATATATTTATGCTAATAGAGTGAATTGGGTTAGTCATTTTGCCATATAGTCTAATGTGTGCTTTATGCAGATTTTTTGGTCAATTTTGGACAAAGTCAAGGGATTTATGAGCAAATACTCGAGGAAAACAGGGAGGAGGATTTGTAGGGGGGTGTCTCCTTCATTTATGACCCATCTCCTTGAATCCTGCATCAGCAACTCGGAGCACAAAGGTCCACATTGATGCATCCAAGGGGCAACTGGGCAAGTAAAGAAGGATTGTTGTTTATCTCCAGTTCTGGGAAGCCGAGCTCCTTGATTTTAAGAGGACTATTGGAGGACTCCATTTGTATAAATAGGGGGGCTTAGAGCCTCAGTAGGTTAGCCAGTCATTACTAGAATTTTCGCACTTTTGTGCAGCACTTGTCCAGCTTATTTTCGAGCTTCCTTTTTAGAACAGATTATATAATGTGACTTTTATTTTTGATAATGGAGATGAAATAGTTTTGAGCCAGCACTAATCTCTTTCAGAGGGTTGAAGCTCTTGGGTTAGGGCCCAACCCAAGCTACCCAGCAGCCCTTGCTTTGTACTTATATGTTTTTGCTTCAGTTCATGAGTTAATTTCTGTTAGATAGATTCATTTTACTTTGTTTAGATTAGGTTGCTTTTGATGGTTTGCATAGCTATTTTTGTTTCAGTTGCTCAAGTAGGTTAATGCAGTGACAGACTAAGATTAAAAAAAGCCAACAACAAGCCCTAATCTCCTTTCTCCCTTTCTAGGACTATGATTCAAGGTCAAGGAACTATTGTTGCCACCAAAAACACAATTTTTCTCTTCCATGTAATTTCTAGTGTGATGATTTGATTTGGAAAGATTGATACATTGATTCAGTTTCAGTTGCCTAGATCATTTTTTATTCTTTTACAATAGATATCTCTACATGCTTTTCTGTTCAAAGGTTATTGTTCAGCATTTTCTGTTTGTAGGTTAAAAATTAGGTCAAGCTAGAAAAAGTTATGTTTTCATGGTATAGTTAGTCCTTTCTTTGATTAGTTTTCGTAAGTAGATATACTGATCTCTTGTAGGGCACCTTAGCTCACCATACATCCATAAAGAATCCAGCACCAACTCACTTCCCACAGATTTCCCAAGTCATTTGCAACATTTCGCCAATCTACCCTAATTTCTGCATTTTTCTCTATAAGCTTCCCTCCTGCCATTTGAACAAATCCAACCATCATGTTCCCTCTTGATCTTCCTTGACAAGCTCCATACACCTCAACACCTCCATCTAGCCTTCAGTTACCGTTTCCCATCATTTTTCCACCTTCAAAACTTCCAAAAATAGCTCTCAGCCTCCTCCTATAGATCCCCTACAGCCTCCTATAGAATTCCCTGTAAGTGATTTTTCGAAACCCAATTGCAATGGAAGTCTTTAGAAGGGTACTAGGGGCTTCTTAGGACCTCTCCACACCTTCCTCCACCTCTGCAAAAAACCAAGTCCATATTCCTTCACCAGCAAACCTCTGCATAATCACAACCAAATAAATTACAGGCATAATAATTTCACCTAAAAACACTCAAAAGCACAAAAAGATGTTTTCTTCTCATTTCTTTTCAGAAGTAGCTTGAATAAATGTATAGTGGTGAGTATTCCCGCCTGTCACGCAGGTGACCCGGGGAAGCGTCAGAGTATTTTGTGATTACTGCTTTTATTCTATTTTCTACTACAACATTCTGCTAAGTAGTTTATTTCAGCAAAAGTAGAGTATTTGTTTCTTTCAATTTCTGCATTTCCTTGCTTTCATTTCAATTCTTCAATTTCCATTTCAGCAAAAGTAGATTAGTCATTTCCCTGCTTTCATTTCAATTCTGCAATTTCCATTTCAGCAAAAGTAGATTAGTCATTTCCCTGCTTTCATTTCAATTTGGAAATTTCCATTTCAGCAAAAGTAGATTAGTCATTTCCTTGCTTTCATTTCAATTCTAAAATTTCCATTCTAGCAAAAGTAGATTAGTCATTTCCTTGCTTTCATTTCAATTCTGCAATTTCATTTCAACAAGTTCATTGCAGATTAGTTGCAATTTGTTTGTTCATTCAATTTCAGTTTTGCAGGTACAAGCAGAAAAAACAAAAACCACCCAAAAAGAGATTTCCTTTGATGCCTCGTAGGAACATAGATAGTTCAAGAAAATGTTTTCCCAACACCCCCACTGCTTCACACAGCCAACCTTCTATATTTTTTTGAAGAACCTATAAGGGGAAGAAGAAGAAGAAAACATTCCTCTGGAGCTAATGGCTGAAAACAGAAATGTTGGGAGCAGTACCTCTTCTTCCAGTTCATCCCTCAAAGGTGAATTTGGAAGCATGCTAGAAGACCTCAAGAGTGAGATGATGCAGATTCTTGCCATGAAAATGGATGCCTTCCATATCAAAAGGAAACAAGAGGAAGCAGAGAGGGATTTGGCCATCTTTTGTCCTAGATGCACCAGGAGTTATCCTAAGAACGAATGTCCATAGAACTCTATAGAGGTTTGTTCAATCTGTGAAGAAAATCATTCCACAGACAAGTGCTCGTCCTTGCCCGGACTTAAAGCTGTATACCAAGGGGCAAAAGTAGTCACTGAACAAATCTATTACATAGACCAAAGGAAGCTGCAGGGAGCTAGACCATATCAGCAGGGGATGCAAGGGACATCTCAAGCATACTACAACCCCAAGCAAGTCACATCCATACCTTCTTGGGGCCCCCCTGCTCATTCTTCCTAGTCCAAACCTCATCCTTGGTCATTCACATCTCCATATCATGCCCAACCAGCCACCCATTCATTTCAGCCCTATGCTCAGTTGTAGCCTCAGTGGAATGCATCTCATCAGGGGTGGAGGCCCCAGTACAACTCTCCTCCCACTCTTTTGCCTCCACCACCTGCTCAACCAATGCCTCCTGCTCCACCAAGGCAACCCCAAATGCCTGCCCAGCCGAACCCAAACCTGAACAACAGACAGGCCCAGCAAGTATATAGTGGGGAACCACCATTTCCAAACCCTCACATTGGAGTAGCTCAACCCAATTACAATACTAAGGTACAACACTTCCAAATAACTCCTCTTGAGCTCAATGATATTCACCATAGCTCAGGAAGAGTATTGCAAAAAAGAGATTATATTGATATCATTGAAGGAAAACATCCAGCAGAAGAAGATGCAAAATAGAAGATCAAAGAACCATGGGCTACACTTGATGAAGAGAAGACATCAAAATCGGAGACCGAGAAAGCTCCCTCATGGTTACCATAAAATCCTCCATGTAAAAGAAAAATCAACAAAAAGAGGAAGATGTGAAGGTCATGATAGAAAAAGACCTCAAGAATGATCCAGATCAGAAAAAGGACCAAGGACATCACAACTATATTCAAATATGGTTCCGGACCGTCATTAAGTTGCAGCAGTACTCTCTTCCTCAACTATGCTTGATCCCTTCAAAGTCAAATCATTTGGTCTCTGAAATCTGGATACATGTCAAGGCATACATTTCAAGCCTCCACATCATTTTGTCTATCATCTTGATGTGCACATGGCTCCATTGGAAGTATTCTTATACTTGAAAATTATTTTGTTTTTCAAGTAGGGTAGGGTAGGGTAGAAAAAAAAAAGGAATGAAAAAAATCTAAGGTGAAAACCTCCTCGGAGGCGCCTCAGATTGGCTCATTGATTGAAAACCTCCATGAAACGATCAATGGGTTGGAAATAAGAGAAAAGAAAAAGAGAATAAGATCTCTAGGTGAAAACCTCCCTTGGAGGCGCCAAGGACAGGAAATTAGGGTGAAAACCTCCTTGAGGCGCCCCAGTTGTTTTCAAAAAAAAAAGAGAGAAAAAGAAAAAGAAAAATGAATTTCCAGTTGTATTGCAGGTTTGCAGGAGAACTTCAGGAAGTAGCAGCAGGTGCCAAGAAAGCTCTGAAACCAATAACAACACCTATCCTACCTTCCCTCACCTTTCTCCATCAGTCTTGACATTCTTTCCACCTCACTGTGCTTCTTTTCTGAAAACTGTGTTTTCTACAAGAGGCTCCTGTAGAAATTACAGAGAGCTAGAAATGGATTTTAAAAGTAGTTTGGAGAACAGGGAAGCTTCATAAAGGGTTTATAAATCCTCCTGCAATATTCAAACCTCTCTTTCATCATTTACAAGTCTACATCACAGCCCAAGCTCATTTTTTCTGTTGTCCAAAAACTGCAGGATGCTCTGATACAAAAATACATAGAGCAGAAATTTGTTTTTTCTCTAACTTAAAAATTATGCATCCATCTAAAAAATTGTTTCATGGGGAGATTCATGTGGGTGACAGTAACATGGCCAAGCAATTTCAACCAATTCCAGTGCACAGTTTCCAAGAAATCGGTCTCCATCACCTTCAGCCATTTTAAATTTTTCTTGAAATCCGTGCATCCATTGACCACAATTTTTCTATGGGAGGTTCATAATGATGATGGAAACATGCTCAGAAAATTTCAAGTCAATCCAGTCTACTGTTTGGGGGAAATTAACAAAACAAGTCACTGCCCCATTAAAATCTAGCATCAACAGCATGAGGGTGCAAATCTGAAGGTTGAAGCAGACTCCTAAAGATCAAATCTAGCCAAGAAGGAACCTGCACACAGCAAACAAGCCACACATCAGGAGCAGAAAGCATACAGCAGAGGAGATACAGGCATGCAGCAACTGAAATATGAGCATGCAGCAGCAAAAAGGAACCAAAAGGATGCCTCACAACCAATACATTCGACTTGCAGGTAAGTGTCTAAACCCGTTCCTCTATTGCATCTGTATAATTCAAAACTGCATAAATAAATGGAATGGTTGAAGATTAAACCCGAAAGGTGGCCAGTTAACTAGCCACCCTCATCCAGTTCGACTGCGCTCATCCGGAGATCACACTGCACGTGTGTCTAGTCAACTCACAAAATATCCAAAAAGACAGGTAGTGGCGGATGTTGAACTCCAACACAAATAATGGGAAGTGATTACAGGTAGAAAGTGTAAAGTCTCATGATGACACTGCAGTAGGAACCAACAGTCCAAATAATGCCAACGCACATTTTTTCCAACTCACCATCATAGGAAATATCTCAAAGAAAACATAAGTATGCCTCCTCGAGACTCCTTCACCACCTTTTCTTCCATTTCATCCTCGTCCACTTAGTTGCAGTAAGCTCTATACCACCACCATAACCTTTAAATCATGATCGTCTATCGTTTTTAACCATTTTTCTGCTATCGGCATTCTACAGGAGCAGTAACAGGTTCTACAGGAGGGCCAGTAAGCTATTTTGGAGAGGAAAAACACGGTTTTTAGCACAATTCTCGGCCTGCAGAGGTAGGTTCTTGGCATACCTCCATTGAATATAAAAATATGCTAACAGTGGTTTAGCTTTTGAGGAGAGAATACAACTATTGGGTGGAGGAATTCATAAATGTTGCTTATGGTTGAAAAAATACAGTCTCTGTCTCTCTGTTAAAAAATAAAAAATAAAAATAAAAAAATTTCTCTCCATTTCCATAGTTGGTTTTCCAAGGAAGCATAAACAAAATGACAGGAGGTTTTATGAGAAGGTGAAGAAACTGGTGATTTAGAAGAACAAGAAGGGAAGAAGGAAGAAACCAAGATAGAGGAGGAGAAAGCTGAAGAAACAGAGCAGGGAGAGACAGAAGCAGAGAAAGAGACAGAAGGAGGAAAAAAAGGTAGAAGAGCAGACCAAGGGGTGGAAGACATTGGGCACATGGAAAACAAGTTGAGAGAAATGGCCAAGGAATTGAGCACGGTAAGACATACAGAAGCCATCAGAAGATCTCACTTGGAAGCAGAGAATGAAATATTAAGGAGACAGCTACAGGAAAGGGAAGCCCAATTAGCCTGCATGGCCAGCTGGGCTATGGAGGCATTACAGTGCAGGCAGCCAACCAAATCATATGTAGTGTACCTCAAGGATCAATGGCTCTAATTTCAGATCAAGAAACTAGCCCAGAGGGCCACAAAACAATTTTAGGATTATGGCCAATTCATGAATCTATGTGATCACAGTTCAGTTGAGGACAAAGCGAAGCTGGTAGAGTTTTACTTGCACAACATGGCCCTTACTGATATGAACCTATGGGATCCCAATATTGTGTTAGGAGACTTGCAGCTGATAGCCATGGCATCTTAGATGATCCATGAAGAGAAAAGGGCAGCAAAAATCCAGAAAATGATGGCAAAAGAGTTGGATGAACCTCTGATGATTAGAGCAGAGCCAGCAAACCCCATGGCTCTCATCTATGCCCACCAACACCTTGCAGCTAATCCTCAAAGTGTCCCCAAATATGTTGATAAGAAGGCCTAGGCTATTGCACATTTCGAGGACATGGAGAGATTGTTTGGAGATGACTGCATTCATGCCTGCATAAGAAGGTGGAACACATTGCCACATAGCCTACAGATCAAGGAGTATCATTCCCCAAACATGATGAGGGAAGCCATGAGGAGAGTGCCACTGTATAAGCACTCTATGCAAAGCTTGAAGGCCAATTGGATTGGCCTCAAATTCAGTCCTCCACTACTGCTAGGACTGTTGGAAGGAGTAAAAGAGGAGGAAGAACAGAAACAGTGGGAAGAGGTGGATAGAAAGGCAGGATTCCATGATAAAGAGGAATAGATCACATTAGAAGCATGGGATGTCAGGGAATCTATCAGAGCCATCAAGGATGAAGAGTTAAACTAGTTGCTCAGAGGATGAGCAACCCATTCAGTAGGGGGGTGATTATGAACCCCAGAAATGGGTAATTATATGGGCTCATTTTGCCTCTTAATTCGACTTAATCCACCATTCTCATTAGTTTGTTGCATGTTTTTGAATATATTTATGCTAATAGAGTGAATTGGGTTAGTCATTTCCCCATGTAGTCTAATGTGTGCTTTATGCAAATTTTTTGGTCAATTTTGGACATATTCAAGGGATTTATGAGAAAATGGCAGCAAATACTCGAGGAAAACATGGAAGAGGATTTGTAAGGGGGTGTCTCCTTCATTTATGACCCCTTTCCTCAAATCCTCCATCAGCAACTTGGAGCACAAAGGTTCACATTGATGCATCCAAGGGGCAGCCGAGCAAGTAAAGAAGGACTATTGTTTATCTCCAGTTCTGGGAAGCCGAGCTCCTTGATTTTTGGAGGACTATTGGAGGACTCCATTTGTATAAATAGGGGGGCTTAGATCCTCAGTAGGTTAGCCATTCATTAGTAGAATTTTCGCACTTTTTTGCAACACTTGTCCAGCTTATTTTCGAGCTTCTTTTCTAGAACAGTTTATGTAATGTGACTTTTATTTTTGATAATGGAGATGAAACAGTTTTTGAGTGAGCACTTATCTCTTTCAGAGGGTTGAAACTCTTGGGTTAGGGCCCAACCCAAGCTTCCCAGCACCTCTTTCTTTGTACTTATATGTTTTTGCTTCAGTTCATGAGTTAATTTCTATTAGATAGATTCATTTTACTTTGTTTAGATTAGGTTGCTTTTGATGGTTTGCATAGCTGTTTTTGTTTCAGTTTATCAAGTAGGTTAATGCAGTGACAGACTAAGATTAAAAAAGACCAACAACAATCCATGATCTCCTTTCTCCCTTTCTAGGACTATGATTTGAGGTCAAGGCACTACTGTTGCCACCAAAAACACAGTTTTGCTCTTCCATGCAATTTCTAATGTGATGACTTGATTTGGAAAGATTGATATATTGATTTAGTTTCAGTTGCCTAAATCATTTCCTGTTCTTTTACAATAGATCTCTCTGCATGCTTTTACTTTCAAAGGTTATTGTTCAGCATTTTTTTTGTTTGTAGGTCAAAGATTACGTCAAGCTAGAAAAAGTTTTGTTTTCATGGTATAGTTAGTCCTTTCTTTGATCAGTTTTCGTAAGTAGATGTGCAGATCTCTTGCAGGACACCTCAGCTCACCATACATCCATAAAGCAGCCAACACCAGCTCACTTATCACAGATTTCCAAAGCCAGTCGCAATATTTCGCCAATCTACCCTAATTTTTGTATTTTTCTCCATAAGCTTCCCTCTTGCCATTTGAACAAATCCTACCATCATGTTCCCTCTTGATCTTCCTTGACAAGCTCTAGACACCTAAACACCTTCATCTAGCCTTCAATTACCCTTTTGCATCATTTTTCAACTTCAAAACTTCCAAAACTAGCTCTCGACCTCCTCCTGTAGATCCCCTACAGCCTCTTGTAGAATTCCCTGTAAGTGGTTTTTCGAAATCCGATTGCAATGGAAATCTTTAGAAGGGTACTAGGGGCTTCTTAGGACCTCTCCACACCTTCCCCCACCTCTGCAAAAACTAATTCCATCTTCCTTCGCCACCAAACCTCTGCACAATCACAACCAAATAAATTACAAGCATAATAATTTCACATAAAAACACTCAAAAGCACAAAAAGATGTTTTCTTCTCATTTCTTTTCAGAAGTAGCTTGAATAAATGCAATTTACCTTTTCATTAGTCAATGGCACTCATTTCATCAGTTTTCATCTCTTTTTCTGCAAAAATAGGGTTAGTTGGATAAATTAGGGTTTGCCAGGGTTTGCCTTACATTCCAGTCTTCTTTCTCTTTCTGCAAATAGAATAGCCTCTGTAGAGTTAGCTTTCTTTCATCATGGTTGAAAGATTCTTCTGGAAATTCATAGAAGTTGGCTTGAGCTCCTAGTGATCTTGCATCAGCTGACCAAGTGACAGCCTGCAATAAGAGCTAGTACTTGTGCATACAGCACCGTTGCTTCCAAGTTTGTTATGAACTACCGGGTTGATAAAAGTAAAGTAGGAAGCCCCAGGAGTTGCAAATTTATTGCTGCAATACTGGTGCTCACCACTAGGTTCCACCAGAATCTCACTGCTAGATGGGTTTTCTGGTTATAACCAGATTTTAATCCACCCAGATGATCATTCAAAAACTGCATTCACTACTCCATGGGGCACTTTCATGTATGTGAAAATGCCTTTTGGGTTAAAAAATGCAGGGACCACCTTTCAAAGAGCAATGGACATAGCCTTTGCTAAGGAAATCCATGACTTCCTGGTAATATACCTAGATGATATCACAATATTCTTTAAATCAGCTCAGCAACACCTGGATCATCTCAGGCAGGTCTTCACCAAGTGTAGGAAGTATGGAATTTCTCTTAATCCTAAAACATATTTATTTAGGTTGGAAGAGGGAAAATTACTAGGCCACATTATCTCCAAAGATGGCATCCGGATCGACCCAACAAGAATTGAAGCCATTTTACAGATACCACGTCCTAGGAACATCATAGAACTACAAGCATTTTCAGGTAAAGTAAACTTTTTGAGAAGATTTATCTCTAACTTAGCTGAACTAATTAGATTATTAAACAACATGTTAAAGAAAGATTCGACTATTAAATGGACTCTAGAGGCTAAAAGGTCTTTTCAAGATATAAAGTTAGCCTCAATGCAAACACCAGTTCTCATCAGTCCAATGTTTGATAGGGATTTCATCGTATTTTCTTTTGCCTCAGAACATACCATTGTTGCAGTCCTATTGCAGACAAATGATTAGGGTTCTGAACAACCAATAGACTTCTTTAGTAAAGCCCTAAGAGATGCACCTTTAAAGTATAATATAATGGAAAAGGAAGTTTTTGCTCTAGTCAAAGCTATTAAAGATTTCAGATTTTATATCTTGTATTCTCATATAGTAGCTTATGTTCCCAATGTTGTAGTCAAAGACATCCTAACACAGGATGGACCAGATGGAAAGAGAGGGAAGTGGATTGCTACCATATTAGAACATGACTTAGAAATTAAACCTACAAAATTGATCAAAGGCCAAGGTTTAGCCAAGCCCATGGCTGAATCGAACTATCAGGCCCTAGACATAAATCTCATTGCAGAATTGGATAACAAAGAGGAGATGGCGACTCCACAGATTAGCCAGGCCTTTACTTACTCACCATGGTATGCTGATATTATATATGTTCTACAAAATATTCAAGCTCCTCCAGAGTTATCTAGGACTAAAAGTAGGTTCTTAAAAATGAAATCATTGAAGTTTTGCATAATTGACAATGCTTTATTTTGGAAAAATCACGAAGGCATTGATCCGGACTTAAATAGGAATGCAATAAAATACAGAGATAATCATAAAGACAGATATGCAGCAGAAATAATACTTCATTTCATTACTGTAAAATACTGAAATATGCTTACAAACATAAACGGAAATAAACCAGCTAGGGCGATGGTAGCTTATCTCTGAGAAGAGATGTGGTGGCTACATGCCTTTGAACTGTGTTACAATGAGGCTTGAAAGCCTATTTATTGTTGAGAAACAATGGAAAACCCCTCACATTCCAAAACCTAACCCTAGAAGATGAAACGCCAAATTGTGGGCCCCGTTTCTGGGTAAGTTGGTACATAAACTTCCCGGGGTCGCGAATTGGTCATATTATCTCCATTTGACGCGCATGATATCCTGTTGGAAAGATCTCTCTGAGGACTATGACGAGAAAGATGATTTTTTGACAGAAAAATCGTTTAGGGCCTCAAAACATTTCCAGAAGTTTAGGACCCGAAAAACTGCTAAAAATAGTAAACTGTGCTATAGTTAAGGAAACTGAAAAACTGAAAGAGACAGTTGTGGGGGTCCAAATGGGATAGGTGGGTGGCCACCAATATCCAGTTGGATCAGGCATACTTCTTAATTGTTTGTTAAAAGAAGAATCTGACAAAATATTACAGGAGTTTCATGCAAGTGACTGTGGGGGGCATATTTACTAGAAGATGACAGCTGATAAGATCTTAAGAGCTGGTTTTTACTAGCCCACTCTATTTTCTGATGTAAAGAAATTTGTAACATCATGTCACAAATTTCATATTTTTGAAGGAAAAAGAAAACTATTACCATTACCTTTGAAACCAATATCTACTGAAGCACCATTTCAACAGTGGGGTCTTGACTTTATTGGTGAAATTCATCCCCCTTCCTCTGCCCAACATAGATGGATCTTGAATGCCACAAATTATTTTACAAAGTGGATAGAAGCCATACGCTCAAGACAAGCTATTGATACTATCATAATAGGTTTCCTTGATGCCAACATTCTGTCCAGATTCGGTTGTCCAACCAAAATCATCACAGACAACGCAGGAGCTTTTAAATCAAAGAGGATGATTGATTTTTGCAACAAATATCATACAACCCTGGGTCACTCCACAGCCTGCGGTCCTCAAGGAAACTGACTAGCAGAGTCTTCCAACAAGAGCTTAGTGAATATCATCAAAAAATTGTTGGAAGATAACAAGAAAACCTAGAACAAGAAGCTAGTAAATACCTTGTGGGAAGATAGGCTGACCACAAAGAAATCCATTGGTACCAGTCCTTATCAGCTAGTCTATGGAATGGAGGTTGTTTTCCCATCTTCCTTGGGAACACCAGTGATGAAATTTCTCCAAGAAGCACAGGTTGAGCCAAATGATATTCAAAGGAGGATTAACCAGACAATTCACTTACAATAGAGTAGGGAAGAAGTGTATATCAAATCCCAAGTTGTGCAGGAGAAAATCAAGAAAGCTTTTGACAAAAGGACCAAGGCAGAAGATTTCTACCTAGGAGATAAAGTTTTGAAATGGGACTCAAGAAGGGAGGATAAAGGTAAACATGGGAAGTTTGACTTCCTATGGAAAGGCCCTTACATCATTTATGCTTTCAGGGGTAATAATGCTTTTTTCCTCAAAGAATTGGATGGTGCAGAAGTAGAAGGAGGACCAGTTAATGGTCGAATGCTTAAGCACTATATAGATCCCAGTCATTGATTTCACTAATTACTTGTACATATTTTATTCTTCAAACAAGTTTAGTGTTGATTGGATGGTAATTTTGGAGTTGAAACCCGAAGAGAAGGCCCTAAGCTTCAAAAGTTTCACTGTCACAAATATCAATAAATAGCAAAGTAAAAGGGAAAAGTTGCAGAGTAAAATCATAGTAATTCAGAAGACCATTGATCTACAACTTCTTGACATTTCACCCAGAAATGCCATCCCCAAGTGGAGCCATTGTTAGGTTCCTATACCAATAGGAGTCATAATTTTTGAATGACTAAGATTAAAACTATAATACGTACATACCTTTGCTTTCTGCAAATGTTTTCCATATTCAAAAACTCAAAAAAAAATAAAGAGGGTATGTTTAAAAAGAAAAATCAAAGGACAAAAAGAATAAAAGGTCAAAAGAGATGAAAAAATGAACCCCAAGAAAGAAAAAGACCATGAAAGTGTGCAAGACAAAATGCCACTACTATTTACTTTTGATGCAGAATAAAAAATTGTGTGCAGCTTGTTACCTTTGCCACAATCCATGGATGGTCAAAATGTTTAAACTTGGCCATTTCATGTTTTCAGTTTTATGCTTAGAGATAGAGAATAAAATCTGACCAAACTGCTTAATCTTGGCAGATAAGTAGATAAGTAAAGTAAATAAAAGGAGCTCAACAGTTTAATCTGAGCCCTTGGATGTAATAAGGTTAGACTTAGATATATTACTCTTGTAAAAGAAAAGAAAAAAGTTTTGATAAAGGGTTTTCCAGCTTAAGTAAACCCTAATAAAGAGATGTAAAAATGGTAGGATGAGTAGATGGGCAAGTAGTTGAATAGTTGCATAATTGTGATGATTGATTAGATAAGATCATATCATTCACCTTCATCATCAAATTTCTAAGTATGGATAAAAATTGAACATTTACCAGAGTACACAAAGTCAATTGATTAACCTCCCTCATTCATTGCATTTTTCACTTAACTAATTTCCAAGGAAAGCCTAAAAGTACCTAAAATCTTAAGTTAAAGGGGCTCAAAGCATTTCTCTGACTTCTGGAGGGACCAGATCCTCAGCCCAATAACTTATAGGTCCTAAGTACTAAAAGTCCCCTCATAAGCATTCACCCCCTTCAAATTCACTCATATTTCCAAATAAACTTACTTTCCCCCAATAAACCCCTTTCTCTAAGGATAAAACCTTAGAAAAGCCATTACTCCCACGTAAAAACCCTTTTTTACAAAACCCACAAATTCATACTTAGCCTAATTTTTTATGTTTTCTATGTAAAAAGCGAAAAGCAAAAACAAATTGCAAAGAACTCATTTTGTACTTAGTGCTAAAACATTTTCCACCTTCATATTAACTTTTGACTTTATTTACATATTAAATCCCGAGAAAACAACCCTTTTCCCCTATGTATTTATAACACCCATTAATATTAATATCCCATCCCGAAGTTTGAAACATAAAATTTATTAAATATCGGGTTAATTAGATGATTAGCGATTAATTAATAACCAACACCCTCTGCCGAAATAAAAGAGATTAATTAATCAATCTGTGGTTAATTAATAATCGACCCCCGCTAATGAAATCATCCCCGACGCCCTTAATCCTCCATAACCCGTGATTAATTAAAAACTGTCGCTTTTAAAACCCCGTCGGGCCCCTTTATTAAACCTCGTGTCAAATCCCTACCATGATCATCGTACAATCAAGTCCCATTTTATCCGATGGTTGACGATCATATCAGGCCTCCAAAGGTCGACCTTTACCCACCCGATATGGGTAGTGTCACTGTTCACCCCATTGCTACGTGGCACCCGATGTATGGCATCAGGCGGCCTTCCCCTGAAACCACTCCAGCCCAAAAGCTGTGCAAAATAAAACCACTTACCACCTCCCACTAGATGACAAAATGTCTCGTCCCCCGCTTAAATCCAAACATACCTTTCCCCGTGTACCCGCCAAAACAGTTGACTTTGCGAATAAAACTAAAAAAACTCATTGTTTTTAGTTTTATCTTGAAAAAGACCACTTAGAACTCCATGCAAGCACCAGAGTACGTGCGACCATCAACCCACGTCCAACTGCCAACCTGTTGAAGCTGCAGAACTTCAAGACCACCCTTTAGGCACGAACGCTTCCTGCAAACCATGTATAGTCGCCCATCAATCCATTCAGAGTCAAAACCAGGTATTTACCTAAATTCACTGAGAAACCCTGTTTAATTCCCAAACCTTTACTCAATTTTTGTAAGCTATTAAGTAATTAAGTAAAACAAGTGCCCAACAACTCCAAACCAGTCTGAATTAAACCAATTTGCCCCTAATTCGACTGAAAACCCTTCGCCCCTGTCCTTGAATCCAAAAGAACCAAGGATGGTTGCTCCAGTTGCATTGAATGTCCTACCAATTTCTACTCCCTACATGGACTTAGACCATCTCCCTTTAGCAGATAAAGACTTTCAAATCAAAGATACTTCTATCTATGAATCCCCACTGAAATTATACTGCATGCATAAAGACCAGTACTTAAACCACGCAGACAAAATAGGTCTTTGGGATCAGGTTTTCCCAAGTACCAATTCCCTAGAGTTCATATCTTCCCTGAGATTGTCCACTATTACAATATGAACTATAATCCCAACCTAAGAGAAATGATGACTCCTGACCAGACTGTATTATTTACCATCACTACTGAACCCATAAATGAAATGTTGCAATTGTAACCAGGCCAAAACCTGACTCCCCTTTCTATTGGAGACCTACTTAACAGATTCCCTACACTCACCTCCATTAAACTAGCTCAGTTATTCCAGATTTTCATTAGGGAAGAGCAATACATTCCAAAGGACCCTCCTCCATACATGTGGACCATATTCTCTAAACTTAGCCGAAACATCATAGAAATGATATCTAGTGTGTTAGGTCAAACTACAAGTGAATTTGTTGATGAGATTATTATAGCCTTCATGTCCATTTACACTCCTGGATAGCCCCCTGCCATCATGTTTGATTAGGCTAAGTTCATTGCAAATAAGATGCATGACCAATTCATGAGAATGGACAACAAAAGAGTATTCAAATATTCATCAGTTTTATATCATCTTTTCTTGTATTATCAAGCTGATAAATTTCCATTTACACTCCAAAAGCTTGATACCAGATGCAACCCCAGATCAGTAGTCTTCTGGACTTCATTAATCCATCAATATGAATCTCCATACACTTATACAGATTTCATAGATCTCTTTATGCACCCAGTGGCAACTATGTTGTTAGGAAGTCCTCCCCCCCGGAATCAGTGTAGATATCAGGAGGTTCCTAGAGTTGTTCAAACAATATAGAGTGGGAGAGTGGTACTTGTACCAAAATCACACTGAAATCAGAATATATGGTTGTGAGTTAGCACCCTACAAACTTCCAAGATACCTACCCATGAGATTGTTTTCTCTCGAGTACTACAAGAAAATGATTAATTTAGATGAGATACATTTTTTGAAGGAAAATAAGAAATCTCAACTCACAATAAAAGACCAGCTTGGCCCCTTTATATGCAACAGTAGGGAAGCAAGAAAGGAAGCAGAAGAAATCCTTCAAAGGCTGAAACTGAAACAAAGTTTCATATGGAGATATGATCCTTTAGATTTTATCTGCAATAGAAGAAAAAAGAACAAATTATCTCCCTATGTTCACCATAGAATTCCTGAAATAGAACAGTATGCAAATCAATTGGAATGGGTGGAGAACACTCTAATAAACAGGGATAGCATAGAAACTGCCGTCAATAATGTGTTGATTGATTTAGAAAAAAAGACTTGATGAAGATTCCTTTGTACAGGTGCCAAGAGAATCCCAATTCCAAAGGGAGACACAGGAACACAGTGAGCAACTAGCAAAAGAAGGACCTCAAGAGCAAGAGGAATCTGAACAACCAGACATATCAGAAGAGTTAGCTCAGCTAGAACGCATCATGAGTAATGCTCCTATTGTACAGACTCCTCTAAATGAGGAGAAGAATCCCAAAAGAGATAGAGAGGAGGCCACTCCTTCTAGTAGACCTATTGCAAAAACTTATGTCAAAAGGCAAAGGTTGAATCCTTTTCAGAACAGGAGTTCATATAGGAAACAGCTGGAACCATAGGTACAGAAAGAGCAGAAAGCAAACAGACCACTCCCTTTGGAGGTACACAAGAACCTTCCACTTCACAGGCTCAAATGCTAGAGAGACAACAGAGCGTGGAAGTATCCTCTGTCTGGGCTCCAACAGGCTAGAATCAAGACATTAGAGAGAAATACAAAGAAATAAAGGCCAGAAATGAAAGATTGAAGGCCCAAAGTTATGCATAATACCTTAAAATGGCTCCCACAAATCAAACAAGGCTAATTTTAGCCTTTGATGTAAAGGAAGGTAAAATGCAAATGACTTTCATGAAGCCTATAACACAATAGCCCAGGTCTATGGCAAATTACTTAAAGACAGATTTTGAGATGTTGGCGAAGGATATACATCCTATTGACCAAATAGAATTACACAAACAAACCAGGGAAATGGTCTATTCCATATTGACCAATAAGGCCATTACAGCACACCAACTCCAAAATTCGCTAAATAATATATCAGCACAATTCTAGTTGAAGAAGGCCTCTTCACAGGCCAAGGATACCAGGATAAAGTCCTTAGAGGACTTAATCATTAAGGTGGGACATGATCCCAAGGATGTAAAGGCTACAGAAAAGCTAATTAAAAAGAAAAATGATGACATAGTTGCATTGAAAAAGCAGCTTAAAATTCCTCCTCTACATCATCCACAAACAACTGAATTATTGGAAACTCGGAAGGAGGAAGAGCTTATAGACATAGTTCTTAAGCTGAGTGATCAACTAAAAGAAACAAAGAAAGATCTGGATAACTTGATTCAGTCTAGACAGAGTGAGTTGGCCACCACTCCACAAACTGTCATTCCTATAGTCTCTACTGCAGTGCCCCCCACATTGGCTACTTCCTTAGCACCAACAGTTCCACCAGCTACAACTATGCCAGCCACAGGTACATCTACAAGCGAATGGACATCCACAGAAAAGATAGCTAAATTGTTAAAAGCCATGGAGGAAATTACCATCCAGGCTACTGAGCTTAAAAAACTTAGAGAAAAAGTGTCAAGTTTGGAGACTGATTGCAAACTTGCACAAATACAACAGAAGGAATAAATTCATAAGAATCAAAGAATGGGAGAAAGGATAAAAGTCCTTGAAAAGGACTTGACATTGCAAAAGCCACTAGAAGATATGAAGGAAATGCTCTTTGCCAACATCATTGACTCTGTCAATGATTTTTTGACATCTATTCAAGTAATTTTTTAGCAAACTGAACTGACGAAAGTGGCCACCGAAGCAATTCATAAAACAAGAGAAGAGTTGGGAGACAAACTTGAAGAGGCCAACCAATTGATAGAACTTTTGAACAGTAAAAATAGGTATCATCTAGATGAACTGTGCATAGAAGATATAACAGGGACCATCATAGAAATCAACAAGATTCTCACCAAAAGGAACCTTATGCTCAATCTTGAGAAAAGATGCCAAAGCATCCAAGCTGATATTGATAGATTTATGACAAAGTATGGTATTTTCAGGGAAAAATGACTCCCCAGTCCTATGGTAATCCATGAAAAGTTAATGACCCAGGATGATTACATTGAAAGGCTAAACAAGTTGGCTAACAGCCAAGCTAGTACTGCAGGGGTAAAAGTTGTGCCCACAGGAAAGGTATTATATGATAACTTGGAAAATCTATTTTTTCTAGAGCATGAGATAAAGCACCTGTTCGTCAATAAGCCAAATTTTGTCAAGTACACTGAGGCTAATGAGATATATAGAAAAATGCTAAAGATGAAATTACCCGAAGGTGAATGGTGGATGAAATTAACAGATTTACTATAAAGTTACTACAGTAAATCTATATGGCAGCCAGGTAAAATAGATGAAACAGAGTCAAAGTGTAGCAGGTAAAGAGTATCAGTAGATTGAAGACAGAAAGTGATTCCAACACACAGCTATAAAGCAACTGAAAGAGCCAAATTTGAATTACAACAGCCAACACATTCACAATAAAAGGGACAACAAGAAGGCAGTTCTCCATCTATCTCTATCTTCATGCTTGAAGATATTTTTGGTTTCCTAGAATAATTCTTATATTGTTATGAGATATTTTGTAACATTTTTTGTATAAATACTTCACATTTTGAAGTAATTAGGGTGGATTAGAATACATTTCTATAGACATTTTATATTGAGCTAAGAAGCTATTGTATTCAAGACTGGACTGGTTTTGCTGGGTCATGAAATAAAGCTAAAGACATTTCACTAGATTCTTGTGCACAGTTGGAACCAAATAAGTATTATCTCTTCATGTTTAATTATTGCTTTCTCATCATGTTATAAATATTCATATGTTTTCTGTATGAAATATAAATAGTAAACAAGGAATAATATTTCAGAATTAGCTTTAATGCTCTCTGTCTTGACTGTTTACTTTCTCATTGTTTTCTACTAAACTATCTTGGTCTGAGAATTCTTAATTGCTCCCTTACTTTCGTAGTTTCCCCCCTTAGGTCCATAGAAAAGGATTCTTAGTTGCCCTTTGCTACTAATCTCCTTCTGTTCTTCATCTTGATCCCGATTTAAGGATTCTTCATTGCCCTTTTACCGTGGTTAGGATTACCTCATCCATTTGAACATGCAGATTTGCTTTTTGCTGTGGTATCTTGGCCTATGAACTGCTCCTTTAGTAATTGATCAGATCCATTTAAGCCACTCTTTGATTGCCTCCATAGCCCAATGGCCTGAACACTTGTTCTGCCCATCTGTTTTCTTAAGTCCACCACCCAATCAAAACCAAAACATCATGAGTACTAAGAACTGGCCTGAAATCCTACCTAAAACAAAGTTCAATTATAAAGAGAGAGCCCTCTCTGGACTTAGGTTGGCTAGAACCCGAGTCTAAAAGTTTAGGTTTGTGGTTACCTCGGATTATTCCTTCTTTTATAACTTCTAGGAAAGATTTCTAAGTGATAATAGATGAGATAAAATAGACATTGGCATCACAAAATCGTGGGAGATTACCATGGAAAATTCTCATGTTATTTTATGTGCATGCAGAAATCAAGAAATTCACTTTTAGGATGTATACGCTGTAGAATTTTGTAGAATTTTTCCTACAAATCAGCTAGCTTTGATACCATGTAGAACATTTTCTACAAATCGGCTTGTTCCGATACCATGTAGAAATTCCCACTGTAGATCAACCTGGTAATGCAATGTACTAAAGCAAAACACTTGATCTACTTCTACAAACAATTTAGTGGAAGCTTAATCAACCATGAGCAACATCAATAAGAACACATATAACTGATAAGAAGGAATCTATCACACATAACACAGAAGAATTTACCCGGGGAAAGCACCTACCTAAAACCCCATCTCTGTATTATCATACAAGTGGAAATATAGTCTGGATTACACAAAGCCTTAGCTCGGAAGCTATCCGGCTCTCAGTACAATCCCTCTATTACTCATAGACAGTCAAAGGTTTCTCACAAACCTTCTCCTCTGCCCTCCAAGCCTCCTATTTCCTTGTGCAGTTTCCTTGGGGTCCAGTGCTGCCACCTGTGTGAATTGGTCTCTTCACACACTCACTAACCTCTGATCTAACTGCACAAACTTGAAGGAGATAAATCCTCATCATGGATGAGCTTCCTTTATAGGAAAAATATTCATCCAACTAATAATACATTGTCCCTTCTCTAATCTCCACTGGGTCTTTGTCTGAACTGACATGCATCAGTTATCCATGATGGAATACTTAGTTATCGGAAAATAATAGTTTTCACATGCATGCAAGCATCAACAAACTATATCTCATTAATTTAACAACTTGTTAAATTAATCTAACTGAACTTGACTAAGTTAAACTAAGTCAACTGATCCTCTCATTATAGAACTCATCCTTAATTCCTCAATTAGTGGAGCAAATCAAGGACACATTCCCCAACCAGTGGAGAAATTATTGCATGTTCTCACAAAGACTTCAAGTTTGATTTTCCTTCACTAATTAACTCATGGAGAATTAATTAATTAATATTCAAACTACTGGTAAGACCAAATTCGAATTTTACTTCCTATTTTAGACCAGGGACTGTCTAAAAATAGGAATCCAATTTGAACTGCTAAAAATAGAACTTCTATTTTTAGCACTTCCATTTTTCATTCCCTATTGCCCAATCCAACACTGATGCCCAAATTGTTATTTTTAGCAGTGCCATTTTTAGCACTTCTATTTTTAGCAATTTCTTGTTTCCAATTTTCAACACTCCCTCTCAACAAGAAAGGCTTCCTCTCAAACCTGATCCTGTACCTCTGGAATGTTCTACATGCAACACATCTACCAAGTGTGGTTTCTCCAGCAACTCTTGAAACAAAAAAAACTCCCAACTAACCTCTCTGTTGGGCTAGAAACATACTCTGATGCTGAAGCTCTACCTTCTGCTGACAAGTGCTCCCTCTCTGATCTTTGCGCTACTGCAACATCTCCATGCATCTTGCACCGTTGCACCATTCTCTGTGCTACCCTGCACTGTGCAACACACTTGTGCCTCTCGCATTGCTACAGCCTGCATGCTCTGCGCTGTCCTGGGATTCCCTACACGGTAGGTCTCTCTACTGCTCCATCTGCATCTGTCTCTACCCAATCAGTTAGTTCCTGCTACTCCACATCGGGGCTCCCATATCAAGGTCTCATCCAAGAGGTTGGGTACCTCACGGATCCTGCCCCTCCTCCTTGGGATGATCACTCTATATCACCCCACCTCCTACCTGGAGGTATGGCCGCATGTGATCCCTTTGCACATCTGGCTCAAAGTTTCCCCTTACTGGAGGTCTCTACATGAGTAGATGTCTCTACTCGATCTCCTCTCAGCTTCTCTACTTGTGGTTTCTCCACAACCTCCTGAAGTTGATGCACCAATCGTGGCTCCTCCACAATCGTTTGAGACTTCTTCTAGTGCTGCATTTTGAGAGGTAATGTACTCTCCCTCTCAACCACCAAGTCTCTAACCTTTGTCTTGTTGCTCAAGGCTTTGCATTCTTCTTGTAACTCAAGTGCATACAGGTTCTTGGCTAGCACACCAATTTGTTTCCACTTTCCCGCCGTCACGAAATTTTCTGGAAAAAGAGCTGATTTTAAATCAGCGATATCTCCCTCATCCGAACTCTGATTCAGCCGATTTTTTTTTGAATTTGGGTCTTTTTCCGAAAAGAATCCAAATCTGCTATTTATTTCTGAAAAAATTGTACATAAATTTTTAGATCTTCTCTGCAAACTCTTGGCCCAAAACTCAAAAATTTGAAATCTCCTCTCAGTATACGGTTCTCTCCTTTGATCATCTTTGCTCTGATACCATGTAGAACTTTTTCTACAAATAGCTAGCTCTGATACCATGTAGAAATTCCCACCTGTAGATCACCTGGCAATGCAATGTACAAAAGCAAAACACTTGATCTACTTCTACAACCAATTTAGCGGAATCTTAATCGAACATGAGCAACATCAATAAGAACACATATAACTGATAAGAAGGAATCTATCACACATAACACAGAAGAATTTACCCTGGGAAAACACTTGATTAAAACCCCATCTCTGTATTATCATACAAGTGGAAATATAGTCCGGATTACACAAAGCCTTAGCTCGGAAGCTATCCAACTCTCAGTACAATCCCTGTGCTGCTCATAGGCAATCAAAGGCTTCTCACAAACCTTCTCCTCTGCCCTCCAAGCCTCCTATTTCCTTGTGTAGTTTCCTTGGGGTCCAGTGCTGCCACCTATGTGAATTGGCCTCTTCACACACTCACTAACCTCTGATCTAACTGCATAAACTTGAAGGAGATAAATCCTCATCATGGATGAGCTTCCTTTATAGGAAAAATATTCATCCAACTGATAGTACACTGTCCCTTCTCTGATCTCAACTGGGTCTCTATCTGAACTGACATGCATTAGTTATCCATGAGGGAATACTCAGTTATCTGAAAATAATAGTTGTCACATGCATGCAAGCATCAACAAACTATATCTCATTAATTTAACAACTTGTTAAATTAATCTAACTGAACTTGACTAAGTTAAACTAAGTCAACTGATCCTCTCAATATAGAACTCATCCTTAATTCCTCAATTAGTGGAGCAAATCAAGGACACATTCCCCAATCAGTGGAGAAATTATTGCATGTTCTCACAAAGACTTCAAGTTTGATTTTCCTTAACTAATTAACTCATGGAGAATTAATTAATTAATATTCAAACTGCTAGTAAGACCAAATTCGAATTTTACTTCCTATTTTAGACCAGGGACTGTCTAAAAATAGGAATCCAACTTGAACTGCTAAAAATAGAACTTCTATTTTTAGCACTTCCATTTTTCATTCCCTATTGCCCAATCCAGCACTGATGCCCAAACTGCTATTTTTAGCAATTTCTTGTTGCCAATTTTCAACATACGTGACTTTACTGAAGGAAAGTCGCGTATGTATGTGACTTTTCCACACAAGAGTAGCATATATTTTGTAAACTTCAAATTCTTCAATCTATTTCAATTCTAACTTGTGCCTAAGATGCTAAAAATCTTCCTCATCCTCTGCATCACCTGTAGAAACATTCATATTACCTACAACACTTCAACACACCATTGTAGCTACTTTGCAACTATACTGACTTTTGTAATACCTTTACAATCATTAAGAATATCATATGACAAGTTGACATCAAAGACAACACATTTTTCGTCCAAGTCGACATCGTATTATATCTAGGTTGACATCAAGGACAACATTTTAGCCATAATGCCAATAGAATTCCTAATGCTCCAACATTCTATATTTCACATTATGGGATGTAGGTTCGATCACAAGTATGTTCTGGATTCCTATTTTTCTTCCTTTTTATCTTATATCCTCATGAAGCATGAATGTGAGAGAAAATGGGGTGGTTTCACTTATCTGTTACATATTTGTATCATTGAAACGAATATAGTGTATTGAATACATCTTAAATCATTTACCGCCAATTCTAGTTCCTTATCCTATCTTACATGTTTAATTTCTTAACAAGTTCACACTCAATGACAATGCCATAGACTTTATTTTATGTTTCTATACACAAGTGTATAGCATTATATGTTAATTGTACATCCCTTTCATTTTACCAAACAATGGTACATCAAAATCAAGTTTGAACCTAATTTGAATTGCTCTAAATGCGGTGATTAGGAGTTTTAGATATTGAAATTTCAATAAGATCTTCATTTCCATTTTATTTATTTTTTTATTTTTTTATTTTTTTGTTCGTAAGATGGGATTATACAAAGCATAAAGGACCAGATATAGTATACAACAACAAAAGCAGTAAATGTTGCATTTTACTAATTGTCATTTAAAATAGATATTAATTTTTTTTAGGCTAACACAAATATTGTTCTAGGCAGTGTATTTTTGGAGGAATCAAAGAACTACTAAGAACATAAGTTTCTAAAACCTTGAGGGGTTTTACCAATGATATCATTATAGTAAAGATCTTATTGATACTAAGCTAATAGGTTTATTTATGTTCTAATGAATTTTAGTTGAGAAATAATTTAAGGAAAAGTCCATATTTTTAAGAAAAGAAATGTAAATCTAAATCAACAAAAAGCACTAGCCTACCATTGAAAAGCACAAACAACAAATCTAGATATCGAGATGCAAATTCAGTAACTCTAGTAGTGGAGACATTGAGCCCTTATCTAAAAACAAGGAAATGTTCTCCATATTTAAGAGACCATTGTGTCCACATCATAATGGTAGAAAAATGTTAATTTCTAAATTTTGATAATAATTGCAATAAGGAAAATTGACAATGAATCTCTTATCACTCATAGGAAAATGTTTCCAACAAACACTGTAAAATACTTTCGTAACGTTTTCATTCATCTTAGTTTGGTAAATTAATTTTGAGAGATAGTCTTTTGTAACCTTGAGGATTTTCCTAAGCAAAATAAATAGGAGTTTTACTTATTAAAATCTCATCCATACTTTTAATTCAAATTATGATTTTTTTAAACTGGCATGACACCAACTGTATTTAAAGGACAACTTTGGAGGACATGATTGTCCGCCCGTCGGCCCCACAGGAGAATGTGGTTGATCTAGATAGACCTACTAGAAAGTCTGAGCGTATTAGTCATGGCAAAAGTGTCCCTGTAGGAAAGGCAAATCAGAAGCCTGCCAAGACGACTCCTCCCCCTTCTGCTATCAAAATAGACAGCATCCACCTGGTCGATCGCATTGAAAGCCTAAAGGGAAAAGCTCTAGTAGGGAGGTGGTTCTTCCCAGAAATGGACGACCAGAAGTCGAGATGCTGGCTTGAATCTCAATGGAAACCGATAATAGGATATGTCCCCATTATAGCCAGATTGCTAAAGGGGTGGTATTGTTTCCATTTTCTGAAGTCGGATGATCTGGAAGCCATCTTCAAGCATCAGTGGGTTTTCAAGAGAAGCTTTTTGGCTTTACATAGATGGTATCTGGGCTTCAACCCGCTAAGGAATACTCCAACAAACAATCTGATTTGGTTAAAACTTCCAGGCTTGCCTCTAGAACTATGGTCAAAAGAATCCCTGGCGGAGATTGGAAATGCTATTGGTAAATGCGTATATGTTGACCCATGGTGCCTTGGAGAGAAAGACAAACGTGTGGCGTGGGTTTTAATAGAAAAAGCATTCAGAGGTGGCTTCCTGGAATATATTGATATCCAATGGAAGGAATATAAAATCAAGCAAAGATTGGACTTCTGGGGGATTCCGTTTAGATGTGCCGCATGCCATCTTACTGGCCATCTATTAAAGAATTGTTCTCGGCGCATTCCCAATCAAAAGCACCATAATCAATTATCTGCTAGATGGCGGAGGGTAAAACATTCTCGTTCTGACCAGCAATGGTCATCCTCCTCAAAGAGCCATGCCACCTCAGAATCTGAGGGTCGACATATTCCTCTATCGGAGGATAATCTGAGTCCCCCGCCGCCGTTGAATATCCCTACCCCGGTAGAGCCCATTTCTCCCTCCATGCCCCCGTTGGAGCCAACATCTGACTATGAATCCCCTATCAATCAGTTATCTCTTCCCTTACCTCCCCTGGAGCCGTCGTTGGACAGAGAAATTCCAAACCCACCCCCGATACCTCATCCATATGATATAGACAGAAAAGAAGTCCATGTCATTAAATCATCCTCGCCATCTCCTATAAAGCATTCATCATCGTCCGGGAAAGGGAAGCAGATTATGATTTCGGCCACCCCTGCAAATTCTCCAACCTCCTCACCCTCAAACTCCATTGGCAGCGATTTGGACTTTCTCTTGAGCAAGAAATCGCTGGAGCTCAGAGCTCTCTCCATCCATAAACCTGGATCTCCAAAGTCTCCTCATATCAGTCCAAAATCTGCCTGTAATATCACGGTCAGAAGAAAAAACAACAGGGGCAGCCGGCATTTTAGGGGCAGAGGAGAGGGGGTGGGAAGGGGGATTCGCAATTTAGCCCTTATTGATGTCCCGATCATGGATATGACAGAAGACTGGCCTCTTAGAGCAAGCATGGCCGACAGTATTCTAGAAAGAATATTATTCTATCTTTGAACATCAGGGGTCTAGGAGCAAACCAAAAAATTTTGTCCTTAAAAAATCTTTTTATCTCTGTAAATCCAAAGATTACACTTATACAGGAAACCATGCACGACTCCTCAGTGGCAATATCCTATTTCAGGAAGATGCTCCCCTCCTGGTACATATCTGTTGTTGGAGCAAATGGGCTCTCAGGTGGTTTAGCGGTCCTCTAGGATCCGCTATGGATCAAAGCAAAAACTTATAGTTGTTTGGCCGGCATCCTAATCTCGGCTCACCTGAGAGGACAAAGATCTCCCATAAATATTTTGAATATATACGCTCCCTACAGGAACAAACTATCATTCTGGGAAAATCTGTTTTCCTCTGAGATTTTTGATGTTGATTTTCTATTGATTGCAGGGGATTTGAATCTCACTTTAAACATGGATGAAGTATGGGGCACAAATAGGAGAAGGGACCTTCTGGCTGCGAGAATAAAAAATTAACTACTGAAAAGGAATTTTGTGGATATCTTCCCTCCCCAAATGTATCCGACGTGGGAAAACGGAAGAATTGAGAAGGCCTATATTGCAAAGAGACTGGACAGATTTCTTATTCATGCCAGCTTAATCGATGTGATGGGCATGCCTTTTTCATCGATAGAGAGGGTCTTCATCTCAGATCATCGTCCGATTATGCTTGGATGGAGGGCTAATGGTTTCAGGAAGGGATACTCCTTCAAATTTAACAGGGCTCATTTGGAGGACACTGAGTTTGATGAGCTCATTAAAAATGCTTGGAGTGAGATGCTATTGTCTAATCCCTGTTCGTATTTAATGAATTTCAGGGACAAAATGGATCATATCCGCAGTGTGGTTAAAAAGTGGCAGTTCAACGAAAGACAATCAAACAAAATCGAGCTCCGAAAAATTCAATTAGAATTGGATCAAGCAGCGGAAGCTATGGCTGCCTATCAACTATCTTTCCAGATGGGGATTCATATAAAGGACTTACAAAGGAGGAAAACAAAGTTGCTGAAACAGGAGGAAATGTTTCGGAGGTTGAAGAGCAGGGCGTTGTGGCTTATAGAAGGTGACAGGAATATGAAATTTTTTCATAACTTTGCAAACACTAGAAGGGAGAAGAATTCCATTTGGAAAATATGTGATGGAAAAGATGGTTTTATATACTCCCAACAGGAAATTACAAAGGAGGCAGTAAGTTTTTTTAGAAGCAGTATAAGAGATCAAAAAACAGCAGTTTCCAAGATATTTTATGGGGCATTGAAGTGTTCCCTCAGATGTTTGATGAGGCCTTAAATGATAAGATTTTTCGCCCAGTTTCCGAGGAGGAGTTGCTAAGAACAATGAAACTTTTTAAAAGGGACAAATGCCCCGGCCCGGATGGCTGGTCAATAGAGTTTTACATCCATTTTTTTGATCTTATCAAAATAGACCTGTTAAAGATGGTAGAAGCAACAAGGATGTTGGGCTGCATCAACAAAAATATATCCTCCACGAATATTGCTCTCATACCAAAAAAAGGGAATGCAGAATCATTTATGGAGTTCCGTTCGATTTCATTATGTAATATCTCCTATAAAATCATATCAAAAATAATTGCTGAAAGAATCAAAGGAGTCCTATCGTCATCTTTATCATCAGCCCAGCATGCATTCCTTCAAGGGAGAAACATCTTAGACGCAGTGGCATCAACTCAAGAAGGCCTTTCTGCTATTCATTCAAAAAACAAGGATGCAGTCATTGTCAAGATAGATTTTTGTAAAGCATATGATTGTTTGGATTGGGGCTTCATCAGATGTTTGCTTGCGAAGATCGATTTGAGGATCGACATGATAAACTGGATCATGGCATGCGTGGATAAGGTGAATTATGCGGTTATCATAAATGGGCTTCCGTCGTCCTTCTTCCCTACATCCAGAGGCCTTCGCCAGGGATGTCCTTTATCGCCGCTGCTTTTCATATTAGCTATGAACTCCCTCAGTTTACATATAAACAAGGTTGTACAGGAAGATAGATGCCGGCCATTGCACATATGCAGAAATGTTGCGATCTCTCATAATTTGTTCGTGGATGACATCATACTGTTTGGGATTTTTTGCAGAATTACATGGCTTTCATACTATGAAATTCTCAAAAATTTCCAGAGGGCAACGGGGATGCTGATAAATTGCTCGAAATCTATTATCTATCATAATGACATCCAACAAGAAGATATAGACTGGTTATGTACTCTTTTTGGTATTGAGGCTCGATCCATCAGTGGGGGAATCAAATATCTAGGGTTTATATTGAAATCAAATGCTTACTCATCAGTAGATTGGCAATGGATCCCAGAGCGATATTACAAGAAAATATATGTATGGGAGTATAAATGCCTCTCTTTAGCAGGTAGAGTTATTTTGGCACAGTCTGTATTAAATCAATTGGTTGTCTACTAGGCTCATTTGTTCTTCCTCCCCTCAAGCATAATCAAAACAATGAATAAGCTCACTGCTAATTTCATCTGGGGGGGTCAGGCAGGAAAGAGCAAATTTCATCTCACGAAATTATCCCATATTTCTCTGCCGAAGGAGATGGGAGGATGGGGTCTTCTGGATTTACGATCCTTTGGTATGGCTCTCTTATGCAAATCATTATGGAGGGGTGTTTTCGAAGTCGGGCCCTGGAGCAGAGCTATCCAATCGAAGTATCTAGGCAGAAAGGATATTTCCTTCTGGTACAGAAAAGAAAGGATTGGCCCATCCTACGGATCGCCAATCTGGTTAAGTCTGCGTAAAATGGAAAAAACTTCTGAAGAATCTGATTTGGCATTTTCAATCCGGGAAAAGGATCCTTATTGGAAAAGATGCATTCCTAAGTGGCATGGAGGAGATCGTTGTCCCATAATCCTTTCTCGCTTTCCTTCATAGAAGAGGTATTTTTTTCTGGGATGGTTTAATTTCCAGGTGGCTGGGTCCAATTCCTATGTGGCGTGATGCGGATAGTTTGCAAATGCTGGATGCCTTGGCTTCTCAATGGGCCCATCTCGGGATAAATCTCAGGAACAGTGGCATTTTTCGCTCATCGGAGCATGATGTATCAATTTGGAAAAATGCAAAAGGGACTCATTCCATCCGGGTAAAGGATCTGTATCAGAGCCTAATCAAGCAAAAACAGTCCTCTCAATATTTTATTTTCCCAACCGCTTTCTGGAAAGTGAGATGCACGTCCAAAATGGTTTTTTTCTCATGGTTTTTATTTCACAATAAAAACCTGTTGTGGGAGAATTTAAGAAAGAAAGGGTGGCAGGGGTTGAGTTTCTGTCCCATCTACAGGTCTGCAGCAGAGGATAATCATCATTTATTCATAAGTTGTTTAGGCACTCAGAAGCTATGGTCATCTCTCGAGATCTTCTTCAGCATTCAGTTCCTGTTTCATGCTACTATAAGAGAAGCTTTTTTGTGGTACAGCCAGCAATCCGAGTCTTGCAGGTCAATATTCATTATCTCTGTATGGTGCTTTTGGAAATGGCGCAATAGTCTCATTTTCAAAGGCAAAAGCCCTTCCCTCCAGGAAATTCTCCTTCATATCTCTTCTATTTATGAAGCTGTCCCTATCCCTCCCCTCAAGCAGAAGAAACAGTTTGTCATCGATCCTCATCTGGATATCTCATCTGTGCCGAGGGCATTTTTTGATGGCACTGAGAAAAACGGATCATGTGGCTGTGGTTTTCTTATTATAGTAGATAAATACACAAATTTTTCTATCTTTTGGAACGGGGGAAGAGGCAACAACAATTTGGCTGAGGCAATGGCCCTCGCTGGCCTTTTATACTTCTGTCTCTTTCTTAATCTTCAGGGTGTTTCTATCTACGGCGATTCAAAGATCATGGTGGAATATGTCAAGGGAAAAAATTCCATCTCCAGTCCTCATCTTTTTGGTTGGCTAAACAGCATAAAGTTCTACCAGAATATTCTGAAGGAGGGCTCAATCCAACACATCTACAGGGATAAAAATGCGCAGGTTGATGCTCTGTCGAAGAAGGGTCTTCTCGAGGCTCCTGGCCATTGGCATCTCCAGGTCTCCGTGAAAAGCGATATCTACTTCATTCAGGATTTTTATCCTACTAACTTTTAATTTTGTCCTTGCAAGTCTTCAAATCTTTTTAGTGTTTTTGATGCCCCAGCCTTATTCATCCACATGCCTATTAATCTTATGATGTGGTTTTCTTCGGAATCTCTCCTTATAGTTTCATACTTTTTTGTGACCGATATGCATTGGTTGTCCGCATCGTCTTTTTTGAAGCGGTATATCTCCACATGTGGCCGATCTAATTAAGTGGATCCTTTTCTGTTTTCCTGTTAATAGTCTCTTCAGTCTCTTTCAGTTGCTGGGAGTTCCGATTATTCAGCCCTGCCTCCCCAGTTTTATGCTTATGGTTTTATTTTGCTGATCCAGAACTCTTTACTGGGTCATACGTTTTTGTTCTACATCATGTATATGGGACTTTTTATATATCTTATATAAATACATAGTGCTTTTTCATCCTGAAAAACTGTATTTAAAGGACAAAGTATGTTTTTTTATGTACATTGCATAGAGATTACTACAAGAGTATTTAGTGTTGTATTTTACTAGTTACTTTAACACTGGGTATCAAGTTTCTTAGATTGTCCAACATAAGTATTATACTAAACGTAATATTTTTCAAGACATTAAAGAAATCCTAACAGCATATGTCTCCAAAGTTATTATTGGAGTAGATATTTAATTGTCGCAATAAGTTTTTAAGACTATCTATATCCAAACAAATGGTAGCTATAAATTAATTGAAGAAATAGTCCATATTTTTAATAAGAAAAATATGAATTTAAATTAAAAAAATAATAATAATAACCAAATTGTTATGGCAAAGCATTTATTGCTATAATAGAAAAAACATAGATTAATATGCAAATTTAAAAAAAAAAAAAAAACAAAAAACAAAAAAAAAACATATTATTGAAAATTTTATTTAAATTTAGTATTCAATATAGAATCATGTGGTTCTTGTGTGTGACATTCCTTGAAAGAGTTATTCGAGCATGTGCCTTTTGCTTCTTCTAGTGTGTAGTTTTTGTGCATGATTTTTTGGCATAACATGATTCTAGCTCTTGTCTCTACTGTCTTTACTTCTTCAAGGGGAATTCTACAAAATAAACATTATCAGAGACTAACATTCTATAAAATTGTTATTAGAAAATAATGATGCTTTCTAACTTTGGAAATGTGTTTCTTGATCGTCATTGTAGAAAATAAGTATTTTGCATTGATTATGATTTTAGAGTTGAATTATTTAAACCGCTTGAGCATGATAGCCTTTTAGTTAAAATTAATTATTTGTGTTCATCACAATTTCATTTTATATAGTCATCCACGGAGTAATATTCTACAATTTAAAAATAACCTTAGAAATTGACAAGTATGCTAATGGAGTGTATATTCCTAGATCTTACAATAAACAATATTATTAAACTAAGACTTTAATAAGTAATTAAATAATACTATTAACTAAGACTTTAATAAATTATTGATTGAGTAATATATATAATTCAAATATACAAATCTATACATCCAAACTTTGGTTTGGATTCTTTGTTTTATAAAGTTCTGCTTGATTACAAATAGGCTTCTTGAATCTATAAGTAAATAATCGAATATATTGCATGATCGATAAACTGTCATGGATTTTCCACTGGACAGTTCATTGCACATATCCACTAAAATATGTTAGAAAATCTGAAATCTACACTACAAGGGTTAATTTCTACTTAGATTTCTAGATCTGTTAATTATTGTTTATTGCCTATGTATGCAAAATTATAATTACGCAGAAAATATAGAACAAATAGAATAATCACTCATAAACCACAATACCTCAAGATATAACTTGGGAACCCTTTCAAGGGAAATCCTAGCTAGAAGTTGAGTGTTATAGGCCATTTTGTCACATCTGATGAGTGAGCCTCCAATGGGATCAATCAACATCCTATTCCCCCTTGTCACTAGCTTGCACAAAGCCCTAAGCATTTTCCCTTCATCCCCCCAGAATTTTAGCCCTAAACTACATCATCTAAGCCAGTTTTAGGACCAACGATCCTTGTCTGTCAACTGAGGGGTGATCACCTACAGATTGCTCCACTGTGGCCTCCGTTAGTCACCAGCAGATTGCTCCCCTTTGCACCTGCATTGGTTCAAAAAATCCAGGAGAATGATCAAGATTCCAAAAGCTTCCCATTCTAGGAGTTTCCAGAAGTTATTTAAACACTTACCTTGGATAAAACATTTGTAACCTATCCTTCCCTACTTTGGAGTTTTCACCACTTATCCTTTGAGCCTATCCCTCCATCAAAGGTGAATCTCAAACCCTAGACTGGTAATTGGATAAGAACTCCCAACTTACCCTACTTCTTTATATATTCCCAGCCTTCTATGTGATTGGGGATTGGCTTTTGGAGAGTGATTATGACCTTATGTTGTTGCAGTGAGTGGTTATTATCTCATGCATTTATGGTGATTGGAGATGAATATTGTGATAAAGAAAGGACAAGTCAACAACTTGGAGGAGCTCTTCTACAAGATCAACTGCTACATATGGTTCTAATCGCCTTCCATTTATATTAATGCAAAGAATTCATTGTTTTCCCATATGTCATTCTGTTATTTCATATATTTCAATAACATGTTTATCTATTGAATGAACTACTTAGATGATATTGCATAGATATCATAGTTTCTTAGCATGTGTTATTTGACTGTGTAGGTTCTAATTTTGGCATTCAGAGCTAGAATTGGAGCTTCCAAGCTAAACAAGGAGCGAAGTGTGCAAAGGATTCTAGGTAGGCCTCACTCTATCATCTATTTACTTTAAGGAAAATAATTGTGTTCCTTGTCTCTCTGTTGTTCTAGGTTAGCCGCCGACCTAGGGGAGATGCTTTTGTCCGCAATCATAAATCTTGTATAACAATGAGACTACTTTGCTCTTTCTTTCTCCGAATGGAAATGGATGCAAGTACAAAGAAGTGATAATTGTGGCATGTGGGCTGCTAGAGTGAACAAACCCTATCTATTTTCTCTCTATTTATCCATTTTCAACTACTTTTTATGTCTATGGAACAAAATGCAGTCGAATAGCATTGAACCTGCTTTCCTCCTAGTGGCCTGCTTGTAACATAGCCCAATGACCTACTAGTGGTTAAGTTTGACTCCTTCAACTCTTAACTAGAGTTACAATATCAACTCTTCTAGAGTCTTCTTCATCGTGATCACGTGATTAGCACCTTTTCCATGAATAATGGGGGGGTGATGTGGCATCCTTTCAAATCATGGTGGTAAAAATAGGAAGGTCAATTTCTAGGTGGCATAATTTTTGCATGCAGACCCCAAATGAGACAATTATTGCATCGTTGGAAAGGTATCTCTGTGTAGAATAGTGCTAATGGGTTCAACTCTTAAGCGAAAAGAATTTACCCTTTAAAAAAATATTGTTTGATGCCTCAAACTGCTTCGAAAAAAGTATCAAACCCCAATTCACCAAAATGGGTCCCACTAGTAAAAATGGTCCTATGAGGTGATTCCTCCACTTTTCCACGCTAAAAGAATCAAGATGGATGAAAAATAATATAATGATCTAATCTAGGTCATGCATGCCCATTTTGGGAGGTTTTTGAACCCCAAAATCTTTTACCAAATGAAGTGAGGAAATTTTTTCTCCACCTTCTATCAACTGTACCATTTATCCTTGCCTAGAAGTTGTCCTTTCAACCTAATCTGCCAAAGGTCATGTTTCCCCGATCACTTAGTTCTAGATCTCTTCTACAAAACAACATCCTTTTTAAACTTTACCCGAGAATCTAGTGCCAAATCCTTAACAGAAGGTAGGAACTGTCCCTCTTCCTAATCTAGCATGGAAGACATAGAGTTTCAAATTTTCCACATTCACCGGTGAGTAAATGGACATGCATGGGGGTAGACTAATTCTATAGGTGTTATCTACAATTTTTTCCAATATCTTAAAGGGGCCATATCAAATAGCCTTGATTTTCTTATAAGTACCCTATATCTTCTCCTTATTCAACTGTAATCATATTATTTCTCCCACCTTAAAGGACCTCTTAGTTCTTTCCTATGACTTATGTAGTGTATCTGATACCTATAGATGGATGTGCCTAATATTCTCAACAATTTTTTCTACCCTTAAGGAATCCCTTGTAAGATCCTCCCTCACTCCTCCTTGTTTCCCATATTTAATATCAAAAGGTGAAGGTGGAATATTATCTAAAACAAGTTTCAAATGGGGAATTATCAATAGAAGTGTGGACTGCTCTGTTATAAGAGTGTTGTATGTATACTAGATTTTCATCCCAAGTCTTGAGATGCTTTTGATTACAACACCTTAAAAGCTACACTAAAGTCTTATTGATTGCTTTTTCTTTATCATTTGTCTATGGATTGAATGTTATAGACTTGTTCAACTTTTTGTCCATATTCTCCCATAATGTAGTCTAGAATGCAATGGAAAATCTTGTGTCGTTGTCTAAAACAACGCTCCTTAGTACCACAAATTGCACTCATACATGTACAAAGAGCAAGCTCTTTTCTCATTTCCCATTGATGGTCTTTTAATAAGGCATAAGAATGCACATCTTGTTGAACCAGGTAGTCATGTACCTTCCTAGTTTTTGGTAAACCTCCACAAACTCCTTGAAAATTATTTCCCAGGGAAAAATTGGTCTAGGAAAGGGATGATATAGACTTTGTTTCTTGTTATTGGGCTTGTTGGTACAAAAAAGCATGCATCCTCTTATGAACCTAGCTACCTCTTCTTGCATCCTGGGCCAATACACATCTCTTTGTAAGTTGGCCAATATCTTCCCTACACAAAAGTCTCCTACAACCTTACAGGTGTAAGCCTCTCTAATTAACAATAATTTCTCACCTTTAGAAACACATAACTTATCCAACTTGCAAAGTAACCCATATTGGAGATGGTAGTAAATTATGTTATCGCCATTGTGCACATGACCCCAACTTTGCAACTTTTGAAACATCTCCTTGAGTTGTCATCCTTTGAATATGTTTCTTGGAATGCATCATGGTTGAATCGCTCCATGTGCATAAAAGTTCCCAAAGTTGTGATCTTTGATGTGGGTGTCCTTGAAATCATGTCAACCAAATTGTTTGGGTCGACCTTCTTGTACTTGAACACTAAATGAACTATTGTAGAAACCCAATCAACTTGTAATGCCTAATTTTTTGTAGCTTAATCTAGGCCTACATGTATTATATTGGTTGGTGACCTCTGTGGATTACTGTCAAGCTTTTCCATCAAATAGTTTTTCCACTTATTCACATATTTCACCAAGGCATAGAGCTACTCGTTGTATTTAGGGTAATTGAGAACCATCCCATGAAATACTTCAAAATGGTAGCATACATGTCTTCCTCCATACTTCAAGACCACTCATAGAGCACACCCACTCACATTTGTATCCACTTTGAAGGGTTTCTGCAAGTTGGGTGATGTAAAAATGGGTGCATGATTAATCTTCTTCTTTAACTCCTCAAAGGCAGATTGTTGATCATTTCCCCATTGAAAACTCTTGCCACTGATTATTACAACATGTTGTGGTACTACTACTGATGAAAATGACGCAATGAATTTCCTTAGGTATTATGTTTCCCCAATGAAATTCCTTACCTCAGAAACATTAAGTAGGCACAAACCACTTCACGATGGCATCCATCTTGGCAAGATCTATCTTCATCTCTCCTCCTTCTATCACATACCATAGATACACCAACTACTATTATGAAAATTTACACTTATTGATTTCCTGACAGTTGGTGCTTCTTTAACATTTATAATACATGCATCAAATGTGATATGTGCTCCTCCCAGGTAGCACTATCTATCAATATATCATCAAAATAGATGATAACAAACAAATCTATAAAAGAGTACAATATATCATTCATTAACCTCATAAACATAGCTCGTGCATGGCAAAATCCAAGTGACATGACTAAACACACATACAAACCTTGCCTAGTTTTGATGGTGATCTTCCATGCATCTTTTTCTCTAATTCAAACCTAGTGATATCCTAACTTTAATTCTAACATGGTGAACTATTTGGCTTGTGTAAATTGATCAAATAAATAATTTATCCTAGGTAGGGGGTACCTCTGCTTGAGTATAATTTTGTTTAATGCCCTATAATCAATACACATCCACCAAGTCTCATCCTTCTTTGGCACAATGATTATGGGTGAACCCCTATGGTGAGGTACTTAGTCCAATGACACCATGTTCTAGTAGCTACTAGAATTGCTTCTTCACCTCAATTGCTTCAATAACAGACTGCTTGTACAACCCAATGTTTGTTATGGAGAGTCTGACAACATTTAGATCCCGTGCTCCACTTCTCTATTGGATAGTAGCCTTTTAGGATCCTGAAATACACCCTTGTATGCCTGTAGCAACGCTTTCAGTTGTTGTTTCTATTCCTTAAGACACCCCTCCAAGGATTATGTTGCTCTCAGTGACTCTACTGCGAACTAATTTTCCCTTGAAAGTAGTAAAACATACTTAATGTTAGAATTGATTAGTTTCTTAGTTTGGTTTGCACTTACTAATGAAATTTTGGTCTCACCTTTATGCATGTTAATGGCGAAGGAATTTCTCCTTGATGAAGGGATAATGGTTGTCTCTCATGTTAGTTTATGGTAGCATCAGACATGTGTTCTAGTCTCTGACGATGCCAAGAGGCTAAGCAACATTAGATCTCCTGAACCCAAAAAAGGTTTTGTGAGATAAACATGGGAAACGCCATAATTAAATTAATTTGCCATAATTAAATTATTTCCTAACTCTAACTTAGGAAATATAGTAAATGAAAGATAATTAATTAATGATGATTTAAATTGCTCTAGATACTTATATTGATGAAGTCTAATTGATCTTAGTCGTCAATGGAGATTAAATCATCGTCGTTTAAGTCTCAATGAGAGATTATAAGAGCACGTAGAATGGCTTGGAGAAAGCATCAATTTCATCAGAGTGATCAACGTCATCAAGGAAGTTGAGCTACCCAGATCGAAGATTTAGTGAGGGCACAGTTTGAGCTAGGGAAAGATTGCAGTAGGGGTTTGTAGCAGTGAGAAATTCTTAGGAGGTCTTCTAGTTTTTGAAGGAGGAAAGGTGTTGGAAAATGTAACTAGTTTCGCTCTTCATTATTTTCAATGCACTCATGTCATTATGTTTATCTTATGTTACAAGAAAAAGAAGAAAGAAAAATATTATTTCAAGCATGGGTTTCATGTTTCATTTTATTGGTCAACTAGGTCAGGCATGTTCTTCATGCTTCTAGGGTCTGTCAAGTCAAAAGAATATTTTTTCCTGAGTCAAAAGAGTCTTTATCATTTGTATAAGACCCTATTGGGCAAGTCATAACATGTAAAATACATTTTTTTAAGTCTAGAAAGTCAATATAAGCCTCCAGGCACAAGTTGGCCCTATCAGTGACAAGTCAACCTAGAAGAGGTTATTTGACATCCATAGATTGGTATATAGAAGAGAATCTTTGACCTCCTTAGAACACAATTTGATCTGCAATAAGAAGAGTTCAATCACAAGCAAGAAGAGGAAGAAAATAAGAGTGAAGAAGGATAGAAGACAACGAAGAAGATCAAGCAAAGGAAATAGACCTAATAGGGTTTTTGTAGGCTGAGAATTGCAGGTTTGAGTTGTAGGAGGTGTTGAGAAATGGCAATAAGAAATTTCAGTTTAATTGGTCCCTGAATTAAACTGTGAATTAAAATCAAATTCTATTCTCATAGCAACTTGTAAATAGTGAATTAAGTTTAATTAACTTAATTAGATTAGGAATTTCGAGTTGGAAGTCTTTTGGAATTCATGTATATGTTCTCCTTAAATTTTAGGGGTCCAATATGAGTTTAGATTGAGTTATAATTAGATAACAGTTTACTGAGTTATAGTCAGTTAAACTAGTTCTAACTATTTGTTGAACTAGTATAGGATTAGCGGTCATTTAGTGCATTGGTGCATCCATGGGTGCTACTCCAAATAACTAAAGATTCACTCATCAAAAACTCTGTTATGAAACCAGCTCACAAAAAGATACAAAAGATAGATGAATGCCTTAGAAATAAGCCTCTTCAAGGGGGAAACCTCCTTTACATTACACAAATGAACAATTCTTAGATGATACAAATCACAAGGCCTCCTTTCTATATATAAGGGTCTAAGGGGTCACAATATAATCAAAGCCGACATAACAATAATAATGTAAGGGCACAATAATAACAATATTGGGCTTCTATGGGGCACAATAATAACAATATGGGGACTACATGGGCACAATAATATAATAAGGGGGTTGTACTAATAACACTAACGGGTTACACTAGTAGTATAGGGACCTAACATGCCCCTCTCCTTTAAAAAATGTTGTCCTCAACGCCTGAGTAGTTCTTGATGCTTCTGAATAAATTCTTGTCCTCCCATGTGGAATCCTCAGTGGGTAAGTTCTTCCACTTGATGAGATACTCTGAAATTGATCGATTTCACCGCTGTCGGGTTCTTGTTTCTGTGACTGCTCCAAGTTCCAATATGATTTTTCCTTCCTCATCAAGTTTTGGCAATATTGTTTGAACTGGGATCTTCTGCAACTTTTGAATCAGTGGCCACACTTCTTTGTCCTTCTTCCATTCATCCCTTGCTTCATTTATCTAATCTGGTTGGATAATAGAAATAGCACAAAACAATGCTTCCCTGTCCTCATCCTTTCTTGAGAGTGCATCTGCAACAACATTTTGGTTCCCTTTTTTGTAGATGATTTCAAAGTCATAACCCAACATATTTGTGAGCCAATTTTTCTATTCTTCTAAAGATAATCTTTGTTATAAAAAGTATTTAAGACTATCATGATCCATTTTTACCTTGAAGTGCCTTCCCATTAGGTAAGGTCACCATTTCTTAAGTGCATGTAGTATTGCCAACATTTCCTTCTCATAAATAGCTTGCCTGAGATGTAGTCGTAAAAATACCCAATCGCCTACATCAAAACTTATTTCACTGTGATCTTGATCTACCTGTTTTTTCATTCGATTCTGCACCAAAGTGGTGTTATCCTTTCAAAAGTTGGAGAACTTGTTGTTGATGCTAGATGTGATCTTTCACTACTTGAATATTTTTCTTGATATGTCCTTCTATCTTGAGAGTTTGAGGAGTGGTAATTTCTTCCAATGCATTACAAGATATGCTCAGATTCATTTCTTGATGCTCGATGTGATCTTTCACTTCTTGAACATGTTTCTTCTTGATATGTCCTTCTATCTTGATAGTTTGAGGAGTGGTAATTCCGAACAATGCATTACAAGATATGGTCAGATTCATTTCTTCTTTCTCGATGTGATCTTTCACTTCTTGAATCTTTTTCTTCTTGATATGTCCTTCTATATTGAGAGTTTAAGGAGTGGTAATTCTTGCCAATGCTTTACAAAATATGGTCGGATTCATTTCTTCTTTCTCTCGAGTTGGTTTGTGGTGTATATCCTCTTCTTTTGATGTTTCTTGATCCTTTTCTTCCTCCTCTTCATAATCTATGTAAAATAATTTCTTCTCAGCACACTTATGACCTTTAGTGTATTTTCTATCACAATTGTAACATCTTTTTTCTTCCATTTGTTGTGGTGTAAACCTTGTAGGTTGTGGAAGGCTAGGAGAAAAAAAACTTCCATAATTATAGTCGTGAGTGGTGGGATTCCTTGTTTCCATAATTTTGCTTTCAATTTTTCTTGCCAGCCTGAATACCTTTTCCAATGAATCAGGTTCCCAAAGACGAACCTCATGTTGAATGTTATCCTTTAAAGTCCCTATGAAGACATCAATCCTTTGCTTCTCTAGAATATCATTTACCCTTATATTCAATTTTTGAAAGTTCTCAATGTGCTCTGCCATTGAACCCTTTTGTTTGAAATTTATCAATTGGCTAAAGAAGTTGTTTCTCTTTGTATCCTCATAATGTGCTATCATTTCCTCCATGAAAATTGACCATGTAACAAGTCGTTTACGAGAAAAAAGCCCTTTATACCATAAAAATTGATCCGGTTCTAAATATGAAGATGCAATATGCACCTTTTGTAACAGTTTCACCTCATGTAGATCTAAATATTGCTCCATCTGTAATATCCAATTTACTGGATCCTTGCCATCAAACTTCCTCATATCGCCTTTTCTTGATTTTTAGGAGCTCGATCTTGAAATGATTGTAACTCTGTAATTTCAGATCTCCAAGTTTTGAAATTGTGTCTTACAGTAACCCTCTGAGTCCTCTTTTTAACCCCGCAAGTCTGATCAAATTTGGATTCTTCAAGGAAGAGTTATGCCGAATCTTGTAAGATGAACTAATTATATAATGTTTAGTAGAGTGAATGTGTATGATGTACCACGTGTCACTATTTCGATCTTCGGATCTAAAAAATATGTACAGAAAAATACAGTCTGTCCTCTTTCTTTAACTTCTTACAAAATTCCAATTGGATGCTCAAAGATAAAGTTATGATGATTTTCCCAAGTTCACCTGTTTAGAATGTAATTCAAGAGTCTGCAAAAACCCTAACTTCCTCAGATAATATCTCCTAAAATATAGCAAGACAAGATCTAAAATTTAGACCCAAGGTTCAAACAGATTTCTTCTCAAATGGGTTTCTTTTTTTAGGTTCTGAAACTTCGTAGCGAAAAAGTTATAACGAAAATTCCATGATGACCTGTTTTAGATGAAATTCTGGAGCTTGCAAAAAACCATAACTTCCTCAGATCATATCTCTGAAAATATAGTGAGACAAGATCTGAAATTCGGATCAGAGGTTTAGCGCGATTTTGTCTCAAATGGGATTTTTTGTTAGCTTCTGAAACGTCACAGAAAAAGAGTCATAGCAAAAAGTCCACGATGACCTATTTGGAGCAACGAAACCCTAGAATCCAAAGCTTTGATACTAAATGTTATTATACCAACTCACAAAAAGATAGAAAAGATAAATGAACACCTTAGAAATAAGCCTCTTCGAGGGGCAAACCTCCTTTACATTACACAAATGAACAATTCTTAGATGATACAAATGACAAGACCTCCTTTCTATACATAGGAGTCTAAGGGGTCATAATATAATCAGAGCCGACATAACAATAATAATGTAAGGGCACAATAATAACAATATGGGGACTACATGGGCAAAACAATATAATAAGGGGGTTGTACTAATAACAATAAGGGGTTACACTAGTAGTATAGGGGCCTAACAAACTCATGCATGTCAGTTATGAGAAAGACCCACTTGATACTAGGGTGCAGGGACAGTGTACTATTAGTTATATGATTTACTGATTTGTAAATATCATGCATGCAATGAGGAAGAGGACCTAATTAAGATTCTGCAGTTTTGGAAGCATAAATTCCATTTAAATATGGGTTATTCATCCTAGGAATTGCGTAAGGAAATAGGGGATGGCAGGCAGTGGAAATTGGTTCAGTGTTGGCTAAGAGCGGGATTGTGAGGCAGAGAGTTGAGTATACTTGTGCAGAATTGTTCTTATGAGAATAAGCTTTGTATCTTCACTCATATTTCCATACCCCACTTCTCAAATGGCTCAAGAGTCACCTGAGGTTGGAGAGGCATCTCATCCCTTTGGGTCGGTTTCTCCATTCTTTGGCATTGGTCACACTGGCTGACATATCTTCTGACATCTTGATGAAGTGTGGGCCAATAGTAGCCTACCTGCAGGATTTTGAAGGCAGTTCTCTTTGCTGCAAAATGTCCTCCACAAGGCCCATCATGACAAGTGAGGAGGATATCAAAGACTTCCTCCTCCCTTACACAACGCCTTAGGATCTGATCGGGGCCAAGCTTGAACAGATTGCCCCCGATCCAAGTAAATGAAGCACTTTTTCTGATGATTTTGCTCTTCTCTCTGGAAGATAGGTGCGGAGGGAACTGTGCTGAAACAAGGTAGTTTGCTATATCAGCAAACCATGGAGAGAGTACTGAAATAGCAAACAGATGTTCATCGGGCATCTGGTCATCCACCGTTCCATCCTCATCTGCAGACAAATCCAATCTAGATAAAAAATCAGCAACAACATTTTCTCTACCTGGTTTGTCAACAATGGTCAAATCAAACTGCTGCAATAAAAGTAACCATCTAATAATACGAGCATTCACATCTGGTTTATTCATTAAATATCTAATTGCAGCATGGTCTGTATGTACAAAGGTTTGAGAGCTAGTAATATAATGTCGGAACTTGTTCAGTGCATGGACCACAGCCAAGAATTCTTTCTCGGTTACAGTGTAATTCAGCTCAGCTTTGGACAAGTTTTTGCTAACAAAGTAAATGGCATATGGAAGTTTTTGCTCAACTTGTCCTAAAGATGCACCTATGGCTTTGTTCGAGGCATCAGTGTGGATGTGGAAAGGTAGGGCCCAGTTTGGACCTCTCAGGATTGGGGCTGACACCAACTTGTCCTTCAATTCATTTAAAGCCCTCTGACAATCGTCAGTCCATTTAAACTCCACATCTTTTGCCAACAGGCCAAACAATGGCGAGGCTAGCTTGCTGAAATCTTTAATGAATCTCCGGTAGTATCCTGCTAATCCCAAGAAACTCCGAACATCCCTTACCTTTTGAGGAGGTGGAACCTTCTTGATGAGAGCAATTTTGTTAGGATCCACCTGCAACCCTTGGCAAGAAATGGTATGGCCTAGCACGGTCCCTTCAGTCATTAGGAATTCACATTTTTCAGGACTAAGGGACAAGTTCATCTCAATGCATTTGGTTAGGACTTTTCCCAGGTTGGACAACGCTTCCTGAAAGTTGGCCCCATAAGGAGTGAAGTCATCCATATAGATTTCCACTGCATCATGGACCAGCTCCGAGAAGATGCTTAAGACAGCTCTCTGGAAGGTAGCAGGAGCATTGCATAGCCCAAAGGGAAGGACTCGGTAGGCAAAGGTACCCCAAGGGCAAGTGAAGGTGGTCTTATCTTGGTCTTCCGGGCTGATTTGGATTTGGTTGTACCCGCTAAACCCATCCAGGAAAGAGAAGAACTTCTTTCCTGCCAGTCCATCCAACACTTGATCTATGAAAGGTAGAGGGAAATGGTCTTTCTTGGTAGCTTTGTTCAGTTCTCGGTAGTCCACACAGATTCTCCATTTCCCATTTTTCTTGGGAACCAACACCAGAGGGGACACCCATTCACTATCTGAGATGGGGTAGATGAATCCGGCATCCAACAGTTTTTGCAATTCTTCCTTGACAATGTCCTTAAGGGCTGGATTCATTCTCCTCTGGGGCTGCCTAACCGGCTTACAATCCTCTTTGATGTATATGTGATGGGTACAAACCGAAGGATGGACTCCTTTCATCTCCTTATAGCTCCAAGCAAAAGCATCTAGGTGACTGGCCAACAGGCTACACAGCTCCTTTTCCTGGGAAGGAGATAGGGAGGAGCTGATCTTCAACGTTTTCTCAGGGCCGAACTCCACATTCTTGACTCTGGGAGTGACAGGGTTGGTTGTACAAAGATCCACTAAGGTGCTAGCTTGGGCATCCTCCACCAGTTTCTCTAAGGATAGTGCACTGGAAGGTGGATTCTGGATCAAGTTCTCAATCAATTCATCCTCGGTTGGGGGGTCTCTTCTAGTGGTCTCTAAGGTGCACAAAGGTGCTGAGTACACCTCGTCTTCCTCTCCTTCCTCTAACCAGAGTGGTAAGTCATGCTCTAAGGAGGGTTGGGCAGGAGGGTATAGGACTAGCTGTTTGGACATAGGACCATTTTTTATGGTCATATTTCCTGCTCGGCAACTTATGTAGGCATCTGCAGTGGCTAACCAAGGCCTTCCCAAAATGAGAGGATATCCAGTAAGCTTTGCCTTGGGTTGCAGAACCAAGAAATCTGTAGGGTATTCCCAAGAGTTGATAGAGACCAAGACATCCTCCACAATCCCTTCGGGAGTCACAGTGGAGCGATCTGCTAATTGCAGTACTATCGAGGTCTTCCTCAAGGAACCCTGAAGATTGAGTTTGAGCATGGTATCCCTGGTCATCACATTAATCGCAGCCCCCAGATCAATCAAGGTGTGAGATATGATGGTGCCATTGATGTGGACATCTACTACAGGACTTCCAGGATCTAGGTACTTTGGGCAGATGACTTGTCCTAACATAAGGTCAGATAGTTGTCCTATGACATTGATGGTTGAAGCATCTTTCTTCTGCCTGCCTGGGTGTTTGAAACACTTTTCCTTAACCAGTTTGTTGTATATTGGCACATCCTTGATGGCTTGGAGGAGTGGTATTTTTACACACAACTGCTTGAGCTCACCCAGAAGCTCATCCTCTTCTGGGTTGGGTTGTGTGGTGGCTGTCAGTCTCTCAGGAAAGGGTGGAATAACCTTCGGTTCACTTTCCTGTTTATCTTCCTCATCCTCTGGGGGAGGAGGTTGGCGATCTGGTAGAGTCTTTCCAGATCGAAGATTGATCTCCTGGATCTCCACAGCATAGGTAGGGCATGAGGTTTCCCCAGTGTATACCTGCTGGGCCTGTCTATTGTTGGGGTTCGGGTTCGGTTGAGCAGGCATTTGAGGTTGCCTTGGAGGAGCAGGAGGTAATGGCTGAGGTTGAACTGGTGGTGGAGGCAAAATGGCGGGAGGAGTATTGTACTGGGGCCTCCACCCCGATTGAGGTGCATTCCACTGAGGCTGTGGCTGGGCATGTGAATGATATGAATGAGAAGTAGGTTGAGTAGGGTACTGAGGTGGATAAGACCATGGAGGAGGCATGGACTAGGAAGGATGAGCAGGGGGACCCCAGGAAGGCATAGGAGTCGATTGGTTGGGGCTGTAATAAGCTTGAGGTGCCCCTTGCATTCCCTGCTGATAAGGTCTAGATCCTTGTGGCCTCCTTTGGTTGAGGTAATAGAGAGGTTCAGTGGGAGCTTCTGTCCCTTGGTGCATTGCTTTAAACCCAGGTAAGGTTGGACACTGATTTGTGGGATGGTCCTCCTCACAAACGAAACATACTTCAACCGAATGCAATGGGCATTCGTTCTTAGGGTGTCTCCTTGTGCACCTAGGGCAGAAGACAGCCAAGGCTCTCTCAGCTTCTTCTTTCTTCTGCTGGATCCTGAATGTGTCCAGCTGCATGGCAATGGTCTGTCTCACCTCACTCTTGAGATCTTCTAATTGATTTGCAAGCTCATGTTTGGAGAAAGGGACACTAGTTGAGAGGAGGTTTCCCCTACCTCGTTTCCGAGCTGCCCTGGAGTGGTTTCTAAACACAGTCTTGATGTCCTCATAAGGCAGTTGGTAAATGTCCCCCCCAGCTAACATGTGAAGGGTATCTAAGAGGTCTTCAAGGACTCCTCGGAGCAGGACCAACTTGAGGGATTCAGGGTCAAGTGTGCACCTGGCCCGCTTATAGCTAAGTTGGAACCTCTCCTCATAATCCTCTAAGGACTCATCATTTCCCATGGTCATCCGAAAGATTTCTCCCTTGGTTTCCTTAGACCTACAATAATCCCTGTACTTGGTATTGAAAGCTTGTTGCATCTGAGCCCAAGTGGTGATACTATTCCCAGGTAAACCCATGAACCAGCGTAATGCTGCATCCTTAAGGGTTGAAGGGAAGAGTTTCATCTTTTGCTCATCTTCAGTATAGTCATAGGTTCTACAAAGGACAACAAACTCAAACAGGAAGGTATCAGGATCTTCAATAGTCAGTCCATGGAAGTGAGGTAAGGCGGAGGGGCTAATGTTCTTCATTTTCATCTCTCCATTGGTCTCTCGGATGGGGAAGGCACCTTCTATTCTCTCATCTTCTCTTCTATTGTCAGCCATAGCTTCAGATGGAGTGGTCACTAACTCTTCTTCTACTATAGGATCTTTGTATATCTCGGGATGTTCACCTATAGGTTCTTCTGGGTCACAGTCACCAAAGAAGAGAGAAGGGTGACTCAGTGATGTGGTGGGGGTGTTGGGTAGGAATTTGCCTGATTTATCTCGGTTCCTACGAGGCATGAAATGGAAAAGACTTTCTTTTTTGATTGTTTTTGCTTTTTTTTCTTTGGTACCTGCAAAACTGAAACAGATTGATCTACAACTAACTGTAAAGATGCAGAATTAAACTGAAAGCAGGAAAGAACTAATCTACTTTGCTCAAATGAAATTGCAGGAATGGAAATGCTAGTCTACGCTTGCAGAATTGAAACACTAGTCCATGCTTGCAGAAATGAAAGGCTAATCTACGAAAGCAGGAAATGCTAATCTATGAAAGCAGGAAATGCTAATCTATGAAAGCAGGAAATGCTAATCTATGAAAGCAGGAAATGTCTATGCTACTTTTGCAGAATGGAAATGAAATAAACTACTTAGCAGAAGATTGTAGTGGAAAATAGAAGAAAAGCAACAATTACTAATACTCTGACGCTTCCCCGGCAACGGCGCCAAAAAGATGGTGGGCTCCAGTATTGTAGCAATAATGCTACAACTCCTGGGGCTTCCTGTCTCTAATTTTATCAACCCGGTAGTTCATACAAACTTGGAAGCGACGGTGCTGTATGCACAAGTACTAGCTCTTGTCGCAGCTGTCACTTGGTCAGCTGGCACAAGTCCGCTAGGGCTCAAGCCAACTTCTATATGCTCTCAGAAGAAGCTTTCTAAATGATGAACGAAGGCTATCTCAAGGGAAATTGATCTACTTTGCAAAAATGAACTGAAAGCCAACCAAAGCGTGGAAACCCTAGTAAACCCTAATCTGACTAGTTTAACCTCTATGGTGCAATAGTGAGAGTGCAAATGTCTACAAATGATGCCATTACTTCTAATGATGTGAAATGCATGAACTCAAACTACTTCTATGAAAAAGAACATTGTTTTTGTATTTTTGCTTAAGTGGATGGAGTGATTATGAATTTGTTTCTTATTAGGGTTTGGCTGTGCAGAGGAGGTGCGAAGGGAGAGAAAGCTTGGGAAAGGTCAGGAGGGCTAGGAGAGGTCCCAGAGGGTCCCTAGCATTAGTCCATAGAGGTCTACAACGTTCGGATGCTCGGCAACCAAGTTTGTAGGCTTCTACAGGATGTCTGCAGGGGATCCTACAGGAAACTAAAGAATTCTACAGGAAGTCTGCTAACTTCTACAGGATGTGCTGTAAGTGGAAGTTTTGGGTGATGGTGAAGTGATGGAACGGTATGGGTGGATAGGTGAGGTGGAGATGGAGCTTGTGATGACTCAGGGGCAGAGAAATAGGATGGAGAAAGAGTGCACGGAGTTGGTTGGTGGATAGAAGGATGGCAGCAACGAAAGGTCAAGAAGATGAAGCTACGTGGCAATGGATGAGTTGGAAGGTAGACAAGCTGAACAGAGGTCGAGTAGGTGGCTTGAGGAGAGGTTAAGAAGAAGAAGAAGGAAGTAGAATGATATGGAGCAGTGTAAATAAAACAAATTGCTTATGTCTTGCACCAAAAACGAGAATTCATTAACCAGTGCTACCTGTGCTATTAAATCAATAAACAGTGATGTAAATCATGAAGAAAAGTCGTGCATGGAATTGCAATGACGAAGTATGGCTCAAGAGCAAAAATGCATGGAAAGATCCACGATTAAACCGACTGTGTTGCAGCTTGCATGAAAGTAGAAAAGACTGCGTTTTTTTGGTGGTTGGTATAGACTGCACCCCAATCCCTAAACAGAGATGGCAGTGGAGGCACTAACAACCTTTTCTTGGAGCTCCCGTGGATTACAAACCTCCTATCCTAATCTAAGTAACTGAAAGTAATTCAACCATAAGCTAATCCTACTCAATCTTATTAAAGAAATCAAATCAGCAAACTGTGTTCTTGAAATGCATATCAAAACAAGGAAACAAAGTGCTGGAAAGAAAGGTAAATAACACTACAAGAAGAGGAGATCTATTGCTCTCAGGTTGGGCCCTAACCTGAGAGCTATAGCTCCCTTAAAAGCTCAGAATTAGATCCAAATCTGCTTGCCTTTATTCATAATCAAAAGTCTAATGTCATGCCAAAACTGGCTTACAAAAACAAACACCGAGCTATGCTCAAAAATTACAATATCAGTCCAAAAGTTCAAAAAGCTCCTAACAAAGGCTACGGCCTTCATATTTATACAAAATGAAGATCAAGCTGGCTTCCTCCATTCGTGGAGCTTGGCTGTCCAACTAAAAGTCAAACTGCTGTAAAACTGTTGATCCTGTAGAACGTGTTGGCTGCCTTTAAGCTCGGTGGGGAGAGCTGTTAGAGCTCGGAGTTAAGGTGAAAATCACGAGGAGGGTCATCAAGACTGTGGACAACCTCCCTATGAACCCGTAATGTCACCTTTGCTGTCTCCTTGTCTCCTTTTGCGTGGTCTTTTGCTCTCCTTAATGCCAAGAACCTGAAATCATCATGTATTAGTCACAGAGGTATAATGCCTGCCCTTCTTCCTACAAACAACACGAATATACTAAGAAATGAATGCATAAGTGGTAAAAGATGAATGGTTGAGCAAGGTAAGTAGGCCAATATGAGCCCAAATTGTACCAAAAATTGGGGCTCATCAATAGGGTGATGGGGAGTTATTTGTGTCTTAAGGCAAGTATGCCAACAGAATACTCAGGAGTTTCCGCATGGAGAGATGCAAGCCTATGGAGACTCCTCTAGCTGGTAACGGAGGAAGGAGGATGATACTTCAGGAGAGGTAGTGGAAGCTACTATTTACAGGTAGCTTGTGGGTTCACTCATGTACTTGGAGAACACACAACCACATTTATTCTATGATGTTAACCATCTTAGTCAAGCAATGGTTAGGCCTACCAAGTTACATTGGAAGGTGACAAAGCATGTATTGAGATACTTCAGGGGCACTATCCAGTATGGATTATGGTACAAATGGGTAGAGGGAGTGAAGCTTCAAGGCTTAATAGATGTAGATTGGGCTGGGAGTCAATTCGACCGGAAAATCACATCGAGAGGGATTTTCAGTATTGGGTCAATGACAATTTCTTGGTACAGCAGGAAACAAAGATCATTACACTCAATTCGGTAGAGGCAGAGTACATGGTTGCAAGTTAGGTAGCATGTGAGGCCATCTGGATGAGGAAGATCATGGTTGGTTTGTTTGGTCAGCAAATGGATCTAATAGTGATTTACTGTGATAATCAGAGTTGTATCAAACTCTCTGAAAATCCAGTTTTCATCATAGATCCAAGAACATTGATATCTGATATCATCATCTCAGAGATTATGTATTGAGGTAGATCATGCTGTTAGAGTACATTCCCATGGAGGAGAAAGATGTTGACATTTTGACAAAGGCATTGTCAAGATGTAAATTCGAGTTTCACAGATACAGGATCAGGGTAGTAGATAATCCCTTTCTTGTTGAGAGGGAGTATTGAGAAATGGAAACAAGAAATTCCAGTTTAATTTGTCCTTGAATTAAACTGTGAATTAAGATCGAAGTATATTCTCATAGAAACTTGTAAATAATTAATTAAGTTTAATTAACTTAATTAGCTTAGGAATTTTGAGTTGGAAGTATTTTGGAAGTCATGTATATGTTCTCCCTAATTTTACGGGTCCAGTATGAGTTTAGATTGAGTTGTAATTAGATAACTCAGTTTACTAAGATATAGTTAGTTAAACTAGTTCTAACTGTTTGTTGAACTAGCAAAGGATTAGCAGTTAGTTAGTGCACTAGTGCATCCACAAGTGCTACTCGAGATAAATGAAGATTCACTCATCGGAAACTCATGCATGTCAATTCTGAGAAAGATCCAATTCAGACTAGAGTGCAGGGACAGTGTACTATCAGTTGTATGATTTACTAAGTTGTAAATATCATGCATGCAATTAGGAAGAGGACCTAATTAGGATTGCACAGTTTTGAAAGCATGAATTCCCTTTAAATATGGGCTATTCATCCTCGGAATTGTGAAATGAAATAGGGGATTAGCAAGTAGTGGAAATTGGCTAAGAGCAGGCTTGTGAGGCAGAGAGTTGAGTATACTTGTGCGGAATTGTTATTGTGAGAACAAGCTTTGTATCGTCACTCATATTTCTGATTAATGCAATACAGATAGGCAGGGTTTTGAGCAGTGGCTTTCCCTATGGAAACTTATTGTGTTATGTGCCATTGATTTATCTTCTTCTTGCTCATATTGTTTTCATCGATCTATTAGCTTCTGCTTGTTGAAAGTAGAAGTAGATACTTGTCCTGTGCTTTAGTAAATTGCATGAGCTTGTGAATCTACAGGAAAATCTACAGGAGGCTGAGAATTGCGTATCTAAGTTGCAGGAGGGTCAAAACTCTAATTTGACCTAGTTTGATTCCCGTTGACTTTGGAGACATTAACTTGCTTAAGGGAAGACTTCTTTAAATTTTGACATGTGTTATGAAGAAGGGTTTCTACTATTCCAAAGGACCAAAGTCGTAAATCTGAAGTAGAAGGCCGAAATTCTAAAGTGAAGCAGATTTGAATAGGTTTGACCTTTGTTGACTTAGTCAAACTTTGACTTGTTTGGAAGAAATTATTGAAGGGTTGGCTTAGTTCTTGGAAGAGATTTTGACTTTGGTCTTAGGTTCTTGGATTTCTCATTTGAACTGATTCTATATGAAGAGAAGATATTATTTCTGGGTTTTCCCCTTGCAGGGGCTTTTCCCTAGCTTGGATCCTATATCTATTTCCATTGTCTCTATTGTTTATGCTCTATATAATTATTTGATGAAAAAAATCTAATTAAGAACAAGAATAAGATAACATAAGTTCATAATATTTTATCAAGGTTAAGGAGAATTGAATTAATAGTTTCACTACTACATTCTCCAACATGGTATCAGAGCTAAGGTGAAGAAGAAGGCAAGTTGGATATCATATTTTTGACATAAGAAATGATTGCTTGTCAAGGGTAATCCTTTGCAAAAGGAAACAAGGAAATAAGAAGAAGACCTATTGACCTAGAAGGAAGATTACTACATCAAACTTTCATTGAAGGCCTCATCATCTTAGGAATGATAAGATCTTGTTGAAGGCTTTCTAACACATCATCTTAAAGAAGAGAAAGCATCAAAGAATCTTGGGATCTTCATCCACTCGTTGAAGCTATTTGAAGACATTATTGTTGAAGGAAACCTAGAAATCATTATCATAGGGCATGTTTTAAAGTCTCATCAAAGGTCTTGAAAGAATCAAGATAGTTGGAGATGTCATCAAAAAATGAGGACTATTAGTTGACAAGTAAGTACCATATTGACTTATATGTCTCAATCTACAGATCATATGGCTACATTTTGCAAGGAAAGAAACAAGCTCGTTGGGTCAACAAACTTCCTAGCATGGAAGAAGAGGATTGACTTGATGTTCATAGAAAATAAAGTTGTGGAATATGTTCTTGGTGAAGTTGCTCAACCAGACAAAGAGAAGACTCAAGAACTAGAAAAATACAAGAAGGGATAAGTGAGAGCACAAAGGATCATTATTGAATCCATAAAGTATTATCTTGTTCCCTTTGTTGCTGATTTGAATACATCCAAGCTATGTATGATAAGTTGGTGAAATTGTACTCTATAAGTACATTGAGTCACAATATTTCCTTAAGGAATCAACTATATAGAATAAGGAATTCAAAGGATGAAGACATGGACACTTATCTTATGAATATCTCACCAATAAGGGATCAGTTGCAAGGGCTTGGAGAAGTTGTTTCACATTCAGAAATGACTACTTGTGTATTGGATGCTTTGCCACTTGATTGGAGCAGTTTTGCAACTAGTGTATACTCAAGAAATGATACTACTCCTTTTGATGAGTTATGGGCTCAATGTATCTTGGAAGCAACTAGAATAAAGGTAAAGGATGACACTGAATCGAATGAGAAGTCTCAAGCCTTTGTTTTTAAATCCAAGAAGAAGAAGAAAGGGAAGTTTGGAAAGTCCAAAGGAAAATTGTATGTGTCCAAGATTCAATGATTTTAATGCAATGGGTATGGACATTTTAAGAGGGATTGTCCAAACAAGAATAACAAGAAAAGGAAGGAAAAGAGTGAAGCTCACATAGTTGAGGAAAAGGGAGAACCTGAGAATAAGTCAAAAGGAGAAAAACCCAAGGATCTTTACTATTGAAGGAAGCTCCATATATATCAACTTCATTATGCAACGTGTCTTTCATTTACTAAGTGGAAACTAGAGTAGCATGCATTGTTGCATTCTCTAGAAGAGTCTTGGTTTTGGCATCAAAGAAAGAGGTATATGATAGTAGAATTGGAGTCTACATAATCAAGTTGCTTTGAAAGGAATCATCTAGCTTTTAAGAATAAGAAGAATGGGACCATATTGCATATTATAGTTCATCAAAGCATTTTATAACATAATGTTAGAGGTATTCATCTTGCAAAGGGGGACCATCAAAATCCTATAAGAATCATCATTTTGAAGGTTCTTGGAAGAAGTAGTATGATTGGTATATATTCCATCTAGTATGGAAACAATAATCTTGAAGGATGAAGAAATGCAGAAGGTCAAGTTGTAGTATGAAAGGCATAATGAAAGTCTTTCCTGGGAAAAGAAACCTATCTTCAATAGGTATAAGAAGCAAGCTCACTCAAGAAAAGATGGATAGATGATTGTATGGAAGCAAAGGTATGTGTTTTTTATTTTTATTTTCTAGAATGTATAGTTCACATCTATAAGAATCTTGCAGAAAAAAGTTGGCTATAAAAATGTGCTCAATAAGTATTTCATATGATTATTTGATGCTTAGAAGAAGAAATTTGGTATGCTTCAGAATGGCTAAAATATCAAGACTCTCCCACAAAATATCATTCCACAAATCAACATCAAGTATGGTCTCCGGAAGAAGGAGAAAGAGTTGATAATGACAACTCTAATGAAGATATTGTAGCTTGCTAATCAAATTTGATCCAAGGGAACCTTGATTAAAAGTAAATGAATGGAGAACTCTTGTACAATATGGAGATGGATCATGTGGAAGGATGTTGATCTCAAAGGATTCAAGTAAGAAAATACTTTTATGAAAGGTCATCATGATAAGGTAAGTATGATATTAATCTTTTGGTATTGGTTATCTAGTTAACATATTGGTTTTCTACCTTGAAGGATATTGCAGAAATGCATAATGGCAGTTGAGGAAATTTAAATTGTTAGTGTTGAACTCAATTCAAATAAAATATGAATTGAGTGAATGAAGGATTATGTAGTCAAGAGGAATTTAAAGGTAGCAATACTAGTAGATAACTTGATCACTTCCATGTTTATAGAATGTTATTATAGGCTCAATATGATGTCTTCATTGATGATGACTAGAGGAAAGTGATGTGTAAGGTTGATGGCATGAATCCTATAACAAGATTAAAGGAAGAGGATGGCTCCATAATATTCAAGAAGGTGGAATATCAATATGATAAAGAAAGGATGATCCATTCAACTACTACTTGAAGATCTCCATGAAAAACTAGTAGTTGGTACAGTTATGAAGATAAGCTAGAGATCTTGTGTTTATGATTTCCTAATCAAAAGGAAGTAAGGAATCTCCTCTATAATTGAGAGGGAGTAAAGAAGCCTCCTTGAAAACTTGAAAAGGGAGCAAGGATCAATTCCTTAATTAAGGAATGAGGATCTCCTCTCTGTTTGAGAGGGAGTGATGATGGACATCACATTTGCATTTTCTTCTTCATGTGTCATTAGGACAAGACTAACAACCACACGTCTAAGTGAAGGACATGAAGGGAGAATAGAGAATGGAGGATTGGACAAGAATCTAAGATTAATACTCCTTGAGGATAAATAATCCAAGATAGGAAGTTTTCTTGTTGACAAACACTCTTTGAGGATTGGAAAAGTATCCAAGACAAGAGTATTTGAAGAGGATTGATATTATTTGAGGATTGGGAATCCAAGATAATAATAGTCTTAAAAGGACATACCTAGTGAACATTTAGATGCGGTATCTACTTCAATAGGTAGTGTGATATCTCACGTAAAGCCTCCCAGCGTTATGCTCTGATATGAGAAGAGATTGTCAATGTAAGGACTTACAATGTTGACAATGTAGGTCATGATGTTGATGCTTAAAAGATGGCTTACCTATCCAACTCTTCTTATGAAAACTCTTGAGTTGAGAATATGCTTGTATTAGGTGTACAATTATGAATACCTCCCTAGTTAAGAGGGAGCATTGGAAAATGTAACTAGTTTCGATCTTCATAATTGTCAATGTACTCATGCCATTATGTATATCTAATGTTACAAGAAAAAGAAGAAAGAAAAATATTATTTTAAGCATGGGTTCCATGCTTCATTTTATAGTTCAACTAGGTCAATCATGTTCTTCATGCTTCTAGGGTTTGTGAAGTCAAAAGAATATTTTTTCTTGAGTTAAAAGAGTCTCTATCATTTGTGTAAGACCTTATTGGGCAAGTTGTAACATGTAAAATATATTGTTTTGAGTCTAAAAAATCAATGTGAGACTCCACGAACAAGTCATCCATATCAGTGATAAGTTGGCCTAGAAGAGGCTATTCGGCCTCCATATATTGGTATATATAAGAGAAACTTCGACCTCCTTAGAACACATTGCGATCTGCAACAAGAAGAGTTCGATCTCAAGCAAGAAAAGGAAGAAAATAAGAGCGAAGAAGGCTAGAAGACAAGGAAGAAGACCAAGCGAAGGAAAGAGACCTAATATCTATCAATTTATGTCCACACATGTGAAGGTGAAGGTTACTACAGGCCAATTATTGCAAGTCCAAATTGCAGGAGGCCAAGAATTGCATATCTAAGTTGTCAGAGTGTTGAAACTCCAATTTGACCTAGTTTGATTCTCGTTGACTTTAGAGACGTTGACTTGCTTGAGGGAGAACTTCTTGATAGGTTGAAACGTTCTAGAAATAAGGGTTTTTATTGTTCCAAAGGACCGAATTTGTAGATCTGAGTTAGAAGACTAAAATTCTAAAGTGAAATAGATTTAAAGAGGTTTGACCTTTGTTGACTTACTCAAACTTTGACTTGTTTGGAAGAAATTCTTGAAGGGTTGACTTGGTGCTTGGAGGAGGTTTTAAATTTGGTATTAGGGTCTTGGATTTCTCATTTGAACTAATTTTATAAGAAGATAAGAGATTATTTCTGGGTTTCCCCTTTGAGGGTGTTGGGAGCGAGATCCCCAAGGGCAGTTTTGGGGCTAAAAGCCCATGTTTACGTCAAATTTTTGTAATATTATTGTAAAGACTCTGCATTTTGTGTTCGCGAAGCGTGAAGGTGTTATGTGAAACAAAGGGTAGTCCACCCTTAGTTTTGTAAAGTAAAGTTGGCTGTAAAAGATCTATCCATGGTCCAGACCATGGAATTGTATAAAAAGAGCTAAGCTCTAAGTAGTTAGAGGATATGGAACAAGAATGAAAGTCATAGATTTAGAGAAAGAAGTCTAAGTCTTGGGTTGTAGCGTAGGTAGAGGCTCTGCAGCTGAGTGCGTAGAGGCCTAGGGTAGAAGTCCGCAGCTGAGTGTGTGGACTCCTGCAGCTGTGTGCGCAAGGTGAACAGAATCTGTAACACTTGGAAGATATTAATAAAAAGAGTTATTCTGCAATTTCTGTGTATTTGTTCTGTTGATGGGTTTGGATATTTTGTGCATGAATTTCCTTTATTATGCTTCTATGATGCACGAATGAATATAGTTACATTGAATAATTAAACACAATTACGAATATCTGATTACGCGGTGATAACTTTAAGTATTCGGCAAAATAAGCAAATCACTTAGGGTAATTGAGGAATCTGCACAACGCGCTGCCATAACAGTGCGAAAGTTCCTAAGCCCCAAGTTAGGGATGCGTGAAGGTCGATCGTATACTTTCATGAAGTTATTGAAAGCCGAATAGAGGGTTTGTCTTACAAGCCCTAGAGTGAGATCACCTGCGCAAAGGTAGGAATAAAAGAGATCAAACGACATCACAACCATCGCAGGGTGTGGAAACTTGGTTCCAGCATCCCCCCATACTGCTTCGGGTGGGACTTCAGTTCACACTCCGCGGGATGATGCCGAAAGGGCCAATAGTGTAGGGATTTTTTTAGCTAATTAACACTGAACCTGGGTCAGGCCCCCTCAAGCCAACAGAGGGGTTTCCCCTTGGAGGGATTTTCCCTAGCTTGGAGTATATGTGTCCATTGTCTCTATTGTTTATGCTCTTGAAAATTATTTGATGAAAATAATATAATTAAGAACAAGAAGAAGATAACATAGGTTCACAAGATTTTATCAAGGTTAAGGAGAATTGAATTAATAACTACATTACTACATTCTCCAACAAAAAGGAGGTCAAATTATCCGGTAGGGAGGCCGAAAATCTCAAGTACGAGTTTCTTGGTTGCCCAGAAAGTGAAAGTGCAGGATCTCAAATCTACATCCCAGAGGTAGAGTGAATTGGATCCAAGAGTAGAGAAGGGCAAGAAGACTCATATGGAAGTGATTTGTAGGCAGATCAAAATATTATGATCAGATAATGTGCATTTCCAATCTAGTTGCGTGAATTAGCTGGGAAGTGCGAATTTGCCAAAGAGGGAAGAATCCAGTTGTTATGAGGGAAAAATATTTCCTATATTGTTTTCCAGTTGAGATGGATTTCTAAAGGGTTGCCAGTTGGGCATTCAAATTATTGTACTCTCTACTTTGCTGCATAATAAAAAATAAACCCTCATATGTTGCATCGGTTTTCCCTTCGAGGTTTTTCCAGGGACTTTTTAGTACAAAATAATTGTGTCAATTTTATGTGTGTGCATCTATTTCTCAGTTGCCAATTTACGTCTACAACGTTTATTGTGAAGAATTGTAGTGTGATTTATTCATTATTTATCGTAAAACAAATAAACTGCTAATCAGTTAAAAGAATAAACTCCAGTTGCTAAAATTCGAGGAATTTCCCCATGGTATCAAAGCATTATTGATCAAATCAGAGTCTCAGAGGCAAAAGAAAGAGAGACCGTGTAGTTTCAGAGGTAGATCTAAAGCACTTTCTCCATATCTGCCCAGGCTAGCTAGGTAGTGTGAATTGTTGAGCAGGAAAATCGATTTCCATAACCAAAATGTAGGAAAAGCTCAATTTTTCCAGTAGAAGTTCCAATAGGCAATGGATTTACCAAATAGAGGGTTCCGATGAGTAGATAAGTAATTGTGTAGAGTATATTTGGATGCAAATATTTGCAACATGTGTTTGTAGTTATAAATCTGCGTAGGGAAAGAAGAGAAAAGCACACAGAGAGGGAATTTCTAGAAATTCTCATAGGGTCTCTAGTTTTCCAGTTATGGGAGGAGATTTGTGATTTCCAGTAGTAGAAGACCATAACAAACTTTCTAGTGTAGCTAGTGTGTGATTCAGGAGCAACAATACATGTGCTAGTTTCCAGAGAAGGACTTTCGAGAGGTAGAGCGAGTTACACAGTAGAAGCAACGGGTTGAGCAAATTTTGGGAAGGACACTGGAGGTGAGTGAGAAGCGGATTTGCACATTCCAGAGGGAGTGTGTGTAGTAGAGAGAAGGTCGGGTGAGTTGTTGAACAGAGAAGGATATTTCCAAGTTCATTTCTTTATTATTCTCAAAGTCATTTCTTTATCAACAGATCAGATCTAGTTGTTGTACATTCTTCATATAGATCAATACATTTTCTACAATATCCTATAATATTTGAGTAGCAGGAGATCAGTTTCAATATAATGCCATTAGATAGATAGCAGCAGAGTTAATTGTAGTCAGTACTCAAGAGATAGTTGTGGTGACACAAGAAGTATGAATTGGCGAGTTGTAGTAAGTAAGGCACAGTTCCAACCAGAGAGGTTTCCAATTTTCTGGAAGAGGAAATGAGGTTGAGTTTTCTAGTAGATGAATCCAAGGAGGGAGTGAAAAATAGCTAGTTGCAAAGAGCAAGGCATAGTTCTAGTCAGAGATAGTGAGCCAATATATGTTGCAGAGGCTACAAATTATGTGTCAGTGTCGGGAGGTGATCCGAAGGAAGAGCGAGTTGCTTTAGTGATTAATAGGAGGTATATTTATCATAGAATATGGTTTTCAGAGACAACATTGATTTTTTCACAGCAAAACTACACAGCGCAATTCGTCATGCAAATAGGAGTGCGGGTTGCAAGGGAGAGACTTTGCTGGAAGGAAGAGAGGTTTCCCAATTCTTATTTAGAGGGAGATTAGGAGAGATTAGTACACACAGTAACAGTAGTTGTAGCAGTGCAGAGGCATCAACAGTGTGATATCAAAGATTTATTCATCTACAAAGTTAGTAGTGAATTACTAGCTTGGCGAACAATGAGAGCTAGTTTTATCACATATGTCATAAACCAACAACGTAGGTTAGTCCAGCTACAGGATGTTCCCACAGAGTTACTCAATTTAAAGATGGGTGTAGTGGAGAACACCTTCCTCGCTAAGAGGGAGTGTTAGTTTATGGTATCATCGAACATGTGTTCTCGTCTCAAATGATGATAAGAGGCTAAGGAACATTGGATCTCCAAAACCCAGAAAAGGTTTTGTGAGATAAGCTTGGGAAACACCTTAATTAAATTAATTTCCCATAATTAAATTATTTCCTAAGTATAACTTAGGAAAAGTTGTAAATTAAAGATAATTAATTAAGGATGTTCAAGATTTCTCTAGATCCTTCTATTGATGAAGTCTAATTGATCTTAGTCGGAAATGGAGATTAAATTGTGGTCATTGAAGTGTCAACAAGAGATTATAAGAGTAGGTTGAGAGGCTTGGAGAAAGCATCGATTGCACCATAGTGATCAGTGTGATCAAGGCAAATCGAGCTACCCAGTTCGTAGAATTAGTGAAAGCACAGTTCGAGCCAGGGAAAGATTGTAGTAGGGATTTGGAGTAGTGAGAATTTCTAGAGAAATTCTCAGGAGGTCTTCTAGTTTTTAGAGGAGCAAAGGGAGGCTGAAAATCTATAGTGTGAGTTACCTAGTTGCCCATTAAGTGCAAGTGAAATATCTAGAGAAAAGTGCAGGATCCTGGATCTACCTCCCAGAGGCAGAGAAAATTGGATCAAGAGGAAGAGAAAGGTAAGATGGATCATATGGAAGTGATCCAAAAGCTTATCAAAATATTCTGAGTAGATAGTGTGCATTTCGAGTCCAACTATGTGAATTAGCTCGAAAGTGAGAATTTGCTAGAGAGGGCTAGATCTAGTTGTTGTGAGGGAAAATTATTTTCCATATTATTTTCCAGTTGAGATAGATTGTCAAATGATTTCCAGTTGGGCATCCAAATGATTGTACTCATCAATTTTCTGCATAATAATAAAATAAACCCTCATCTGTTGCACCAATTTTCCCTTCGAGGTTTTTCCGGGGACTTTTCAGTCCAAAATAATTGTCAATTTTTATGTGTGTGCATCTATTTCTCAGTTCTTGATTTACTACATTTAGAATAATAAACTCCATTTGTTGCAACCTAAGGAATTTTCACATCTCCATATGAAGATTGCATCCCACATATACATATAGAGACTTCCAAACACTGCTTCACATACATCAAGGGGAACTATGCCTAGTTCTACTTCATCAATAAAATCGGGACTAATAACAAATCTAATTTTTCACTATTTGGTTTCATTTATTTCTGCATCCTTATTTACTCATCCTAATGGATATGTGCTTGGATGATCACGAACTTCCAATCCAATTTGTTGACCAGCTATGTTGCAATAATTTGCTGGTGACCCTGAGTTAGATTGAGAATCAATATTTCTTGTTGACCTGTATCTTTATATGGAAGAGTCTAGTCATTTTCTCTTCCTATTATTGAAGGCTACTCAAATTCACTTCCTTCTACATTGATGTACAAACAATATTCTCATCCACATCTAAGCTTCTTTCACCTGATTGCTTGAATACATGTCCATGCTATTTTTATTCTTAACATATTTCTTTTTGTTCTTCAAGTTGAGCTCTAGATGCATCTTCTAACACTTTTCCTATGTATGACTGTTAATGTTATAGTGGTCGCATAGGTTGTTGGGATCTTTGCATTGGTGTGTTGTGGTTGCTATATTTTTGTCTTTCCCCCTTTCAATTCTCCTTCCCCTCATTGGAAACTTCTTGGTGCTCCTTCTTCTTTGACGCAGGAGGTTGATCAAAATAAGGTGGTAGTCTTAAAAATATACTATTGGTTAATTTATAACCAATCAGATGTGTTCAAGCGGATTCTATACGTGGCTTACTTTATCCTGAGGGTCCCATTTTTTTCTAAACACGTCAGTCCCACGTTGACTTTCCCTTTTTAAATAGGCGCTTCACTCTATGCCGTTGATCTCCTCTCTCCAGATCTAACGGTCATCACTCACCCCGATCACTAACTAGCCCGTTGATTTCTACCGTCGATCTGTTCGTCCGATCCAACGGTTGTCGCGTGATTTTGCATGGATTTAAGCATAGTCTTTATCACTTCAGAGGCATGTGAAAAAGCGGTTTTTCTCTCTCCTCCGGTTGCGACATGTCGAACGCTCAAGCTAATCGTGCGGACTCGGAATATTACCACTTACCACTTGAAAGGCACACGATATACCGCTTCCCGCTTTTCCAATACAACCCATGTGCATTAAATCAAACTTTAATAAAGCGCTTAATAAATGTTTTAGCGCTTAATTCCAAGATTACCCATTAACACTAAATGACTGCGATTAATGATAAACACATAAATGTTGAGATTTACAATTAAAGCGTGAAAACAGAAGAAATACCCAGTTAGGTTTTAAAACGCAGATACACAAATGTAAGCAAGATTTTGCACCAGGATTAACACACAGCTGCACACTGAATCAATTTATTCAATATAATAGAAATTACAGAGTCTTGGCCCTCTCGGCTCAATTACAACAATTTATTTGACCTCTGTCTCAATCTCAAAACCCTATCTATCACTCAAACTCTCGCTTCTCACTCAATTCTCAATCATCTCAGCTAATCCTTTTCCATTACATTTTCTTCTCTTTTATGAGTCAAATCCTATTCTAACTGCACTAACAACTCGATCTCTATTTTAATCAATCTAACAATCAAATATCTATTCTTAAGCTCTATTACACACCTATGCTAACAAATTATCCCTTAGTCTAAAATAATACAATTTTCTAATTATTACAATAATGAAGTAAAGATCATTTTCAAGAGATCCAACCCTCTCTACCAAAACTAACTTTTGACCATTCAGGTTAACAAAATTTAACTCATTTAGCTGCAACATGTGAACAAACAATCACATTGCTGGCTAAGTCCAGATGCTCCTGCATTAGACTCCCGGGGAAGAAAAGAATAATTCCTCAGACTTTCAGGGTTTACTCCATACTTCTGCAACTCTGCTACTGTCAACCAACTAGCATCCTCCACTGGTTGTCCTTTCCATTTGACTAGATATTGAAAATAAACCTGTCCTCTGGTTCTTTTGGTTACTCTTTTCTCCAAAACAGCTTCCACCTCCTTCTTAACTGTCTTTGGCATTTGTTCTTCCCAGTTCAAAGTTTGAACTTCATCTTCTGTAGTTTCCTTCTGTAGCTCTGTCTCTGTCTCTTTGTATGGATACAAATCTACAACATTGAAGATAGGTGATATTCCAATCCCTTCTAGCAATTCAATTTCATAAGCATTAGTTGAAAACTTTCTTACAATTCTACATGGTCCTATCTTTTTCATTTTTAGTTTATTGTAAGTCTTAGCAGGAAATCTTTCTTTCTCAAATACACCATCACTAAATCTCCCACTTGGAATTCTTTCTCTCTTCTTTTCATATCAGCTCTCTGTTTGTATTTGCCACTGCTTTCCTACAATCTGCCTTTGACATCTTCTTGTAGTCTCTGCATCTGCTCTGCAAACTCTTCAAATTTTTCACTTCTTGTCTCCTACTTACCCAAATTTCTGAGCTCATACACACCTCTTGGATTCATCCCAAAAACAATCTGAAATGGACTCATTCCAGTACTTCGGTTTGGAGTGTCATTATAAGCAACCTCAAGTTGAGCTAGTGCTAAATCCCACTTCTTAGGATTTTGATACACTAAACTTCTCAATATTTTCCCCAAGCTTCTTCTTACCACTTCGGTCTGTCCATGTGTTTGAGGATGGTATGCTAAACTGAAACTGAGGTTAGCACCTAGTTTCTTCCAAAGAGTTCTCTAGAAATGCCATGCAATGAAATGTGTTATCTTGGAAAATCTATCTACCACAATGTTATGAAACCAGCTCAAGAAAAGATAGAAAAGATAGATCAACGCCTTAGAATTTAGCCTCTTCGAGGGGGCAACCTCCTTTACATTACATAAATGAACAATTCTTTGATGATACAAATGAAAAGACCTCCTTTCTATATATAGGAGACTAAGGGGTCATAACATAATCAGAGCCGACATAACAATAATAATGTAAGGGCACAATAATAACAATAGTGGGCTTCTATGGGGCACATTAGTAACAATATGGGCACTACATGGGTACATCAATATAATAAGTGGGTTGTACTAATAACAATAAGGGGTTACACTAGTAGTATAGGGGCCTAACATGCCCCTCTCCTTCAAAAAGCGTTGTCCTCAACGCTTGAGTAGTTCTTGATGCTTCTGTATAAAATTCTTGTCCTCCCATGTGGAATCTTCAGCGGGTAAGTTCTTCCACTTGATGAGATACTCTGAAATTGATCGATTTCGTAGCTGTCGGGTTCTTGTTTTTGTGACTGCTCCAGGTTCCAATATGATTTTCCTTCCTTTTCAATATCTAGCAATATTGTTTGAATTGGGATCTTTTGCAACTTTTGAATAAGTGGCCATACTTCTTTTTCCTTCTTCCATTCATCCCTTGCTTCGTTTATCCAATCTGGTTGGATAATAGAAATAGCACAAAATAATGCTTCCACATCCTCATCCTTGAAGAGTCTTCCCATTCGGTAAGGTCGCCATTTTTTAAGTGCATGTAGTATTGCCAACATTTCCTTCTCATAAATAGCTTGCTTTAGATGTAGCAGTAAAAATACCCAGTCGCCTACATCAAAACATTTTTCACTATGATGTTTTTCTACCTGTTGTTTCATTTTATTTTGCACCGAAGTGGCGTTATCCTTTAAAAGTTGGAGAACTTGTTGTTGATGCTCGATGTGATCTTTCACTGCTTGAACATTTTTCTTCTTGATATGTCCTTCTATCTTGATAGTTTGAGGAGTGGTAATTCCAACCAGTGAATTACAAGATATGGCTGGATTCATTTCTTCTTTCTTGATGTGATCTTTCACTTCTTGCACCTTTTTCTTCTTGATATGTCCTTCTATCTTGAGAGTTTGAGGAGTGGTCATTCTTGCCAATAGTTTACAGGATATGTTCTGATTCATTTCTTTTTTCTTTGGGGTCGGGTCCTGGCATATATCCTCTTCTTTTGATGTTTCTTGATCCTTTTCTTCCTCCTCTTCATACTCTATGTAAAATAATTTATTCTCAGCACACTTATGACCTTTAGTGCATTTTCTATCACAATTGTAACAAAGCCCTTTTTCTCTTTTTTCTTCCAATTGTTGTGGTGTAACCCTTGTAGGTTGCGGAAGGCTAGGAGAAACAACACTTCCATCTTTATAGTTGTGAGGGGTATGCTTCCTGGTTTCCATAATTTTTCTTTCCACTATGTCACAAATCCCTTTTACTCTTTCCAATTGTTGTGGTGTTGCTCTAAAGAAGGTGTTGCTCTTTATATCCTCATAATGTGCTATCATTTCCTCCGTGAAAATTGACCACGTAACAAGTCGTTTACGACAACAAAGCCCTTCAATACATAAAAATTGATCAGGTTCTAAATATGAAGATGCAATACATACCTTTTGTAACAATGGTACACCATGTAGATCAAAATATTGCTCCATCTGAAGGATCCAATTTACCGGATCCTTGCCATCAAACTTCCTCATCTTGCTTTTTCTTGATTTTAGGAGCTGGATCTTGAAACGACTGTAACTCTATACTTTTAGATCTTTAAGTTCTAAAATTGTGACTTGTAGTAGCCCTCTGTGTCCTCTTTCCAATGCCACAAGTCTGACCCAAATTGGATTCTCCAAGAAAGAGTTATGTGAAATCTCCCACAATGACTTGCTTATAGACTAGTTTAGTAGAGCGAACTTGTACGACGTGCCACGAATCACTGTTTTGACCTTTGGATCTGAAACATGCACACAAGAAACTACAGTCCGTCCTCTTTCTATACCTTCTTACGAAATTTCAATCCGATCCTCAGAGAGAAAGTTATGACAATTTTCCCCAGGTCACCTGTTTTGAATGTAATTCAGGAGTCTGAAAAAAGACCAGGTTCCTCAGATCATATCTCCACAAATATTGCGCGAAAAGATATGAAATTCGGACCCAAGGTTTATCGTGATTTCTTCTCAAATGGGTTTTTTTTGCGACTTCTGAAACGTCACAGAAAAAAAGTTATAGCGAAAATGTCACGATGACCTGTTTGGAGCAGCGAAACCCTAGAATCCAAAGCTTTGATACCAAATGTTATGAAACCAGCTCAAGAAAAGATAGAAAAGATAGATCAACGCCTTAGAATTCAGCCTCTTCGAGGGGGCAACCTCCTTTACATTACATAAATGAACAATTCTTTGATGATACAAATGAAAAGACCTCCTTTCTATATATAGGAGTCTAAGGGGTCATAACATAATCAGAGCCGACATAACAATAATAATGTAAGGGCACAATAATAACAATAGTGGGCTTCTATGGGGCACATTAGTAACAATATGGGCACTACATGGGTACATCAATATAATAAGTGGGTTGTACTAATAACAATAAGGGGTTATACTAGTAGTATAGGGGCCTAACACACAACATAAATGGAATCATTCCCCCTTTGAGTTTTAGGTAACCCCAAAACAAAATCCATGCTAACTGCATCCCATGGTCGGTCTGGTATTGGCAATGGCTGGTACAATCTTGTATTTTGGCTTCTCTCTTTCACATGTTGACATATCCTGCACTTCTCAACAAATATCTTAACATCAATCTGCATCTTTGGCCAATAGTAAAACGCATTTATCTAAGCAAAGGTTTTGTCTTGTCCAAAGTGAGCAGATAATCCTCCACTGTGTTTCTCCTTTATTATGTTTTCCCTCATAGAACATTTGGGAATGCACAACTTGTTGCCTTTAAACAATAAACCTCCTTGGATAAGATAATATAACCACTAACTTTTGTTATGAACGATTGGATTTTGTACTGCTGTATAAATATCTTTGAAATATGCATCATATTAATACATTTCAACCATTTCTTCAAATCCTACAACACCAACTTTTAATTCTTGCACAATGAAATTTACCCTGCTTAAAGCATCAACAACTTTGTTCAACTTACCACTTGTGTGTTTTATCACAAAAGTAAATCTCTTTAAAAACACTACCCACTTGGCATGTTTTTGGTTCAATTTTGGCTGGTTGTTTATGAACTGTAATGCATGATTGTCAGAATACAATATAAACTCCTTTGGTAGCAAATAATGTCTCCACTTTTTTAAGGCTTGTACAATATCATAAAATTATTTATCATAAGAAGAATACTTCTTCCTAGCTTCATTTAATTTCTCACTAAAATATGTTATTGGTCTCTGTTCATGACTCAAAACTGCTCCAATTGCAACTCCACTAGCGTTTGTTTTAACTTGAAATACTTTTTCAAAATCAAGTAAAGTTAAAACTGGTTTCTTTGTGATTTTCCTCTTCAGCAACTTAAAATTCCTATTTGCTGCTTCTATCCACTTGAATGGCTGATTAGTCTCCTTGATTGTTTCAAGAATTGGTGCACAAATCTGGCTAAAACCTCTAATAAATTTCCTATAAAAACTTACAAGACCATGAAAAATTCTTACCTCAAATATATTCCTTGGAATAGGCCATTTCCAAATTGCTTGGACTTTCTCTGCAACCATTTTCAACCCTTCTTTAGAAACTACAAATCCCACGTAAATTAATTCTTCTTTCATAAAACTACATTTCTTCATATTTATTAGTAGTTTCTCTTTCTGTAGAGTTCTTAAAACCAACTTAAGATGCTCTAGATGTTCTTCTTTACTTCTACTAAAAACTAGAATATCATCAATATAAACAATAACAAACTTGCCTACATATTCCTTCAAGACTTCATTCATCAATCTCATGAATGTGCTAGGTGCATTAGTGAGTCCAAAAGGCATCACTAACCACTCATACAACCCACGGTTTGTTTAAATGCAGTCTTCCATTCATCTCCTTCTCTAATTCTTATTTGATGATATCCACTCTTTAGATCTATTTTAATAAAATACTTTGACCCACTCAAACAATCCATCAAATCATCCATGCATGGTAAAGGAAACCTATACCTGATAGTGATCTTGTTTAGGGCTTTGGAATTTGTGCACATACACCATTCACCTCCTTTCTTTGGACTGAGTATTGTTGGTACAACACATGGACTAATACTCTCTTTGATTAGTCCCTTATCCATCAGTTCTTGCACTTTTTTTCCAACTTCTGCATTCTCTTGAGGATTTAATCTGTATGCTGCTTTGTTTGGCAAACTTGCTCCTGGTATTAGATCAACATGATGACTAATACTCATGATTGGTGGCAATGCATTTGGCAACTCATCCACAATAATATCAGCAAAATCATTCAACAGAGTTTTGATTTCTTCAGGTAAATCATCTAAGTTTGTGGAAGTCAAAATTACCTTAGGTCTCCCTATGACAACAAAATGCATTTCTTCACCTTTTCCAACCTCTTGCAACAGCTCCTTTCCACTCATCAACATAACACTATTTCCAAGTGCTCCTTTGTCAGCTTCATCCTTCAATGGCAGCAGTGTATGTTTATTTCCATCCTTCTCCAGAGTATAAGTATTTTTCCTCCCATCATGAATAGCTTTCCGATCAAATTGCCAAGGTCTTCCCAGCAATACATGGCATACATCCATTGGCATTACATCACACAATATTACATCTTTATAAGTACCAATCTGTATCTCTACCTTTCATTGTTCTGTCACAATAATCTAATGTCCTTTCTACAACCATGACACTTTGTAAGGAGTAGGGTGTATTGTCTTCACTAATCCTAGCTTGTCCACCATCTCTATAGAAACAAGGTTATCAGTGCTTCCACTGTCAATTATCACTTTACAACATTTACCTTTGGATTTGCATGTAGTTCTGAATAAACTCTTCCTCTGAGCTAGTTCTCTAGTCTCTTTCTATGCCTTAAGCAATACCCTTTTCAACAACAGGGATTCTCCTACTTCAGGGGATTCTTCCTTTTCTGTAATTTGAGGTGTTTCTTCCCTTGCCTTATCCACATTCACATTCCTCTGACTTGTTGTTCTATTATGAGGACAGTCCCATGATCCATGTCCCCATTATCCACATGTGTAACACTAAATATCTCTTCCTTGACCTCTTCCTCTGGGTGCAAATCTTCCTCTATTAAAATCTCCCCTCTGTGGTGGTCTACTATTTGAACTTCCTGCTTCACTCTGATGTTGCTAAAACCTTGGTCTGGTAACTCCTCTACCTCTTACTAAACTTTTCCCTCTATTTCTCTAATTTTGTTTCCTCAACATCTTCTCTTCTGCCTTCAAACCTGCTTGATAGGCATCTTCAATGGTCTTCAGACTCAACAAGTTGAATTCATCCTGTATGTCATATCTTAAGCCATTGATCTATCTGGCTACCTTCTCCATGTCATCCTTTTCATGTCCTACTCTAATACTCAATCTATAAAACTCTTCTGTATATTCTTTAACAACATTCCTTTTTGCCTTAAATTTTGTAACTGTTTGAAAAGATTTAACTGATAATCTTTTGGCATAAATTTAGCTTTCATTTTACTCACCATTTTGTCCCATTGCTTGATCTTGGACTTTCCTTTTCTTATTCTATATGTTTGTAGTTCATCCCACGAAATAGCTGCATGACCCTTCAATCTGATAACTGAAAATTTCACCTTCTTTTTGTCATCAACCTCCTCATAGTCAAAATATTTTTCCAATGAACTAATCCAATCCATCAGCTCTTCTGCATTGAGACTCCCTTCATACACAGGAATTTCCACCTTTGGTTTTCCACCTACTTTAGCCAACATCTTGATAACTTTGGTAGTTTCATTTTCCTCCTCTTCTTCTTCCTCAGAAGATTCTTCTACAACACTGGCAACCCCTTCATTGGGTGTTCTCCTCTAAGAAACTCCATTGTGTCCATCCTTGTACGCAGACTTTGGATCTCCTCCAGCGTAACTGCATTTGCTTCAGGTCTTCCTCAACCTATGCCAGCTCCCCTCCTCGACAGCATGTTTATTGCAGTCAAACTCAATCTTTTTGCTCTGATACCAAAATGACGCAGGAGGTTGATCAAAATAAGGTGGTAGTCTTAAAAATAGACTATTGGTTAATTTATAACCAATCAAATGTGTTCAAGCGGATTCTATATGTGGCTTATCTTATCTTGAGGGTCCTGTTTTTTCTAAACACGTCGGTCCCACAATGACTTTCCATTTTTAAACAGGCGCTTCACTCTACGTCATTGATCTCCTCTCTCCAGATCTAACGGTCCTCACTCACCCTAATCACTAACTAGCCCGTTGATTTTCTACCGTCAATCTGTGCATCCAATCCAACAGTCGTCGCGTGATTTCGCATGGATTTAAGCACAGTCTTTATCACTTCGGAGGCATGCGAAAAAGAGGGTTTTCTCTCTCCTCTGGTTGCGACGTGTCGAACACTCAAGCTAATCGCGCAGACTCGGAATATTACCACTTACCACTTGAAAGGCACGCAATATACTGCTTCCCGCTTTTCCAATACAACCCATGTGCATTAAATCAAACTTTAATAAAGCGCTTAATTCCAAGATTACCCATTAACACTAAATGACTGCAATTAATGATAAACACATAAACAATGAGATTTAAAATTAAAGCGTGAAAACAGAAGAAATACCCAGTTAGGTTTTAGAATGCAAATACACAGATGTAAGCGAGATTCTGCACCAGGATTAACACATAGTTTCACACTGAATCAATTTATTCAATATAACAGAAATTACAAATTCTTGGCCCTCTCGGCTCAATTACAGCAATTTATTTGACCTCTGTCTCAATCTCAAAACCCTGTCTATCACTCATACTCTCGCTTCTCCCTCAATTCTCAATCATCTCAGCTAATCCTTTTCCATTACATTTTCTTCTCTTTTATGAGTCAAATCCTATTCTAACTGCACTAACAACTCGATCTCTATTTTAATCAATCTAACAATCAAATATCTATTCTTAAGCTCTATTACACACCTATGCTAACAACTTATCCCTTAGTATAAAATAAAACAATTTTCTAATTATTACAATAATGAAGTAAAGATCATTTTTGAGAGATCCAACCCTCTCTACCAAAACTGACTTTTGACCACTCAGGTCAGTGAAATTTAACTCATTTAGCCACAACCTGTGAACAAACAATCACATTGCTAGCTAAGTCCAGATGCTTCTACATCATTCTTTGACCCACTTGATTGCCCTTTTTTTATGGCCTATGTTTAGGTATTGTTCCTGTACACAGACCTCATCCATTGATCTAGGTTCAAACAACATCACTTGCTACCACATATGGCTATGTAGTCTCTCATGATACTTGAGGAGTATGTCTGGGTTCTCCGGGAGGTACTCAACATTATGTCCATGTTTCTAAATTATATGGTGTACTCTTGTATACACTCCCCTTGCTTCTACCGCAAGTAATGCCACTGGATCCATTGGTCCTCTACATACCCAAGAGGTTAAAATTGTGACTTTATGAGAGTTTTAAAATCCTCCAACTTAGTCACTGGAGAATCGCCCTCCAACCCTGAAGGTATTTGTGGCTTCCCCCCCAAGTTATGGCATGGCCCTCTAATTTCAACCAAGAAAATGCAATCTTCAGTTCTTCCTCTATACGATGAACACTAAAATAAACTTCTAATTGTTGCAACCAATGATTTAAATTTAGAGCATCAATATCACCTTGATATGGCTTGATGTTGATCTTCACTTCCATTTTAAATAGGGACTGTGAATGGTTCATGAAACACTCGAATAGGGTTGATCATTTTTGCGTTCCTTCTTTGATCCCCTCTTTGGTTCTTCCCAATATGTTGATCTCCCCTTTGATATGGCCTCTATATTAGAACCTCAATATTCTTTGTATAGATCAAGATTATCGGTTAGGCTTTCCATGAGGAGGCTCACATTATGGTTTATATATGCAACTTGTGCTTCCAGCTTTGAAAACCTCTCCTTTATGGGATCTAGAGGGTCATTCATAGATTCATTGGCCATGGCTGGGTTTTTGTGAATTTTGGCTTAACTAATTTGGATCCCCTACAACTCTCCATAATATACCCAAAGAAACCTGCTCTAATACCAATATGATTCATAAACTATTATGGATATTCCACTCGTCAATTCATCACAATAAATATATTAAAGTATATAAGAAAATCCAAAATCTACACTATGAGAGTTAATTTCTCCTTATATTTATGGATTTTTTCATTACATATATATGCAAATTATAATTATGCAAAAAATAGAGAACAAATAGAAAAATAGGATAATCACTCACAAACCCCATAAACACAAGATATGACTCGGTAAATCCGTTTGGAAGAAAACCTTATTGAAAAATGAGATTGCTCCTGACTTAGATTATTACATTGCATGCAAAATTTAAAACATATAAATTTTATATTAAATCTTGAAAATGTGCACAATTGTCAGTATTTTAAACATTTTATTTTTATCCTTATAAGTAAAAGGCATGTAGGCACGCTTGAAATTATGAAAAAAAGAATTAAAACTAAGAAAATGAGTTGTCTAATGAACTTGTTAAATATTATTATTTTGTTAAAATAAAAGGCATCTTAACCAATGTTGGAAGTATTTTTTCTATGAATACTTTCTCATTGTCTACATTTTTACACTGAAGGTGTTCCCTCTATGGAGTTGGCTAGGAAAACATTGTTCACCTCATCTAATCCCTGCACTTCATTTTCATCCTCCTTCATTTAATCATTTTTTACCACGTCGATGGTGTCACATAGCTTTTTACCACATCCCTCATGTCATGTCACTGGTGTCATCAAACCTGGTCAGGCTCAGTTTGAGTATCCCACCAAACATAAGCACTGCCACGTGCAAACAATATACTATTCATTTTCATCTTATCTATTGTCGTTGTTGTCAATCTTTTCTTTCCCTCCAACGTCTAGTGAACACAATGTGTCATATGCTTCAATGATTTGATCGTAGAAACAAAATTTTGTCTACTCAGGTCATTTCAGATCAACCATGGTTAGGGCTTGGTGGATGCAACTGAGAATTGAGGAGTTGAATTCTGAGGAATGCGTTGTTTGGAAACAAAATCAATGGTTTGAACAATACTTCCACTTCCACCCAACTTATTCTCCATGAATATTGGATTAATATGGCTTCTTCGAGTTACTGATAGGTACAACATTTACAATATCCACCATTCTTATGGTGAGAAAGCATAGAAGAATAAGAATAACAATGTACATAACAAATTTATCCATTTCTCTCTCTCTGTTAGAGTCTTTGATGCCTTGCATTGTATTTCTTTGCTACGTTATGTTCATGAATACATACAGGCATGTCAGAGATAAAGTAAAGCATAGTAATTTGAAAGCTTTGAATGAAAGAAAGAATGTTGACTTATTCCTTGCAATTATAATATTCTTGGAAATGATAGCATGATTTTCATAATTTATTTTATATTTTCTCATTTGAACCTCTGTTTCCAGCATTTGAAAAGTTCAATTCAAATTAGAATGGAAAACTAAGCAAACAAACAACAAAAGTGTAAAACCACTCAAACATAATAGATCAACCTAGGTTCACCTCTTGAGTTCAATGAACATGGAGAACTAGAAATAAAAAAAATTGTTACCAAACTACATTTCAAAGGTCTTTTTTAACAACAAATCATATCCACATATAGACTTGTAGGCAATATTTTCAAGTGTTCTATTTTGCTTCGATTTTTCGAAGGTATCATAAAATGTGAAACCTTCTAAGTTCAACACATAAAGTTGTCCTTCAGTAAATTGGTATATAATCATAGTCCACAGTCTCTCTAAAATATTAATCTGGAATACTAACATATTAAATGAATTACTACAAGCAAAAACATTGTTAGCCTTTGAAACTTATGTAATGAGCATAGGAACTTGCAATAGAAAAACTAAACACCAAACAACAATGGGAAAAGGGAGAAAATAAAGCAAGCTTCTTGCAAAACTAGACTGAAGCAAAAGCCCACAATGGAATTACCTTGAGAACGTTATCACAAACAATGGTCGCAATGCACTTTACAGCGGTAATATTTTATCTAACAATAATTGTCAAGTTGGAAATAATAGGTTTGGAGATGATAATAAGCTCACCAAGTGTAGTTTTATACTGGCTAACAAGCTCCTACTAACCCCCACCTTGTGAATAAGAATCAACTCTTTCAATTTCACTATATATATATATCAATTTTTGTTAGGGTCCCACCCTAAACCCCTTATTTATGTAATGGGATCACGTCATAGTCAAGAGTCAATAAAGCCCATATTAATAATTGTAAGTGGTTAATCCACAATTAATGACGGAACCACAGTTAGTTGCAAATGGGCCGTAGTATTAGATATATGGTATTAATAAAACCCATGGTATTGGCCCGTGGTATTGCATGTATGAGTCATATATAAAGGATAGAGACTCCCTGCGAGGAGCATCGTGTCTTATTTTGTAGTCGAGCTCTGCTCTATTGGAGGTTGCCCCCTCGAAGAGGCAAGTGAACATTACTCTCTGAATAATAAAATCATTGCTATTCTGTGTTCTGGGTATCTTTTCTTCGCATATTCTGTTTTTGGGTATCATTTTGCAAGTTAAGAGCATAACAAGTGGTATCAGAGCACTTTCCAGGGCCGGTGGGATCTCCATTTCTTAGCAAATTTTTTTTTTTTTTTTTTTGGCTAGAGACGTGTTCCGGCGTCTTTAAACCACGGGATCTGTCGTTGAGCGCATAAACCTGTGGATTTGGGGAGGCATGCACGCAGGAAATACAAGAGGTGGTCACGTCTGTTGGACTCCCTTGTAACCCCTGTGGGTACCCCTTCGAGTAATAGCGCATTAGACAGAACCGCGCACGGATTGTCTTCCACGTACCCTCTAGGTATATCAGAAGCCCCCTAGGCTCCCTTGAAACCTCGCCATAGATAAACCGTCGGTCGTCTTGCGGCTACAGTACATCGAGAATAGCACTCGGGGAGATTACTCGCCCGTACGATAGGGTAGTCGGGTTGTACGGCTAAGGGTACAGTCGATCCTCCTTAGTTAGAGCCCTGAAACATTGGGCCGAGTACTACTGCCAGACCCTTATGTATATTGCGATCTGTAGCACCTGACACTCCTCAAGACCTTAGTTCCCTTTTCTATCGGGGGATCACACAGCATCTCTTCCAGATCCGCCTGTGCAAAGGGGTGCAGCAGCAGCAGACATCAGTCCCGTAGTCTCGAGTTCGCAGATCAGCCATTCCGATCTATTAGATCCATCAAATCCGCAGAAGCAGTCTGTTCCGCCATCAGATCCACCATTCAGATCTCTCAGATCCCCCAGATCGGAGTCGTTGTGAAGGGTTCCTATACCGGGGTATAATTTTCGCAGGACTTTTGGCCGCATTGACATTTTGAGGATTTGGCCACTGCAGTATTGATAAGGAAGGAGTAAAACTCCGTTAGGGATCTTTCGGGGTGCTTATTGGTGATCTAGCCCATCAGAATCAGGACGACGAGCTGAGCATGGTGGTACCATTCACTTCTTAGTGAAAATTTTTTAGGCGGTCCCAATTTTCAAAAAACCCGGTTGGTGTATGGTAGAAACTAGAGCTCAAGCGATGGCCAATGAAAGGATGGACAAATTTGAAGAATCAATGCACAACCTCCACCTTCAGCTTACCGGACTATGTAACATGGTCGAGAAAATAGTCCCGAAGGGCAAGGAGCAAGCCCATGAGGAGGAGTATAATGGCACTGAACACAATGAGGGTGAGTCTAGCCACTCTCCTCACGTCTGGCACACCCACCCACCACCCAGTCAGCGACCTCCCAAGTTGGATATGCATAAATTTGACGGCTCTCACCCGTCGGCATGGATAGCACAAATGGAGCAGTATTTCAAACTGAATCGCATCTTCGATGATGAGACTCAGCTTATGTTGGGGAGCATGTACTTGGACAATGAAAGGTGGCAATGGTGGGAATGGCATCAACGTTGCACTGGACCTTTTAAGACTTGGACCAAATTCACCAAAGCTCTTCAAGACCGCTTTGACCAGGAATCATCTTTTTTGGGTCGTCTTACTAAGCTCCGACAGACTGGTACAATGGATGAATATATTACAGCTTTTGAAGCCTTAGCCTTCCGCACTTGGGGTCTCTCAGATGTGTTCTACACGGAATGTTTTATCAGCGGTCTTAAAGAAGCTATCAAAGCCCAAGTCCTACTGCACCACCCTCCCACATGGACGGAGGCTTGCAAGGTCGCTCGTAACGTGGAACGTGCATTAGCAGCCCAATACAGTCGCCCAAATTTCTCCGCTAAAGGTCGCCCCCCACAGGCTCACAACACGACTCAAACATTTAAGGTCCAAAAGGTGTCACCTGTGGAAATGGCCGAAAGAAGAAAGCAAGGACTATGTTACTACTGTGATGAAAAATACTCCCTAGGTCATAAATGCAAGGAGCCCAAATTTTTTCAAATTGATGCCACTGACTACAACTCAACAGAGGAAGATCCACCACTGGAGGAACATGAGCCGCTAGAAGAAGACAACCAAAAGGACAATGTCTCTGATGAACTAGTTATTTCGTTGCATGCTTTGGCAGGGATTTCTTCCCCTCAAACTCTCAAAATCAGAGGTTTTATTAAACATCGCCCAGTAGTAGTCTTGATTGATAGTGGAAGTACACATAATTTCATCCATCAAAAATTCGCAGAAGTAGTGCATTGTTTTGTACGAGCAGTTTCTAACTTCCAAGTTCAAATTGCAGATGGAGGCACAATGAAATGTGAAGGCCGCTGTGAAAATGTCAAACTTCAAATGGGGGATTATCAATTGAAAACTCACATGTTTGCCATACACATGGGGGGTTGCGACATTGTACTCGGCGCTGAATGGCTCCGCACTCTTAGGCCAATCACAATGGATTTCCAGGAGTTATATATGAGTTTTAAGCAGAACAACTACACACATACCCTCCATGGACTCCAGGCGGGAGCCCCCTCTATCATCAGCTCGCATAGGATGGAAAAATTGTTAAAAAATGGCAATCATGGAGTTGTAGCTCAATTTAATGCCATCCAGGCAATCGAAACCAAGCCTCTACCAATTCATCCTGAGATGCAACAGATTTTAAATAACCATCTGCCAGCCTTTGACAAGCCTCATGAGCTTCCACCCTCGCGAGGGGAACATGATCATAGCATCACCTTGGTTCCAGGGGCCCAACCCCCAAATGTGCGCCCATACAGATATCCGTTCACCCAAAAGAATGAAATAGAAAAAATCATCAAGGAACTTTTGGAAGCAGGTGTCATTCGTCCCAGCATTAGTCCTTATTCATCCCCAGTGGTCATGGTGCTCAAGAAAGATGGGGAGTGGCGGATGTGTCCCGACTTTAGGGCCCTCAATAAGTTGACAGTCAAAGATAAATTTCCCATCCCGGTGGTTGATGATTTGCTGGATGAACTCAATGGGGCTCAATTCTTCACTAAGCTGGATCTTCCCTCAGGCTACCACCAAATTCGCATGAAGGAAGTCGACATCCCCAAGACTGCTTTCCGAACTCATGAAGGCCATTATGAATTCCTAGTCATGCCATTTGGTCTTTGTAATGCCCCCTCTACTTTTCAGAGCCTTATGAACCACATTCTCAAACCATATCTCAGGAAATTTGTACTTGTCTTCTTCGATGACATCCTCATCTATAGTTGCACTTGGGCCACACATCTTCAACATGTAGATCTACTCTTGCAACTGCTCCGCAAGCATAAATTATTTGTCAAGATGTCCAAGTGTTCGTTTGGCATGGCAGAAGTAAAGTATTTGGGCCACATTGTGGGGCGTGAAGGTGTCAAGGTGGACCCCAAAAAGATCCAGGCAATGCAGGAATGGCCTCAACCTAAGACCTTGAAGAGCTTGAGAGGATTTTTGGGTCTCACAGGCTATTATCGTAAATTTTTCTGCAACTATGGTCGCATAGCGAAGCCCCTCACCCAACTCCTAAAGAAAAATTCATTCTTCTGGAATGAGGAAGCACAACAGGCCTTTAAAGCTCTAAAAAATGCCATGTGTTCCACTCTAGTGTTAGCACTACCTGACTTCACCAAATCTTTTGTCATTGAATGTGATGCTTCGGGTATAGGTATTGGGGCAGTCTTAATGCAGGAAGGGTGACCGTTGGCCTTCACAAGCCAACAACTCAGTGGGAGGAATCTAGGCCAATCTACCTACGAGAACGAAATGATGGCCCTCTTACATGCAGTCGAGACCTGGCGACCTTACTTATTGGGGCGACGTTTCCAAATCCGCACAGATCATCACAGTCTTAAATATTTTTTGGAGCAACGCCTATCCTCCCCACAACAAAATAAATGGCTAGCCAAAATGCTGGAATATGATTATGAGATCATTTACAAGAAAGGGAAAGACAATAGTGTAGCAGATGCATTATCTCGCCAATTTGAGGAGGAAAGTACTCTGCTAGCAATTTCCCTCCCCATTCCAGAATGGATTGAAGAGGCTCGCAGGGAATGGTTTTCACACCCCGGGCTCTCCCAACTCATTTCTCAATTGCAGGTAGATCCAAATTCCACCAAGGGCTACTCGTGGCAGGATGATATTCTTCGCTACAAGGACAGAGTCGTAATATCACCAACATCCACCCTCAAAAGTCGCATTTTGGCAGAATTGCACTCATCTCCCATTGCAGGACATTCGGGCTTTCAGAAGACGTATGCTCGCACCAGAAGATCATTTTTTTGGACAGGCATGAAAAAGGACATCCTTACTTTTGTAGCAGAATGTGATGTCTGTCAACGCCACAAAGGGGAAACCGTCAACACACTAGGCACATTACAACCATTGGCCATTCCAGCGTCTATTTGGACGGAGGTTTCTATGGATTTCATTACAGGTCTTCTAAAGTCAGGGAACAAGTCAGTCATCATGGTGGTTGTGGACCGACTGTCGAAGTATGCTCATTTCTGCACCCTACCCCACCCGTTTACACCAACTTTGGTTGCTCAATCTTTCATGGATCAGATCTTCAAATTGCATGGCATGCCCACTTCTATTGTGTCCGACCGCGACCCGATCTTCACCAGTAAATTTTGGCAGGAACTCTTCAGAATACAAGGCACTCAACTCAAACTCAGTACTTCCTATCATCTGCAAACAGATGGTCAAACCGAAGCCGTCAACAAATGTCTAGAAACCTACCTTAGGTGTTTCACTTTAGAAAAGCAACACCTTTGGGTACAGTGGTTACCTCTGGTTGAATGGGTATAACACCAAATATCATGCCACCACCAAAATGACTCCCTATGAAGCAGTATATGGTCAACTCCCACCTTCACCTACTTCGTATCTCAAGGGATGCTCAAAAGTACAAGCAGTGGATGAACTCCTACAACACCGCGCAACCATGCTCGCCCATCTTCGAGAGAATCTTCATCAAGCTCAGAACCGCATGAAGCAACAGGTAGACTAGCATCGCTCAGAGCGCCAATTTCAAGAAGGGGATCAGGTCTTTTTACAACTACAACCATATAAGCAAACATCACTCAAGGACAAGGGGTGTCATAAACTCTCTCCCAAATTCTACGGACCATATCAAGTACTTCAGCACATTGGAGAAGTGGCCTACAAGTTGGCCTTGCCACCTACTGCAAAAATCCATCCAGTTTTCCATGTCTCATGCCTCAAGAAAGTGATTGGGAACAATTGTAGAATTCATACCAGTCTACCTGAATTGGACGAAGAAGGGTCCATCTGGCTTCAACCCGAACAGGTCCTAGACACATGAGACAAGCAACTCCGCGACCGCATGATTAAGGAAGTCCTCGTCAAATGGAAAGACACCTCTCCGGAAGATGCAACTTGGGAACCAGCCACTATTCTTCAGCAGTTTCCACAGCTTCAGCCTTGAGGACAAGGCTCGTCTTAAGGGGGAGGGCATGTTAGGGTCCCACCCTACCCCCCTTATTTATGTAATGGGATCACGTCATAGTCAAGAGTCAATAAAGCCCATATTAATAATTGTAAGTGGTTAATCTGCAATTAATGACGGAACCACAGTTAGTTGCAAATGGGCTGTAGTATTAGATAGATGGTATTAATAAAACCCACGGTATTGGCCCGTGGTATTGCATGTATGAGTCATATATAAAGGATAGAGACTCCCTGCGAGGAGCATCGTGTCTTATTTTGTAGTCGAGCTCTGCTCTATTGGAGGTTGCCCCTTCGAAGAGGCAAGTGAACATTACTCTCTGAATAATAAAATCGTTGCTATTCTGTATTCTGGGCATCTTTTCTTCGCATATTCTGTATTTGGGTATCATTTTGCAGGTTAAGAGCATAACAATTTTGTTATCATCGTGGTCAACAAAACTTCTTCTCTGCCTATCCCCGTCCCATTCTCACTCCCTTTCAATTTCCTTTAACCTCTCTAGCAATGGGTTGCCCTATTGTGGATGCCTCTCTAGAATCCATTCCTATTTGATAACATGGTGAAACCTCCGATGGCCTCTTTCCCTCTTCATGTCTTCCCCAATTAGGGCCTTCTCGACGTTAAGTTCCCTCAACAACATGATTCAGAATGGTTGGAGATTTCCACTCACCATCCTCCTCATCATCCTAGTCCTCTAACTTTGTGGCATCTAGATCTAAAAATTGCTACATAATGTCATCTTATCTCTTAGCATTTTTGTCTTCTGGATCAGGAATGTATTCTTTGTCTTCCCCGTCTTCTGGCTTTTTGGCATCAGGATCCTTAGTTTTTTTTGTGGCAAAATATCCTAATTGGTGTATAAACTTCCAAAATATTTCTCCTTGTTATCAATAAGGATGTTGCAAGTAGCATCAGCGAGAAGAATAAAAATATAAACATGAGTAAGTTGATTTGTTTCACAGGATACATCCTTCTTAATAGGATGGTTCTTTCCAACATGAGAAAGAATTGCATGAACCTTCTTTGTACTATAACCACATATGTCTGGACCAAACATGATGTTGTAAGGTGTATCTCCACCAAACTTCTTTTGGTCAACATCACCACTCAATAGCTTCACATATCCACCACCACAGTCAAGTTTCTGCTCATGCTTGACAAAAAATTGAAGAACAAGTGTCTTATCCTTGTTGTTAAACTTTAGAAACTAAGCCGAAATGGCGAATAAACATGCATCTAGATGAGTTTAAATCTCTTTGTCATCGATATCCCCATTCCATGTTCCAGCTATGTGAAGTCACCCCCTACTGCACGCTCATCCTTCTTCCAATCAAATATCACCAAATGATTTTCCCATACATAATTGAATCACTCTTCAAGATAAACATGAATGGAGGATATCAAAGCACAACACATGAGCAGGAGGGCCAACTTGACCAATCCTCCAGATGCCATTGTCAAGGGTTTAGATTTGATCTAACATCAGACATGGATCTACACATCCAAAATGCAAGTATACCTTTAGCAAACAGATATATACAACTAAAATGCAAGTATACCTTCAACAAATGCTTCAAGTCTGGAGATAAATCATTACTCGCAAGGCCTAGAGGCTTCATGGCCTTGAGAGCTCTCATAAATTTCTCGTTCCCTAATTTTTTTAGCTCAAATATGTCAAAATTTCTCAAGCTCTATGCTGAGATAGGTAAAATTCTAAGTGAAAAAAAACAGACACATTCTCCTCTCTCTCGTTGGATCTCCTTGCAAGAAGAACACAACACGGAAGAGAAGGAGGTGATGAGTGTTTATGTTGTGACATGGAAACCTTGTGAATGAATCAATATATGAATGATCATTTTTCCATGTGTGTCTCTCTCTCACCAACATTTATTATTATGTCCCATGCCAACTTACAACTTATCAATACACCCATATGTACGCGACAACTTCAATGATCATATCTACGAGTATGGAATTATTATTTATGTGCAGTACTACTCGTTGGTCAAATATTAAATAATTTTCACATAGTTTCTGACTTTGGAAGTGATTGTGATTGACTGAACAAGAAACGATGAGAGAGCAGAGATAACAATATGAGATCATCATTGCTTCCATGCACGCCAATTCTCTTGATTCACACATAATTCTAGACCTAAAATAGACAATAGATATCCATCCATATCATTCATGAATTCCTTTGCATTTTTAAGGTTTTATTCAGAGAATTGAGCGACAACTTATTATGAGTATAAAGAATACTTTGATTTCCTCCATAATCTAGTTTCTTGTGTGCATTAATATCCTAATGGTGTAGTTATTAGAAAATTTTGTTATATATTATTTTGTTTATAAAATAAATGATGACTCAACCAATTGATTGGATTAAAGAGTTGTTCACTAACAACGTGGATCATAGATTGAATGGGAATCAGCCATTTGTAGGAACAAATCATAGATTTAATGAGAGCCGACACATTAAATGTCACATAACTTTAATGCCATGTTTTCAGATTCTTCATATACCTTAATCAAATTCTTGATAGAAGGGAGCAACTGAATTCATCTTAAAGTTTAGAAGAATTAGAGAATATAATTTCATGATGGTGAGATTATACATCACAAATACAATTTTTTGGAGGAGATAGTGGTATTCGAAACCATATTTTCCAAGATCAACAATGTTGTATTTTGTAAGACTAATAAGATGAAATTTATTTTTAAGAGAGAAAAAAAATCTATAAATTAATGCAAACACCACAATTCACATGAGTTTTTTTTTGTAAGTACATATATTTACATTATATTAACATTGAAAAATACATATTGTACAGTGTGGAGAGCATGGGGGAGGCTGAACCTCTCACCCATCAAAACAATTTGCCCCTAAGCGGGGAAACCATAGAAGGAGTTGCAAAAAATCCTCTATGCCTGGGAGGGGAAACTGGAGGTAGGAATCAAGGTTAAAAAATTGAGCAAGGTCATCAAAAAGAAAAAATTCCAAACCTTAATCTTAGTGGCACTAAGCCATCTTCCAACAAACCAAACCAGAGGAGCTGAGAGGCCAAGATAAACTCACCTGGAATGAGGCATGAAACTTGAGAAGTTAACACAATCTTATGGAGGATTCATCTTGCAGGAGATGGACCAGAGTCGCACTGAAGCTGCATTGAACTTGAGCATTGCCCACATCACCTGGAGTCTCCAAACAAATGTAGCAACTATAGGGACTGGGATGAGGAGGAGAGGATGAGGAAAACGACATGTTCACAACGGATGGGCGAAGAGCTTGGTCGAAATATCTATAAATAGGAGAGGGATGAATAGAAAGGTCGAGGATGATCGGAGGAGAGGACCAACATGTAGGAGGGGAATTCGAAGGCAAGGGAGTAGGGGAGGAGGCAGATGGTTAATTAGGAGGGAAGTCGATACTCAAGACATAGGCCAATGTTTTAAAGGAGGAGGAGGCATGGATATGATAAGTTGAAAGTTTTGCATTCCATCCAGTGGCCCATGATTTATCCTTCTATCACTCCTTGAGCTGGAGAGTTAGAAGATTACAGAGTGCCCAGAGCATGGGTCAGCCATGACACGTCTCAGCCTCCTCAGAATTGAGCACTTAATGTCTGATATGGGGAGGGATGTCGTAGTGGAACAGGGAGACTGCATTATTGTGATCAAAGGTGGTCGAGGGGCACCCTCTTCCCCTCCCCCTGCTCGCACGATGCCCCGTGGATCTCTCACTATTCATGACAGAGTTGTGGGAGATTATGGACACTGCATAGTGAAAGATCTGTTGGATTACTGCAAAACTGTTACCTCAGGAGTAAGGGTTGGAGGCCTATATAAACTTGATGTCACTAGAACGAGTCATCAAGCATTGAATTCTACAACTATGTCAACAAATTTCTCTAGCATCAGAGGTATGGTCATATCAATTATCATGATTTGTTGCTATTGTAGAAAAAAAGAATGGTCAAAGGACTCCCTATGTTAAAGAATGAGTATGCTACTTGTGAAGGTTATGCATTAGGAAAAATTCATAGAGATGAATTCCCCTCTAATTTTGATAGGAGAAGAAGAGATGTATTAGAACTTGTGCATTTTGATGTTTGTGGACCCATGCAGACCAGATCCCTAGGAGGTGCTTATTATTTTTTGTTGTTTATTGATGATTGCACAAGGTACACTTGGGTGTACTTCCTTAGGAAAAAGAGTGATGTCTTTGAGTATTTCAAAGAATTCAAAAACATGGCAGAGAAGCAACATGGAATTTCATAAAGATCCTTCGTTCAAATCAAGGGGGAGAATACAGATTGGGGAACTTTGTCAAGTATTGCAAGGATCATGGAATAGTGCAGCAATTTATAGTACCCTACACTCCACAACAAAATGGTGTTGCAAAAAGGAAAAATAGAACATTGGTGGAGTGTGCACGGAGTATGATCAAAGGTAAGAACCTCTCAAATGATTTTTGGGCAAAAGCCATTAGTACTGTTGTTTATTTAAAGAATAGAAGTCCAACAAGGTATCTTGATCTCAAGACCCCATTCGAAGCCTTGTATGGTTTTAAACCAATAGTTCATCATTTGAGGGTATTTGGGTGTAAGGCCTTTGCACATATTCCGAAGAAGAACAGAAAGAAAATTGATGCTAAAGGTATCAAATGTATTTTTGTAGGATATTGTTCATAATTTAAAGCATATAAAATATTTGATCCATCTACTCACAAAGTATTTGCAAGTAGAGATGTAATTTTCCATGAACAAGCAGATGAAGGCAATAAGGACAACAATTATGAAAAGTGGCACATACTTTATGAAGTTGAAGACAATAATACATGAGGAGCGGGAGCAGAAAACAATGAGTAGCAAAAGCTTGAGGAAGAATTCAGTAACTTGGACATCACCAACAATCATAACCCAACTAGAGGTGGAGATGTACCTTTAGAGAACATGGGTGAAGATAGTGAAGTGCGAAGGAGATCTACTTGACAAATTCACCTACTTGAATATCCAACAGAAATGTGGAAGAGTGAGGAGGTGAAAATGTAGAAAAAGTGGAGTGTGAATTAAGGTCTCAAGCTCTATGACTCATGAATACATTTGTCACCAATTAGCATAAGTAAATATGTGTTTACATACATGTACAGTATGCTATCAAATAAAACAAGTAAATATGTAATTAACACAAGTAATCTTACTACTTAGCAATAAATGTACAACCATAAATGAGAGTGAAACTAACAACTTCATTACACAATTTTAGAAGAGGAAAGACATACATGAAGTGATATATAGAGCGGAAAAAATATTGCACATTGCTCTGATTGGAATCAACAAAACAGTTTCATTAATCCTTCAAGATGGAGTCCAAATCACCAGTCCATTACATTTAGCAATTGTATCGCTCAAATCCCTCATGAACAAGAAAATTGAAACAAATTGGAACCGCAAAATTCTGGCCTCCTGGGTGCAGAATTCCGAGACCTATTAAGTGTTTCTTCCCTCTATTTATAAGGAGAGGGGAAGATTTGACAACAATCACAAAATATCTTAGCCAAGCTCCAGCTGTCTGATCGACTAGCTGTATCAACGTGTGAAGGTGTGCTGCCCAAATCATGACAATCAGATTTGATTTCGTTCTTGAAAATGTAAAAATTACATAATAATAGACAAAAAGGAAAATTAAATGATGGTCAAGGAAAATATCTCCCTGCCATTCCTGTGATGGCCTTTGATCAGGCCATGTCTCTGCCCCAATGATTCGGCCAGTTCGTCTGTTGCTTTCTGCCTTAACTGCTTGAACTTCCCACTTTCTAGAGCCGAGAGCGATCGATTGTGGTGGCCTCAGTGCTGTCGCAGAATCACAGATGTTGACTCATCCATCTCATAATTTCTCTGTATTACACTATCAGAGCCCAATATGTCCTGTATTATTTCAATAGTGTTATATCAGAGCTATGCCTTATCTGTAGTATACTTAGGGGGATATTATGGGGTACAAAGGGAGGTACCCAAGGGAATAATGTAATAATGTAAGGATAATAAGTAAATGGGTCATAGTTAATAAATAAAGTGGTTAACCCACATAATGTAAGGGACCAAAAGTAGTTAGGAATAATGTGATAAGCCCATTGTATTAGATATATGGTATTGAGAGACCCATGGTATTGTATGTATGAAGCTTATATAGAGGCTAGAGACATACAATACCATGGGTCTCTGAATACCATATATCTAATACAATGAGCTTATTACATTATTCCTAACTACTTGTGGTCCCTTACATGATGCACGTTAACCACTTTATTTATTAACTATGGCCCATCACATTATTACATAATTCCCTTGGGTAGCTCCCTCTGTACCCCATAATATCACCCCCTAGGTATACTACATTATTGGAACTTTATTCTTAACATACATTACGAAAACAAGAAGTTATGATGTCCCTCGCCCCTTTTGTTTAGACCCTTTTAATTTTCCTCCATAGGACAAAGGGTTGTGATCGCAGGCTTAGCCTTAAGGCTAGGGCATTTTGTTCCTACACGGGGGCCATTCTCCCTTTGTTAACTACATAGCGCCCTAGGTTCTTTAACTTCCTCCTGGCCATGTGCTAGCCAAATATCAGAGCCCCTCCTCATCATAAGTTTCCAATCAGAGAAATAACATGGGAGTTATGATATTTCACACTTCTGATATGTGTCCTCCGATATGACGTCTCCTTATTCCCTTTCTTGGTAATGTCTCCTTATTCCCTTTCTTGATAATGTCTCCTTATTCCCTTTCTTGATTGTTGGGTAGTGCTTCTTGATTCAAGTATATGTTTTCTTGGAGTTGAGCCCCACAAACATCTTCAGTAGGATCATTAACCTCAGAAATATTTTCAACATTAAAATGTGCACAACAATCTTCAAACAAAGCACCTGGTGGATATAATTTTTTACAAAAATGATTGAATGCTATGTGAAATCTCTTTAAGGAAGATATTCTGCCACGAGGTATTTTTCTATACCAAACTCTAACCTCTTCATCTAAATAATACATGAACAATTTCATTTTCACATCTTTAAAAACAATGCCTTATTATTCCACACATTCATGAAAATCCTTGAGGTGTGGGCCCGACCTTCTATTTGTGTTTCCACTGAATCTAGGAAAATAGGTATACCATTCATGAACTGAAGTGACATGATGGGGATAACCAGTAATAGAAGAAAAATCTAGTGGGGCAAATTTGTTGGCCAAGAATGCAGGAATGGCCATTTTGAAAACCCCTCTAGGTGACTGATCTCAAGTTCAAATGTAGGGGAAGTTCTCTGTTGTTTAGCATCAGAGCGAGTATGAGGCCTCTTGAAAGCTAGGATGACCAAATAAGGATATAAACAGTGGAGTCTCCAGGGTGTTTACAATTAGATTCAAATAATAGAGTCTCCAAGGTGAGAGATATTCAACCCAAACTTCCCTTGCTCACCTACAGAGGGAATGTAAAAATTGTTGTACCCAGGGAAAAATATTCTGATTCATTCCCGACAATGACACTAGAAAGATGTTGTATCTTTTTCTATCTCCTATCATACAAGTGCTTCAGAAGATATAAAAGCCTCCTAGAGACAACCTCTGGGTTGAAAGGAGATCAATGCCTAGGGCATCTGAGAGGAGTGCTTCTGAAGATTATCAGTAGGGCTTTCTTTTGCACTCCATATGTCACATAGTTTAAAAAGGAAATAATTTAGGGGCTTGGTTCAATAGTCCTTCATCAAGGTAAACTCAAGTAAACACATAAATCTAAATACTTAGGGGGTAAATATGGCTAATCTCAAAGAGAAATGTCTGTAGGTTTTAACCCCGTATAGAAATTACCTGCATACGAATTCTAAAACACAGAAAAATAAACAATGCGAGAGCATAACACATAAAACACATATACACAAAGATTTTCCCACTGGATCCCAAAACCGGGACTACCAGCTTGATTTTTCATTATGTTCCTTTCAATGTTATAATACATATTTATACATGCCGAAGCATCCAATACCATGGACCGAAAACCATCGCGTCCAATACCATGGACCGAAAAACCATCACGTCCAAAAAACATGTGCAAAAATCATGCACAAAACCATAGGTGGGTCCACCCAACCTAACATAGGGTCCAAAATCAAAATTTTCCGGGGCGCTGCCCCAGACCCCATAAAGTGGGGTTACGGGTACCCCTCAAACCCCCTATTATCTACATGGAAATAATATAACACAACCCAACATTCTCCCACTTGTTGTTTTCTTTCCACAGGGGGCCACAGGAGAGCTTAGTCATTTTTCCAGCCCTGAAACACCCATTGTTTCTCTACACCAGTAGAACTTCTCAGAGCTCACAAATTTTGTTAATGCATCTGTAGTATTCTTCAAAGTGTCCACCTTTACCAGCAACACCTTTTTGTCTTCTATCATATCCCTCACAAAGTGATACTGAACATCAATGTGCTTTGTCTTTGAATGATATGCAGGGTTCTTTGCCAAGAAAATTGCACTTTGGTTGTCACAGTCTATCCTTATAGCTTCATGTACTAACCCTATACTTGAACACAATCTCTACAACCAAACTGCTTCCTTACTTGCATGAGTGGCTGCCATGTATTCTACCTCTGTAGTTGATAGTGCCACTACAAATTGTTTCTTACTCATCCAACTGACTACACCTCCAAATAGGTTAAACACATACCCACTTGTAGATCTTCTCTGATCCAGATCTCCAGCCCGGTCTACATCAATAAAGCCAAGAATATCCAACACTCTGTCCAATCCTGGTCTTCCTTGGTAGCACAAACCATAATCACTAGTGCCACGCAAATACCTGAAAACCCGCTTCATTGTTGTCCAATGCTCCTTTCCTGGTTTTGACATAAACCTGCTCAATACTCCCACTGCATGTGCAATGTCTGGTCTAGTACAAACATTTGCATACATTAGGCTACCGACTGCACTTGCATATGGAATACAGGACATATCCTCTTCCTCTTCTTGTGTCTTGGGACACTATTCAGCAGATAACTTTACACCTACAGGAATAGGAACCTTCACCGGTTTACTATCCTGCATATTAAACCTCTGCAATATTGTCTCGAAATACTTCCTCTGGTTTAACCAGAGCTTCCTCTTTTCCCGATCTCTTTTAATTTCCATCCCCAAAATATAGTTTGCAACACCAAGATCTTTCATGTCGAATTTGGAGGACAATTGGGTCTTCAAATCCTGGATAATTTCTTTATCATTTCCAACCAGCAACATATCATCCACATACAAGACCAGATAAATAACACAGTCACCAATTAATTTAAAATACACACAATGATCTGCTTTGCTTCTGGTGAAGCCAAGTCCCCGTATAAATGTATCAAATTTCTGATACCACATCCTTGGTGACTGTTTTAACCCATACAGAGACTTCTTTAACTTGCATACTAATTCTTTCTTACCCTTCACCGCAAAGCCTTCAGGTTGTTTCATGTAGATCTCCTCTTCCAAATCCCTGTGAAGAAATGTTGTCTTCACATCCATCTGTTCTACCTCAAAATCAAAAGCAACAACAACAGATAAAAGTAATCTAATAGAAGTTACCTTGGCAACAGGAGAAAAAATATCACCAAAATCAATTCCCAACACCTGGGAATAACCTTTTGCTACCAACCGAGCTTTGTATTTCTCCACTTTTCCTTCTGCATTTGTCTTCTTTTTGAACACCCATTTGCTGCCAATGGGTTTCCTTCTAGCCGGCAACTCCACCAGATCCCAAGCCTTATTTTTATGCAAAGATGCCATTTCATCAACCATGGCCTCTTTCCAGAGTTTTCCATCCTCTGAATCCACTGCTTCCTTCACAGTTCTGAGATCATCATCAGTAATAGACAAAGCAAAATTTGAACAGAAAGCAGATGGATTATACCTTTCTAGTTTCCTTCTTTCTCGAACTGATCTTCTCACAACCGGAGTTTGTGGCTCTTCATCTTCTAATTCCTCCTCTGCTGTAGAGTTTTATTCTTTCTCCTTTAGCTCAAACTCTATCTTCTCAAGTTCCTTTCGTTGGACTTCATGTTTAATAACATCTTTCACCTCTCTGAACACCACATCTCAGCTGTACACAACCTTCCTTGTTACTGGGTTCCAAAGCTTATAACCCTTTAAACCATCCTTATACCCAATAAAGATGCACTTTTCAGATTTACTATCCAACTTGGTTCGTTTCTCCTTTGGAACATGTACATATGCATCACATCCAAATACCTCAGATGTGAAAGAGAGGGTTTCTTACTAGTCCATACCTCTTGTGGAGTCCTATCCTCCAACGCTGATGAAGGTGACTTGTTGACAAGGTAACATGCAGTATCCACCGCCTCTGCCAAAAATTCTTGTCCTAACCCGCCACCACTGAGCATGCTTCTTGCCCTTTCCATCAACGTCTTATTCATTCTTTTTGCAACTCCATTTTGTTGAGGTGTATATGGAGTATTCTTCTGTCGTGCTATACCACACTTCTTACAAAATTCTTCAAATTTCTTATTGCAAAACTCTCCACCATTATCTGTCCTCAACACCTTTATCTTCTTCTCTGTCTGGTTTTCCACCAGAGCCTTGAATTCTTTAAACCTGTCAAAGACTTTAGATTTCTTCTTAAGGAAATATATCCATGTATTCCTTCAGAAGTCATCTATAAATGATACATAGTACACAAACTTACCCAGTGATGGAACCTTCACAGGTCCAAACACATCACTGTGCACAAGCTCTAATATTTGTTTCGCCCTCTTACTTCTAGAGAGGAAACTCACCCACTTCTACTTCCCATATACACAATTTTCACAGAAATCAAAATCCAGAGAGCTATTACTCATACCTTCTACCATACCTTTACCATGAAGTATTCAAAGGCCCTTCTCTCCAATATGTCCAAGCCTTTGATGCCACAACATGGTCCTCTCTCCAAAGACGACTAGATTTTCTACTCCACTTTCAGGAACCACAGAACAGTTGCACCCATCAATAATAGTGCTACCTTGCAGCTTGTACAGAGTTCCAGTCTGAACTCCCCGCATCAATACTAGTGCTCCCCAAACCATCTTTTAGGTATCCTTCTCCAACATTGTTTTTACACCTGCATCATCCAGCTTGCTTACAAAAGTCAGATTTTTGGCCAATGCAGGAATATGTAGAACACCTGGAAGTGTTCTAACCCTTCCACCTTGCAACTTCAATTTTACTTTTCCGCGACCAATGATTCTAGCCTTCCTGTCATCCCCCAAGAAGACATCACCACCATCATATTTCTCATACTTGTAGAACCACTCTCTATGGGGAGTGAAGTGAAAGGATGCACCTGAGTCAATCAACCATGCCTCATGATCTACATGTGTGCTTGAAGAAGCCAAGTACACATCCCCACCTTCATCTGAGGTGGTTTTCGCCTCTGTAGAAGGAGCATCATCAGATCCCTTTCCTTTATCAGGAGCTTTAAATTTACAGTCCCTTTTGAAGTGCCCTTCCTTTCCACATTTCCAGCACACCACCTTTATAGGTTTTCCTGGAGATTTAGATCTCCCACTCAATGACTTATTTTTGTTTCTGTTTTGGGACTGTCCTCGTACAGACAAGACATCACCATTCTGGCTCTCTATATTTTTCCATCTCATCTCCTCCATCAACAAGGATGAGACTATTTCATCAAAATGCAAGGTAGTTGCATTGCTACCTATTGCAATAACCAGACTATCCCATGAATCTGGTAGAGAACACAACAAACTAATGCACTTATCTTCAACTGAAATTTTAATATCAACAGATGCTAACTGACTTACCACAGTATTAAGTGCATTCATATGCTCTGTCACCGAGTCTCCATCTTTCATCCTTTGGTTATACAGCTTTTTCCGCAGGAACAGTTTATTCACCAGAGACTTAGATTGGTACAAAGTCCCTAACTTGTCCCACAAAGCTTTTGCCATAGCTTCCCCTGATACATTCAGCAATACTGAATCTGAGACACACAATCGTATTGTGCTCTTTGCCTTCTGATCCAACTTCTTCCATTATTCATCGGTCACTCCTGTTGGTTTAGTACCTGGATCCACCGTGATCCACTGATCTTTATCCACCAACAGATCCTCCATATTGAGTTTCCACAACTCAAAACTCTGACCATTAAATTTCTCGATCTCTATCTTTCGACCACTCGCCATCTTCTTTCACCACCAGAATCGATCTCACAAACCTCCCACTGAACAGGGTCTACCATAGGCCCCAACGAAACCCCTCAGCAACAAAGGCGTCCCCTTGAAGCCAAAAACAACTTCGATACCAAATGTAGGTTTTAACCCTGTACAGAAATTACTTGCATACAAATTCTAAAACACAAAAAAATAAACAATGCGAGAGCATAACACATAAAACACATATACACAAAGATTTTCCCACTGGATCCCAAAATCGGGACTACCAGCTTGATTTTTCATTATGTTCCTTTCAATGTTATAATACATATTTATACATGCCGAAGCATCCAATACCATGGACTGAAAACCATCGCATCCAATACCATGGACCGAAAACCATCGCGTCCAATACCATGGACCGAAAAACCATCGCGTCCAAAAAACATGTGCAAAAATCATGCACAAAACCATAGGTGGGTCCGCCCAACCTAACATAGTGTCCAAAATTAAAATTTTCAGGGGCGCTGCCCGGGACCCCATAAAGTGGGGTTACGGGTACCCCTCAAACCCCCTGTTACCTACGTGGAAAGAATATAACACAACCCAACAATGTCTTGGTTCCGATGGCTAACACACAACAATAAGCAACTTAACACTGTTGTTGTAGTATAGACAAACGAGAGGAAGGAAAGGAGAGAAATCGATGGAGAGGGTTGGACATAACACATAATCCTAAGCAACAATATCCAACAGAAATGTGGAAGAGTGAGGAGGTGAAAATGCATAAAAGGTGGAGCGTGAATTAAGGTCTCAAGCTCTATGACTCATGAATACATTTGTCACCAATTAGCATAGGTAAATCCATGTTTACATACATGTACATTATGCTATCAAATAACACAAGTAAATATGTAATTAACACAGGTACTGTTACTACTTAGCAGCAAACATACAACCATAAATGAGAGTGAAACCAACAACTTCATTACACAATTTCAGAAGAGGAAATACATACATGAAGTGATATACAGAGGGGAAAACATACTGCACATTGCTCTGATTGGAATCAACAAAACAATTTCATTAATCCTTCAAGATGGAGTCCAAATCACTAGTCCATTACATTTAGCAATTGTATCACTCAAGTCCCTCATGAACAAGAAAATTGAACCAAATTGGAACCACAAAATTATGGCCTCATGGGTGCAGAATTATAGGACCTTTTAAGTGTTTCTTCCCTCTATTTATAAGGAGAGGGGAAGCTTTGAACAGTAGTCACAAAATATCTCAGCTAAGCTCTAACTATCTGATTGACTAGCTATCTCGGTGTGTGAAGGTCTATTGCGCAAATCATTACAATAAAATTTGATTCTGTTCTTGAAAATGTAAAAAATACAGAATAATAAACAAAAAAGAAAACTAAATGATACATGAGGAAAATATCTCCCTTTCATTCTTGTGATGACCTCTGTTCAAGTTGAACCACAAAATTCTAGCCTCCTAGGTGCAGAATTTGTGGACCTGTTAAGTGTTTCTTCCCTCTATTTATAAGGAGAGGGGAAGATTTGAACAACAGTCACAAAATATCTCAGTCGAGCTCCAATTGTCGGATCGACTAGCTATCTCAGCGTGCGAAGGTCTGTTGCCCAAATCATTACAATCGGATTTGATTTCGTTCTTGAAAATGTAAAAATTACAGAATAATAGACAAAAAGGAAAACTAAATGATGGTCAAGGAAAATATCTCCCTACCATTCCTATGATGGCCTCTGATCAGGCCACGTCTCTGCCCCAATGATTCGACCGGTTCGCTTGTCCCTTTCCGCCTTAACCGCTTGAACTTCCCACTTTCTAGAGTCGGGAGCGATCACTTGTGGTGGCCTTAGTGGTGTCGCGGAATCACAGTTGCTGACTCAGCGATCTCATAATTTCTCTGTATTACACTATTAGAGCCCAATATGTCCTGTATTATTTCAATAGTGTTATATCAGAGCTATGCCTTATCAGAACTTCATTCTTAACCAACATTAAGAAAACAATGAGTTCTGATGTCCCTGACCCCTTTTATTTAGCCCCTTTTAGTTTCCTCCATAGGACGTAGGGTTGTGATCGGAGGCTTAGCCTTAAGGCACTAGGGCATTTTGTTCCTACCCTAGGGCCATTCTCCCTTTACTAACTGCTTAGTTCCCGAGGTTCTTTAACTTCCTCTTAACCAGGCACTAGCCAAATATCTAAGCCCCTCTTCATCAAAAGTTTCCACTCGGGGAAATAACATGGGATTTGCGATATTTCACAATTTCAATATGCGTCGTTCGATATGACGTCATCACTTCCACGTGGCACTTCCTGAGTGGTGACACATGTCACCCTGATTTGTCCCCATAGGCCCTCAAAATGCCAAAACTGTCTGCCATGTGTCCTTATTGGAACTAGTCATATGTTGCCACGTGTCCCACTAGAGGAGAGAGAAAAGGGCCCGCCCACCTCTGGTTTTGTGATGAAATCCCTTGTTAATCCTTATCGGCGCTCTCCAATGGTTTTTAATGCTATTAGATTTTTTTCCATATCGCAACTTTTTAAAGGTTCACACGTTTAGAAGTTCTGATCCTCTGATTGTCAATGTTCTGATCTGCTTGATGCTTCGATCTCCTCCAAGCTCCGATGTTGCAACCGTCAATACGTGGTCATCGATATGTTGGATGCTCTAATGTTGTGATGCGTTGGGATGCCTGACCTTCGATATGCGATCGCCGATATCTTTGACCTCCAATATGCAATTGTTGATATCTTTGGACCTCCGATATTGCAATCTCCTATATTCTGATATGCCTTCATAAGGCTTCAATCCTTGAAACTTCAGAAGACCATAACTTTTGATCCAAGAGTCCATTTTTGGACTTCCACATATTGTTGGAAAGCTTGTTCAAAGCACTTTCCAATGGAGAGGAACTGATTTGGGCTCTGAGTCCTTTTAAGGCTTAGAAAATGACTGCAAACTTCTCTGCTCATTTACTCTTTGGACAATTGAAAACACATTTTGCAATAAGTGACAAAATGGTACTATAGACAAAAATAAAGGTAGATTGGTGGAACAAGGGTACTCACAAAAGGAGGGTATTGATTATGTAGAAACATTTGCACCTGTAGCTAAATTGAATACTATATGATTGTTAATTGCATAAGCTACAAAGTATTAATATAATTTGCACCAGTTAGATGTAAAATCTGATTTTTTGAATGGTGATTTAAAAGAGGAGGTGTATTTGACACAACTTGAAGGGTTTCTAAAAAAGGGGCAGACACATTTAGTTTGCAGATTAAAGAAAGCTTTGTATGAGCTAAAACAAGCACCTAGGTCATGGTATGAGAAGATAGATTCTTTCTTTCTTCAGTAGGGTTTTATGAGAAATCATAGTGATCCAAATCTGTATATAAAAAATTTGATGTAAAGGGGCATGTAGTACCGATTTCTTTGTATGTTGATGACTTAATTATTACAGGAAATTCAGTCAAACTAATTGATGGAATTAAGGAGCAGATGTCACAAGTATTTGAGATGAAATATCTTGGTGAGTTACATTACTGTCTAGGTCTTGAAGTTTGGAGAGATGTTGGTCATACTTTTGTTACTCAGGGTAAGTATGTCAAAGAAGTGCTTAAAAGGTTTAAAATGGATTAGTGCAAAGTTGCTTTTACTCCAATGCAACAGAATGTGAAACTTTATTTTGATGATGGCTCAAAGGAGGTAGGTGGTACATTGTATAGACAACTGGTGAGAATTTTGAATTATATCACTACAACCAAACCTGATTTAGCATACTTTGTTAGTGTGTTAAGTCAATTTACGACGAGACCTCTAGAAAGCTATTGGAAAACAACAAAAGGATTACTAAGGTATCTTAAAGGGACAACTGATTTTGGTCTTAAGTATACTGATTCATTTGATGTTGAGCTGACAGGTTATTAAAATTCAGATTGGGCTGGTAATCTGGATGATAGGAGATCTACTATAGGTTATGCATTCAATATTGGCTCTGGGATTGTTCATGGAGCAACAAGAAGCAACTAACTTTATCATTGTCATCAACCGAGGCAGAATATAAAGCTTTGTGTGCAACAACTTATGAAACGATTTGTTTGAGGAGAGTTCTTCAAGATGTTGGAGAAGAATAAAAGAAGGCCACAATGATCAAATGTGACAACCAGAGCTCAATCAAGTTGGCGAATAATCCTATGTATCATGCAAGAACAAAGCATGTTGATACTTAGTTTCATTTTATTAGAGAGAAGATACAGTCTAAGGATTTTTTTCTTGAATATTGTAATACTTGTGAAAATGTTGTTGATATTTTCACAAAGCCCCTTGGGAAGATGAAATTTGAATTGTTTAGGGAGATTAGGTATAGATATTAATCCTTTCTCCATGAAGGGGGAAACTTATAAATAATGGAGAAAGGTTGTTTTGTTGTTTCAATTATGTTCTAAGATTAGATTTAGATCCTATTTTCTAGGGGATTGTTGTGATCTCCTGAACATAATGTTACTATTTATATTTGTGTATGTGTGATTTTTTAATCAATGGAAGAAATGCCGAGGCAACCTCTGGTTCTCCCCACCTAAGTGATGTGGGTTCATTCACCTGTTTTGTCTTCCTATTTTTAATTTTCAAGGAACTACAAATCACACAATATATACAAGGAACTAAACATCATAGGGCCACCATAGAGTAAAGCAAATAATAAGGGTTTCACATAAGCCTTTGGAGGAAAATGGTTATTGATAGAAACAAGGCAATGATTATAGATAAGGATAATCACACACTAATACATCAACTGCTCCACCCCCTTGTCATGATGCTTACATTGGAAAGACCAAACCTAATAAGATCATAGAAAACTCTCCAATTAAAATAAATTTCATAAATAAAATATTATAAACTTTAACTTGTTTCTATTTTTTAGATCTAGGGAACCCAACAACTAGTCAAGATTAATTTAGTGAGGGGTAGGTTCAAATTTCACTGGTTACCATTATAAACCTTATGGTAGTGCCGAGAATCTACAAGTCAATGCCTAGTAAGAACCCACTGAGTAAGGGTTGAGACATCTGAAAACACATCAACCGAACTAGATTGACAGGAGAGAGAGTCCACTGTTGAAGGGTATCTACTCTTCTAATCTTATCATAATGAGCCAAATGTCTCATTGAAAATTTTAACTCGAGAATAAGAATGGAAAGCGTGAAACCAAACTCTCAACCATTCACACTAATACCCCTCCAATCTTAATTCAATTTAAAAAACAATTTTTTTTAAGAAAACACAAATAACATAATAATCCAAATAATTGTCATAGGCTTAGTCTAAACAAGCCACAATTTTGCTCGGAAAACAATAGAAATTCGGACATGATTTTGAGAAAATACAACAAGAATTTTTGAAAATCTAGATGACAATTGTGTAGCTTTAGGATTTTGAGTGAATGGGATTCTTGATGGTGTTGAAACCATTTCAACCATAAAAAATAATTTAAACACTCCCACAATGGTTTCTTAAATAATATTTTTTTCCAAAAATAATTTACCATCCAAACTCAATTATAATTATAAACTCATTAAACAACACCATTATCATATTCCCATACAAATATAATTAAAAATATATGCATAATTAACCTCTTAAATTACCTCGTAAATTGAGTAGAAAATTAACAACTATCTCACCTAATATGAATTTACTCACCTAAAGATTAAAAAACATAATTAACCTCGTAAATTGAGTAGAAAATTAACACATATCTCACCTAGTATGAATTTACTCACCTAAAGTTTTTACTCTTGACAATGAATTCTTAATAAGATCCTTCATCGGTTCTACCCTTAACATTGAATCTCCCCTCAAAACAAAAATCACACGCTATCTTTGGTGGGCCCTGACTGGGAGTATCTTTTTAATAATTCAGGACCGGAAAATCACATGTCCTGATCAGGCGTGAGTCGTGACGTATGAGCTTAAACGCTTATCCGAAATGCCGTTGGTACCACGAATAGAAAGTGGGCAAGTCTATAAATTGGAGGGGATTCCAGAGCTTCAACAGAGCTATTTATTCTGGAGAACTCCAGAGAAAAACAGAGTGGTCTAACCATACCTTCACACTTTCGTCTGCGGAGTTTCATTTTGGAGGATATCCGTCTATCAGCTGCGATGGAGATGGATATGGAGAAGTTACGCATCAGACAGCAAGTGTTGTTGGACCATCTGAGGCCTTCTCGTTTTCCCAAGGTTTCCACAGATCTGGTGGTAAGTTTCTCTTGCTCTCTTTCAACTTGATAGTTTCAAGAAGGAATTCTTTGAGGGCCAAGGTTGCAGGCCTTTAAATTCCGATCAAATTTTAAATTTGAATTATGGGATTATTGTTTTTCTCAACTTTATTGGGTTTTACCAAATAGGTCAGTCGGTGTTGCAATTTCTATTAATCTCCAATTGAACTGGATCAGAGGGACTAGAGATTACATTCTTCAGAATTATAATATTAAGTTATAAGTTAGAGATCCCCATATTTTGTAGGGATAAGTTACGTTCTCAACCCTTGGCAATATATTTGACAGCATATATGTGCGTGTCGGGGGTGTTTGGTTTGTTCTACGGGGTGTTGTGGGTTGGGACAGGGCCTGCGATTATTGATGTTTTGTGGAGTTTGTAGGTGAAGAACAATTGGTCGTAACATTTTGTGCTGTCTTGTGCTGGATGCTGTTTTGAACTGAGAAATTTGATGTTCTGTGTTTGAATTTGTTGATGGATTATGAATGCTTGAGGTTCGGTCTGTGGATGCTAGTGTTAGTTCTCCTTTAATCAACCTTTTAACTGGGTTCATCGTGTCATTGTTAGGGCAGTTGTTCTTTTGATATTGTCAAAATTTCTGTGTGGTAAATATTGATGTTTTCTGGGCAGTGATTATTATTTCAGGTTGTGGTCTTGCAGGGCTTATATTTTGTTTTAGTTTATTCTAATACTTTATGAGCCTGGTTCAATGGATCTTGTGAGTTTGGTTCAATGAACGGTTGTGGGCACTGCCAAATCGCCTCTCCAAAAGAATCCCACAAAGTTGCTGGAAAGGAAGAGAGTGAATGGTAAAAAGCCATAGGCTACTTTTGTGTTACCTGAAGGCAGGGAAGCTCTAACCGATATGGCTATCTGTTGAATCAAGGGGATTTGTAACACTAAAAAGAAAGTTAACATAATGGATGCAAAGGGGCACTTACTGAGAATTGTTTTGACATAACAATATGGTGGATTCTACTGTTTTCACTCTCTCTCACACACATATATATTAAGGTATTGCCAAATCTATTATTTGTGGGGTTGGGTACAGGAGCTGCGAATATTGATGTTCTCTGGGCATTGGTTATTATTTCAAGTTGTGGTCTTGTAGTTTTATTGTTGCGATTATTTATGAGTCTGGTTCAATTCCCAAGTTGACCTTGGCAAAATCTTGCCAAGCGACTTTACACAGTGGAGCACGACGGAGTAACAGCAGGCAGGCCAGTGAAAGGAAGGCAAGGACAAGATCGAGCAGGCCAAGTCCGGACCAGTTTCCAAATCCAAACCATGGGCAGATCAGAAAAGATTCTCTACACACCGTCCCTTGACCCTGTGAGTCTGTTTCAATGAACCATTGTGGGCACTTCCAAATCACCCCCTCAACAGAATCCCACAAAGTTAATGGAAAGGAGGGAAGTGAATGGTAAAAACCCATATTCTATTTTTGTGTGCCCTGAACGCAGGGTAGCCGTAACCCTTCTGAAATCTCTCTCTCGCTATATATATATTTTGAGTTTAGTTTAATTTGTTTTGTGGGCTGAGGGTAAGACTTACGAATATCGATGTTTTGTCGAGTCTGGAGGTCAAGAACAATTCGTCATAAATTTTTTGTGTGATGTGGCTGCGCTTGATTTGTTTTCAACTGAGAAATTCAATGCTCAGTGTTTGAATGCGTTGATGGGTTACGAATGCATGAGGTTCTTTTGCAGGAGTTAGTTGATTTTCATGTCAGATAGTCCCTAATTGATCACTCAATTGGATACATTGTGCGATTGCTTTGGAGAGTTATTTTAGTATGGCCATAAATTTCTGTTAAAAATGCGTTTTAACTAATTTACTTTACATTAGTAGAGTTTCCTTTGTTTTAGAAGAGACTTGAGACTACTTTGAGTGGATGTTACATTTAGGCTGAATATCCTTATACAAGGACCTTTAGTGAGAGTTTATTTTATTTTGACCAGGCTTCAGTATGTGCTGCTGGAGACAGTGCAGCTTATGAAAGATCTGCTGAGTTCGGTGATGATGTTGTCATTGTTGCGTAAGTTTCAATTTGTTTTTTTGGCTTAATTGATAATTTTTCTGGAAATACCTTGAACGCTTTGCATAGTGCTGCTCTATGTGGCTGTCCTAGTTCACCTTTCTACAGGCTTTATTTATCTAATCTGTTTAAATTCTGGTTGATTAGCTGATTATCGCCTGGATTTTCTCTGGCTGATCTTTATTTTTGCAGAGCTTATCGTACCCCTATATGCAAGGCTAAGCGGGGGGGATTTAAGGACACTCTTCCTGATGACTTGCTTGCTCCCGTTTTGAAGGTTTGGATTAGTAATTATGCCACATTGCCAATATAATGATTGTTGTTGGTTTTACTTATTTTGAATTTTTTTTCTTATGCCTATTATGTGTTATAAAAGTAGAAATAAATATAAACAAAAAATCAACAATTCATGGACAACACAAATTATCCTAGGAACCTTTGCTGGAAAACCAACTCCTAATAATAGATCTATTATTATTTGGTCCAAAGGCTTCTTACAATGGAGCCATCATGCCCTTAAATAAGTTATATTACATGGAAATGCCATGGGGCAAAACCATGGGTTATTACAATGGAGCCATCATGCCCTTAAATAAGTTATATTACATGGAAATGCCATGGGGCAAAACCATGGGTTATTGAAACCCTGAGCCCGTAAATGGCTAATGGTAACCCCATTAATGACCATATCAAATTGACTTTATGATTTAGTCAAGTTTACCTTAACTACCCTAACTATTCCCCCCTAAAACTTGACTTGGGAGATTAGTTTGGTCCCAATATCTTTGTTGAAGTCCTTGGAAAAAGTTACTATCCACTGGATTATATGGAAAGCCAACCGCTATATCCATCAACTTTCTAGGGCATTTTTTCTCGTACAAGGTTCATCAACCATCTCACATTCTCCCTTAAAACTAGCATATGAGTACACCACCACTCTCATACAAGTAGTCCATTCCACAACTTGATCATACATAACTTCATGCACTATCACACTACAATATGTATGTCTGAAATTTGAATAACAAGTCTTACAACAAACTAACCTCAAGCTAGCATACGAGTATGCTTACTACCCTTGTACCTATTCAAATGGTTCATTCCACAACTTGATCCTTTATTCTATCGATGCATGAGAAGGATGACATCACGTGCTACCTTGCTACAACATGTATGCTTGAATAACATGTCTTACAACAACCTTGGGGAATACAGCTAGGCTTTACAATTTGAACCAAATACTCTAGGATGTTCATGTACTATTGTAGCTCTCCATAACATGCGAGCTCCTTCAATAAACCTTGACACCATTGACTCCGTCTACATTCTCTTGTCCATGTAGGTTTGAAACCTTTCTCTAGCTATATATCTCGCTTGTGTCAATCCATAATTTGCATTTATGCTTTAAAACTCTATTGAGCAATCATTTGTTGCACCTATTTCTCTGGGTGCCCATTGGGGCTCTCACCACGTCTTGCACTCTGATGATAGATCCTCATCAACATTGGTGAGGTCTTCTATACCAAATTACCAATGGATGCGAGTTGTTGCCACATTCAAAAAAACACCTCACCACATATTCGATGGCTACCTTGGAGATATTTGTCCATGCAATTATGTGGCCTCATTATTGCAACTTGACTAAGAGTAAGAGCAGCTCAGGTCTGCGACAACCATTTCTTCTTGGCCCATGTACAACTTCAAACCCTTTGCTTCATAAAATGCCCTTTCCTCAACTTTGATACCACTGTTATAAAAGGAGAGATAAATAATACACAATCTCAAAATAAAAACATAATAGCAACACATAAAAACAACACATGGACACCAAAAATTATCATGGAAATTGTTGCAGGGAAACCAACTCTAATAATAAATCTATTATTATTTGGCCCAAAGGCTTCTTACATTGGAGTCTTCATGTCCTAAAATAGGTTACAGTACATGAAAATACCATGTGTTACTTAAACCTCAAGTCCATAAATCGCCAATGGTAAACCCGTTAATGACCATATCAAATTGACACTATGACTGAGTCAAGTTTTCTAGGGCATTTTTTCTCGTACATGGTTCATCAACCACCTCACATTCTCCCCTCAAGCTAGCATATGAGTACACCTGCCACATGATACGAGTGGTCCATTCCACAACTTGATCATGCATAACTCCATGCACCATAGCACTATAATATGTATGTCTGAATAACAGGTCTTACAACAAACTAACCTCAAGCTAGCATATGAGTACACCTATTACCGTCGTACCTATTCAAATGATTCATTTCATAACTTGATCCTCTATTCTATCTATATGCATGAGAAGGATGACATCACATGCTACCTTGCTACATGTATGCTTTACACCAATCTTGGGGAATACATCCTACCTATGGTTAGGCTTTACAATTTGGACCAAGCAGTAGGATGTTCATGTACTATTGTAGCTCTCTATAATGTATTAGCTCCTTGAATAAACCTTGACAACATCGACTCCATCTACATTCTCTTGTCCATGTATGGATGTACAATGCAACCTTTCTATGGCGATATAACCAGCCCGTGCTAATCCATAATTTGCATGTATGCCTTAACCTCTACTTAGAAATCATTTGCTGCACCCATCTCTCTTGGTGTCCACTGGGGCTCTCACCATGTCCTACATGCTAATGATAGCTCCTCATCAACCTTGGTGAGGTCTTCTATACCAATGGATGCAAGTTGCTACCACTTTCGACAAAATGCCTCACCACATATTCGATGGCTACCTTGGAGATATTTGTCCATGCAACTATGTGGCCTAGTTACTGCAACTCGACTAAGTGCAGCTCGGATCTGCTACACCCATTTCTCCTTGGCCCATGTATAACCTTACAGCCTTTGCCCATAAAGTTCTCTTTCCTCAACTTTGATACCACTGTGATAAAATGAGAGATAAATAAAAACATAATAGCAACACATAAAAACAACACATGGACGCCATAAATTATCATGGAAACCATTGCGAGGAAACCAACTCCTAATAATAGATCTATTATTGTTGGCCCAAAGGCTTCTTAAAATGGAGTCTTCATGTCCTTAAATGGGTTACAATACATGAAAAGACTTCCTACAATGGAGTTTTCATGTCCTTAAATAGGCTACATTACATGAAAATACCATGGGTTACTGAAACCTCGAGCCCATAAATCACCAATGGTAAACCCATTAATGACCATATCAAATTGACTCTATGACCGAGTCAAGTTTACCTTTACTACCCTAAAATTACAGTTCGTAACCCATGAGTGGACATATCCATCTCTGAATGTTCTTTAGCTTTCTGCAGGCATTGATTGATAAGACTGGAGTTAATCCAAATGAAGTTGCTGATATCGTTGTGGGTACTGTTCTTGCACCTGGCTCTCAACGTGCTAGTGAGTGCAGGATGGCATCTTTTTATGCTGGATTCCCAGGTGTGTATAATGCTCTCACTTTATGTGTCGAATGAGTTTCTTTCATTGAATGAATGTTCCTGTTACAACTACATTCGGCTTACCATGTCCTCTCTCCAGAGACTGTACCTGTCAGGACTGTCAATAGACAATGCTCTTCAGGTCTCCAAGCTGTTGCAGATGTTGCAGCTGCAATTAAAGCTGGTTTTTATGACATTGGTATGAAAATGTGTGATTGCTACCACTGGATTAAACATAGCAAGTTTGGATTTAGATAAGTTTTTGATTTCAATCTGTCGGCTTCAGGCATTGGTGCAGGATTGGAGTCAATGACTGTAAACCCTATGGCGTGGGAAGGCTCTGTCAATTCAAGGGTAAGCATCAGTGAAAGTTAATAATATTGTAAACAGAAGGCTTCCGACTTTCTCAATATTTTCAGTTTGACATTTCTGTCCATCTCCTATATTTGTGTTTTATATAGCTTACTATTGTCTATATAACGTACCTGCCTGAAGCATATATGTGAGTTCTTGATCTTTGTGAAGGGCACTAATGGCTCTGGTGTCTTGCCATGCGATAGGTTGAAATTTTCAAACAAGCACAAGATTGTCTTCTGCCCATGGGTATCACCTCTGAAAATGTCGCTGAGCGGTACGGAGTTTCACGTCAAGACCAGGATCAAGCAGCGGTACGTGGAAGTCCTTTAAGTTTTGATTTGAGTGAAGCTTGTGGTTGTTTAGTTAAAATGCATATGTCACGAAACGTAAGGAATAGGAGGTGAATGTTAACGGCCATAGTTGTATTTCAGGTTGAATCTCATAGGCGTGCAGCAGCAGCAACAGCTGCAGGGAAGTTCAAAGATGAGATCATCCCTGTTGAAACCAAGGTATTAAACACCCATATTTTTGTAACCAGAAAACTTTGAGTAGTTGTTGTTGTGGTGGTTAATGTGTTCCTTGATTTTGTGCTGAAGATTGTTGATCCTAAAACTGGGGATGAGAAGCCCGTCACGGTTTCTGTTGATGATGGCATTCGTCCTACTGCTTCTCTTTCTGATTTAGCGAAACTGAAACCTGCATTTAAGAAGAGTGGAAGCACTACTGCTGGTATAGATTTTCAGAGTTTCTTTTGCAAGTGCATGCTAGGCATGGTTTCTAAGTTGTTATCAAAAGTAGAAACTTCATAAAGAGTTACAGCATAATATCTTAGCCAAATATCATAGGCTTTCTGCCACCGTAAATCCAGTCTGTCGTTTTGTAGAAGTGCTGATGCAATATTACACAGGAAATTCAAGCCAAGTAAGTGATGGAGCTGGTGCTGTATTGTTGATGAAGAGGAAAGTGGCTATACAGAAGGGTTTACCTATTTTGGGTGTATTCAGGTTGGAAATTTGAATGTAATTTGAACTTTTGCTTCTCCCTCATGGAATGAAACCATTTCATTCTAATTTTCAATAAGTTGATTGCTTTGCGTTGATATTTCCATAGGAGTTTTACTGCTGTTGGGGTTGACCCAGCTGTTATGGGAGTTGGCCCGGCCGTTGCAATCCCAGCAGCGGTGAAGGCAGCTGGGCTAGAAATTGATGATATTGATCTATTTGAGATAAATGAGGTAAAATATGGGATTTATTAATGAATCGATTTTATTTGTTGAAGTATCCTTTTAGTTGACCAAAATATGCTTAATTTGTTTATAAATCTGTTTCAGGCATTTGCCTCGCAATTTACATACTGTAGACAGAAATTGGAACTAGACCCTGAAAAAGTAAATGTGAATGGAGGAGCTATTGCCCTTGGTCATCCCCTTGGAGCAACAGGTAAATATTTCCATAGGTCATAGTTTTTCAGGCATTCCTGTTGAAATTGTTGGAGATTTACTCAGTTTAGGTTATGACTTAAATTCATTACAATTTCAAATGGCACTGTTTTCTTTTCTAATTTTACGAGCGGTGTTACTTTGCACATGCCTGTTATTAATTCTGTGTCATAAGTTTTGTTTTGGATAAATCTTTTCTTGATGGTAAAATGATATGTACAGTTTATAACTGTTGTAGAAAGGTCAATGAGTAAGAAATTTGACCTTTTTGGCTAATTAAATTACTAGGCTGGGAGTGTTTGTGTGGGTTTGTGAGAGAGAACTTTTGACTTTCCAATGGTTCATGCTGTCTTACTAATCTACCGTATATGGAAATGCAACTGAAATGTGCGTATTTTGCCAGTTTGATCTGTCAATAAGGGTTCTGAAATTTTGCACTGTTAGTCCTGTTCATAACATACATGTTGTTTATGAGCAGGGACAAAATATTGGGGAAATTTTTCATTTGAGAGAATCATGCTTGATACTGAAAAATCTTACAAATTGAACGACTCTTAATTTCGTCTAATTTGCTTCTAACATAAGGTGACCTTTCCCCACGTTTATATGGAGAGGTGTGTTTGATAGACCAAGGGCATCTACTGGGGCAATTGAATTTCATCTCATGTTTGGTATCTTGGTGTCTAGGGGCTCGTTGTGTAGCAACCTTACTGCATGAAATGAAACGCCGTGGAAAAGACTGCAGGTTTGGAGTTATATCGATGTGTATAGGTAATTACATATTCTTCTCAATGCAGACGGTTTTTTGTGAAGTCACTCTTGACCTCTTTCAACTATTAATGGAGCAATTATTTTGCATTATTGTTCACTTTTTCTGTATTTCTGATGATTCCGCTAGGCACTGGGATGGGGGCAGCAGCAGTATTTGAACGTGGCAGTGCTGTAGATCAGCTGTGCAATGCTCGGCCAATCAAGGATCATACCTCGCTGTCAAGAGATGCACGATAACAAACAGTGTTTTCTTGGAGTCTTGAAGGCTTTTCAATTATCTCCTTTTTAATGGACTCACTTCATGGGTTCTGGTTAACCTTTTATTGAGACGGCCTTTCTGGCCTAAGGCCTGTATTGAGATTTTATGGCTTATGTCATTTTCCATAGCATGGTTTTGGAATGGAATATAATAATGGCCATTTTTTAAATATTTAATGTAAAATCTTGTTTGAATTATTGTGAGTGAGACAAAAATGATGCATATGATTTGAAATGCTACTTTATGGACCTTTCGTAGCCATATGAAATATAAACTGGCACATGCATCTTAAATCTAGAACTATTCAGCACTGAGGAATAAAATAAGATTGAGCTGTGAACCTCTTGGCACTTAATAGATTGGAAGTTAAGGTGAATCCATGCTAGTGTGTAATTGGCTCTCTTTCATGTGGGTAGGAGCATTGCATGAAGACACCCATGAAGTAAATTTATATCTGCTCCACCTGAACTGTAGAGCACAGGGTTTCTCTTGACTTGATCACTAGTGTAATGAGAATGGAAGGAATGAATGAGTATTTTGATGTTAGACAAGTGTGATTTGATGCTAGTTTATTCAAAAAACTGTTGCAAAACAACACTGCATCCCTGTCCTAGTGGAGTTTTGATGCAAATCTTGAGCAGACATAAAAATTGCAACTATAGATTTCCCAGTGAAGGAGGATTCCATTTAAATACTACAACATATGGATTTTCTTTGTCACGACTCATGAGCAGTGTCTGTTAAAGAAGAAACCTCAAACTTTTTGAGTCCTGTCTTCTTTTTGATTAGGCAACATTTTTGTGCAGCACTTGCTTCTTACCACAAGGTAGCTTTACATCTAGGGTTTGAGCCTCAACAGTAAATGTTTTGTCCTTTTTGAACTTCAGTAAACGCATGCATTGTTCAAAAAATACTATAACATCGGGAAATAGTCCAATATGCATTGTTCAAAAAATACTATAATATCGGCAAATAGTCCAATAGGACTTATCGTCAATATGGAGAATATGTTACTTGGAGAATCTTCAGACATTCTTCTTTCCCAGTAATCCCTTTGTTGGCTTTGGCTCTTCAATAAGTTGTTGCAGGGTTTTTTTTGCATCTTTCTTGGCCTTATTTGAAGCAGATGTGTGTGCTTCTGAAGAAGCTTATGCAAATAATTATATCCTGTAAATTTTATTGGCACGTTGAAGGAGCTTATGGAAATAATTATATCCTGTAAATTTTATTGGCACGTTGAAGGAGCTTATGGAAACAATTATATCCTGTAAATTTTATTGGCACGTTGAAGGGCAATATCAGGCGAATTTGCAGTTGGCTACCCTGTTCTAACTGCAAATCCATCCTTAAAAACTCTTTTCCAATTTTTTCTGCATAATGAGGACATATTGGAGTGATTAATCCTGTTTGGACAATCATGAATCTCTGTAGTAAGTGTCTATTCATTCCCCCTAAACCACAGGACAATCTGTGCTTATCCTGAGCCTCCTTGAAGATCATAGAAATCTGTCCCTGTAAAAAACATTGCACTGTAGTTCTGAAAAGTTGCTCGAGGAGCTTGCCTTTATGGTTATTCTCTAGCTAAAATCTCCTCCATCCATGCAATCTCTTTCATTGATCGGAGACTCACAGCATGAGCAATCTTGCATACTAAATTCGCTTCATCCATGCCATCGTCTACATTGGCTAATGAAAACCGGGTTGCATCCGAAGAGCAGTCTATTAATTCCCGATGTAAAGTTTTGAACTTTAGAGTTTGGCCATTTGTCTGAATTGAGCATAAGGTGCCCATCTCATCTAAATGAATGCTTCCATGTTTCCTTGGGGAATATAGATTCCTTATTGTAAAGGAAAAACGTGAAATCGAATCCTTTTCAGACACCTGAATTGAGCATAAGTTGTCCATCTCATCTAAATGAATCCCCCCATTTTTCCCTGGGGAATATGCATGTGTTATTGTAAAGGCAAAACGTGAAATCGAATCCTTTTAAGCTCAATCCTTCTCAAAACCCAATCTAACAAGCCAATAAGTCAACCCAACATCATCTTAAACTTATTTCAAAACCCAATCGAACCAGCCAATAAGTCAACCCTGCGTTGAAAGGGCCTTGTAATGCCTTATCCAAGTATTATCTAATGACTTCACAATTTTTTTTGTTTACCCTTCGCTAACCAAAAAGTACAATCTGAGATTAAACCTCTGCAGGTAAATGTTAATAAACCGTGGTAGGTCAGGTACGTAACATACCTGGAGCCCATGAAGCAGGGTAAGTGACAAACCACTGTAGGTCATGAAGCGAGGAAAGTGACAAACCTGAGTTAGAAGGCAAGGTTATACCTAACTTGAGTTATCCTCAGTAAATGACAAATATGAGCTGGAAGGTAAGGTTGTACCAAACCTTGAACAGAGCTCAAGTAAGGCAGGGGAAGGAGCTTACCTTAGCGATGCTTAGGAAGTGACAAAATCTGTGTTAGAAAGTAAGATTACGCCTTAATTGAGCTGTACTTCAGGAAGTGACAAAGAGTTACAGGGTAAGGTTGTACCAACCCCCAGCACAGCTATGCTCAGGAAGTGACAAATTCTGTGTTAGAAGATTGGCTTATACTCGAACACATATTGAATAAGGAAGGACAAGAGAATGGAAACAACATAAAAACTGTTAAAAAGACAAAACTCACATCATATAACCCTTGAAGAGCCTGAAAGAGGAAGTGAACCAGTAAAGCCAACTTCAAGATTCTTAATAGGGAATGAGGGGTAATGCACAGTGATGATCTACGGAATGGATGAATAACAGAGTATTTGTTCTATCGATAAAGCTTGAGATGAGGCGGAGAGAATTCGTGAGTGGATTCTTCTTTCTACTTTTGTTATCATCAAGCCTCTAACTACCGTGAAAATCTCGTGAAAATCTTGTGAGATTTTGACTATGTCGTTCCAATTCACATGCATAACAATAGACAAAGATGGCTTGTTCCAGCTTTTTGGGCCAGAAGATTTGCTAATGTTGACATTTGTGGTTAAAGTCCATATTAGCAAGGCTGTCAGTGATGTTCTGAACTGCCGTTGGGTTGTGGCTATATATGTGATAAGGTAATGACGTCATCGATGTGGTGATTTGCTTTCATAACATATAATAATAGGGATAAACACTAGTTCTGGTTTTATACGTGATGTTTTAATGATATTATCTATGTGAGGGATTTCCTTCCTCAATATCTATGAGATGCAACCTGTGATATAAATGCCACACTTCTAAAATTTTAGGGTTGTTACATTTATTTTCACGCTATTCGAAGATCTTATGTGTGGTCTTAAATACCATCTCACCAAAACAAACCACCAACTTAATTAGTGAAAAGCCTAAATCTTTGCACGTCTGTGGTGTTAATATTTCACAACAATATACATTATTTTTTTATTAAAACACATGAAATACAATGAACTTGTAAATTTGCATCAGACTTGTTATTTGTAAATTTTGGTGTTTTGAGAGAACAAGATTTAGCTAGACTTCCATATTAAGACTATATTTTTATTGAGACTATATTTTTGTTGAAGTTGTTTCATATATATATCACATTTCTATATATCACATTTCTTTAATATAATTAGTTTAATCCATATATCACATTTTTAATATATATATATATATATATCATTTCTTTAATATATTTATATATCACATTTTTAAATATAATTAGTTTTATACATGCATCATATTCTTTAATATAATTAGTTTAATACATATATCATATTCTTTAATATAATTACTTTATTTGTATGGGTTAGAATGTTGGAATTTAGGTAGAGGCATTATATTTTTTTGTTAAGGGAAGGGTATTTGTTTCGGTGGGTCACTTGCATTATCTTATTTTTTGAATAGCAAACAAACTCTTGTAAGAATAAGAGAACAAATGAGAAAATCATCCCTAGCATTATCTTATTTTTTGAATAGCAAACAAACTCTTGTAAGAATAAGAGAACAAATGAGAAAATCTTAAAAGGGAAGATTGAGACAGAAGATGAGGCACAATCATGGGTTTATTTGGACGCTAGAGGTTATGAGCACAAATAGGGCTTGTTTGAGGTGTTGTGATTTTTGGGAAATGGGTGCAAGCTATTACATGACAAAGCAAGGGAAAATGACTTGAGCTAACACTATTACAAAAGGGTGAAAATTGATCTGTATTTTAACATATAAGCATTGTGTTGTGGTGTTTGGAGCCCTAAAAATATAGTTAAAAAAGTACCTGGTTTTAATTTGAAAACAAACATCTATTGACATTATTAAACAATTATACATACATTTATGTAGCTGCTCAAAATGTCAAAAAAATGATATTTTGTCTACTCTTACATAAATCTCAATCTTGTTGTGTTGTAATATTAGTATATAGAAATGTTCGAAAACAATGTTTAATACAAAGGCAAAAATAAAGAAATTTGAATTCCATATATACCATGCCTACATGTTCCAAATTTGAATGCCATATATACCATGCCTACATGTTCCATTAATATTGTAGATACTCAATTTCCTGAATTGACAAGTGGTATTATGGGTAAATTATGACAACTTATTTATTTTAGTTTTGTTGTATTGTCTTATGTACACAATACACTTAGCCTCTCATGCCTCACTTTTATCGGTGATAGGCTAATTCCATTACAACATGCTTACCATATGCATTGGCTGCCCTTTCTGGATTTTAGTGATGTATCTTAGATGTCACGTGTTTATTAAACCACTAGAAATTTAGAAATAGGATTCTATACAACTTTTGCCCTTTCTGGATTTTACCATATGCATTGGCTGCCCTTTCTGGATTTTAGTGATGTATCTTAGATGTCACGTGTTTATTAAACCACTAGAAATTTAGAAATAGGATTCTATACAACTTTTGCCCTTTCTGGATTGTAGTGATGTATATCTTACATGTCACGTCTTTATTAAACAATTACAAATTTAGAAATAGGATTCTTTAAACCACTAGAAATTTAGAAATAGGATTCTATACAACTTTTGCCCTTTCTGGATTTTAGTGATGTTGGATTTTAGTGATGTATATCTTACATGTCACGTGTTTATTAAACAATTACAAATTTAGAAATAGGATTCTATACAACTTTTCGTTAAATAGAGTTTTTATTTTTTATTTTTATTTTTATTTTTACAAGAAAGTAGAGTATTCAAGGTTCTCTAGTGAAAAAAAGTTAAGAGTGATAATGGGTCCAACATGGTTTACATTATGTGAATGAGAAGTAGCATATGAGAGGTTAAATGTTACCTACTTATTAAAAGTAGCATATGAGAGGTTAAATATTATTTAATTTATATGGTTGGTGTTTATGACATTACAATAATATAGTGTCAATTTGTTGTGATAATTGTTATGTGTATTTTCTTTTTAAAGAAAATTTTATGGAAACTCTAAAGGTACCTTTTCATGTTTGCAGATTACATTTCTCTTAAGCCCATCCATCTATGTTAGTATATTTCACTTAGGGATATTCAAATCAAGCACCCATTGGCACAAAACTAGACAAATGGCCAATTACATTGATAACAATTGTTTGATCTAATCCTTGGACTATTTACAATGTGTATTTAACAATGCATTCCTTATTAATCCAAGGAAATTGGAATATATAATAAAATAATAAGAAGGAACACATGGAATGGTGCATATTATGTGGATGTGTGGAAGATATGTTTGTAGCTCACTTCACATGTGTAGGATATTTCGCTTGTGATGTCATTGTTCCTTTTCAACTACAATGATAGAAAGATGCACAATGTGTTTTAGCAGATTGGCATGTGTTATATAAAAAGTGTGAAGTAGTGACTAACAAATAAGATGTGAATTGTGTTTTATGGGATTGGTATGTGTTATATAAAAAGTGTGAACGAGTGTTTAACAAATAAGAAAACAATTTGTTGTTAGCATCATTCAAAAATAAGGGATGCACAATCTCACAACTTCTTGTGATTTTTCATTTAATAAGCAAATATAGAAATATAAATCAAACGATTCAAAGGATAAAATGATCTTTGAATGAATTATTAGAAAACTCACGTTATATTAAGTACTAGACCATCATTTCAAAATATCATCTCTTGAGTTTTGTGTGCTTGAAATGTTGAAGCTTTTGGCTATATATTATAAAATAACTTCATGTAATTTAAGTCACGCACAACTAACATAGGATATGCTTATCATTAATTTGGGGAAGTAGAGAGGTTTATATAAATTAAACAGGATGTATTTAACACTCAGATTTTTACTTGATCTTGTTGTAGCATCTCCTCCACGAAAGTGTGGGTTTCTTTGTCCTCGGTGTCTTGATCAAATTCCCACTTGCAAGGACACAAATTTTGCTTTGGTAGGGGGGGCAAGAGGTAGCTCAACAAATCACACAAAATACTTGATTGAATTTGGAAACTAGGTTGGCTTTGCACAAGAAGAGAATTTAGGGCAAAGAAATTTCAACAAGGTTTAGGAAATTTCTCTCATCTAAGGGTGTGGTCTCCTCATTCAACCATGAAACTCTTATTTATATACCTAGAAAGTAGTTTGATTAATGGGGTCAGAGGTTTGGGTTGCACAAATGTATGGTTTTTGTGATCTTCCCCTGAGGCTTGTGTATTTTCTTTTTATTTTTATTTTTTGTGGCTATTTTGAAGGTGCATATATGATATAGGTTGCTAACTATAAACTTGCATGCAATGTGTGAGTTGCACATTTGTAGAGTAGATGCAAAGCTAAGGCTTTAGAACTTATCCAAAGGCTTGGTTACTCGCTGATTTCAGATATGGTAATGGCATGGCTCAACTCATAATAGTAGCGTAGGAGGAAAAAATATAGCTATAAGAGAAGCCCATTCATGTCTGTGAGAAAAAAAAAGAATGTTGTTGTCAACTTGACAAGAATTGTGACCTCAAAATGAGAATTTTAATCTTAAAAACCCATATTCTTGAGTGAAACACTAAAATTAACCATTAAATAGAAAAATTGATGCTATTTGCAACAACCTTTTTTTAGAAACCACAACATTTTGCAATGATGGTTTTAACAACTTTATAATGATTCAACAAAATACTTACAATCAACTATCAAGTAAAAAAGTGATGTCATTGATAACACCCTTTAATTTTTAAGGGTTGAAATTATAGTTGGTTGCAATCACTCCTTAACAACTTTGTAATGTTTACCAACAAAACCCTTCAAATCAACTCACAAATAAAAAAAAGAGGCCAACCTTAGTACTTTTTTGGTCTTAAGGTCAAAATTACTTTTTGAAACCATGGCATGGCAATCAATGTCTTTGCAATCAAAATCTTAAAATCAACCTTTAGATTGAAAAATGATACTTCCAGTACCACTAATTTTATGGGGGTTAAAAATTGTAGTTTTTTGAAACCATATCCGTAACAATTGGTACCTTTGCAATCAAAATCTTAAAATAAACTTATGAATTAAAAATATACTCTATTAATAACACTTTTTTTTGGTTAGGTGTATACAATTGCAATAGTTTTCAAACTATAATTTAAAAGTGTAATGCCATTGTAACCAAAATCATAAAAAAAAAATAGAAAGAAAACATAAATTTTAAAAAAGAAAGAAAATATTTATAGTTAAAATTATAATTATAATTATTTTTAAATACATTTCAAATAAAAATAAAATATAGAAAACAACATATTTAAAAGAAAAAAAAGCATCACTTTCCTTTGTAATTTTTTCAAAGGAATTTTATGTTGTACAAGTTATAAAAATGTTTGGAATGTTGAAAATATGGATACAAATGTTTGAATTGGTTAGAATTTTTGCCTAAATTCACAGGAAACATTAAATTGAGAGCAACAATATTATATACTAAAATATAATAAAAATATTTCAAAATACAATGTATATAGACAATGGTACATTTTACTTATTTCAAACAATGATATATTTTAAATATTTCAAACCATTAAAGGCCAATCTAAAACAACAATGTGCAGGCTAGTGTGTATTAGAATTACTATATTATTAGACATTACTTAATAATGTTAATACATCAAATTTTAGTTTTTTATTAATAAGTATCAATTTCAATTTGTATTAAAATTAAAACTTTATAGTGTTTGAATAATTATATTATTAAAATCATTAATTTAATTTGGGTTAATAATTATATGAATATATTCAACAAAATACTAAAACCTTAATTTTCTAAACTATTTGATTTGGAGTGTTCTAAAACAGGGCGTGGGAAAAAAATGATGCACAACTCTAAGGTTTCTCTACAAATTGAAGCGCTTTTGGGTGTCGTTTCCTTGATCAATATTGACATTGCAACTCATGATTCCCATGTCTCGGGCAAAGTGAGGATCTACCTAACATTGCGCGTGGTCTAGGCTTGTCATTTTGGGTCTCTTCTCTGAATCGACATTATGCTCATAGAGAAACCCCAAAAGAGCCATATAGCAACAGGAGCTCTGTTCTAAAAATCGATTCTTGCTCTTGGGTTGGCTCAGTTTTTTTATGATATTTCACAAAGCGCCCATGGGTCCTTTTTTGACAGTTTTGATGAAGGGGCCTGCTCGATGGAACTAGTGTGTTCATCACAATTATATGGTACTTTGTTTTATCCTTCACCCTAGTTTTTATTACATTCAGTGCAAGTTATAATTTAGAAGTTAAACTATTTCTGCGCTGCCCCCAGGCTCCCTGGGAATAAAGTTTATAGGTAGATGGCCTCCTTTTTCTCATCGATGCCATTCGGTGTTTTCCCTTAAACCCTGATTATACCTTCCCCTGCGAGGCTTTGCTCGGAGGATTTTCAATCACGACCAAAGGGGTTTTCAAATAAATTTGATCAGATATTCATAAAAAATAACAACGAAAAAACAGAGATATTTTGGGTGTGGGAAAAACAAACTGTCTCATCTCTTAAAATTATGATACAAGACAGGTGGGGTCTTCCTTCAAATCATTTGTGTCTTCAATTTGCAAGGACAATCATGATAGATCCTCTGTCTTTGAAGGATTACAATATAGTAAAAAATTCAACAGTAATCTTGAATTTCAGACTTTGTGGGGGTGCAAATAATGCCAGGTCCTCAAACAACCCCCCAATATCCTTCAAGGATGTTGTTCAAGGGAGGTCCATTGCAGTAAAAGGGAAAGACATGTCTCACTCAAAACAAAACCAATATTTTCCCTCTGGTCCATATATTGCAAACCAGATGGAATAAGTTCTTTCTTTGAAGGTAAAAAACTCATAGGTATTCCATATATTTACTACATTAGAGACAAAAGCCATAATTTGCAAATTTAATCGTTTCTGGACAAATCCTGAAGCACTTCATCAGTGAATATTTACTTGGACAACAAATTGTGACATTTATCTTTGTTCCAAAGGATTTTTTTGTGGTTCAATTTGACACTAAAAAAGAATTGGATTTCGTTCTAAATGAAGGACCATGGTTCTGGGGTAATGTAGGGCTATCCATTACTCCATGGTTTCCTGGTTTTGATGCAACTACCATGGTGGTTTCTTCCATGCCAGTTTGGGTAAGGCTTCCAAACCTTTCTCTTCAATTCTGGCACCACCAAGTTCTTGAAGACATTGGGAATAAACTTGGGAACTTCAAAAAAATGGATATGGAGAGAATAGAGAAATGAATATTCACCTTCGCTAGGATTTGTGTGGAGATGGATCTTAGCAAAGGATTACCAGACCACATCATCCTGAAACATAACAAATTTTAGTGGACTCAAATTTTAGATTATGAGAACACGATCTTGAGATGTCATGCAAGCTTTCAAATAGACCATATTCAAAACACTTGCTCACAGAGGAAGAAAATCCGAAAAGAAAAAGAAATAACCAAACAGACTAAAAGGATGGCAGTTTAATGGCTCTCCTCACTTGGAAGATGAGGAGGAGGAAAACCAAGTGTCACAACCTGATTAATCTAAGGAAAAATTGGAAAGGATGGAAGTTTAATGGCTCTCCACTTGGAAGATGAGGAGGAGGAAAACCAAGTGTCACAACCTGATTAATCTAAGGAAAAATTGGAAGGTGAGGCTACAACTCAAGATGTTTTTGTCTCTCTTTCCCCATCAGACTCGGATATAGAAACCTAGATGCCTTCGGCTAGCCGAGGAGGCACCAAATGAGCACATTTTTCTGAATCATCAGATTCGAACAAAGAGTCTCCTCATCACGGGGGCTAAGAATTCACTTTAGATAGATCCAGATCTTGAAGGATTGAAGGAGAGAAAAAGGTGTAACAAAGGAAAGGGAAAAATGGAAAAATCAGCACCAATGGTCATCCATAATCTTTTATTTATTTTATTTCTTTTTAGCATAGGCTTGGCATGTTGGCTTGTTTTAGCATGATGTATTTATATGTGCTCTTCTCATGTGATGTTGTATCCCCTTGTGGCTTTTTTTGCCATACACACTATGTGTGTCTTAAAAGTGTAATTTTTGTTGGGTTGTGTTATATTCTTTCCACAACTAGCCTACGTAGTTAACTAGGGGGTTAGAGGGGGGGCGGACCCCCCCTTTGTTGCGCCGATTGTGCAGTGGGGGGTCACGGGGGGTTTGAGGGAGGAGGGTAGCCCCCCTTTACGGGGTCTGGGGTAGCGCCCCAGGAATTGTTTTTGGACCCTATATTAGGTTGGGCAGACCTACCTATGGTTTTGTGCATGGTTTTCGCATATGGTTTTGGACGCGATGGTTTTCGATTCATGGTTTTGGACGCGATGGTTTTCGGTCCATGGTATTGGATGCTTCGGCATGTATAAATATGTGTTGTAACATTGAAAGGAACATAATGAAAAAAATCAATCTGGTAGTCCCGGTTTTGGGATCCAGGGGAAAATCTCTGTGTATATGTGTTATGCTTTCGCATTGTTTATTTTCTGTGTTTTAGAATTCGTATGTGGGTAATTTTTGTACAGGGATAAAACCTACATTTGGTATCAGAGTTGTTTTGGCTTCAAGGGGACGCCTTTGTTGCTGAGGGGTTTCACTCGGGCCTGTAGTAGACCCTGTTCAGTGGGAGATTTGCAGGATCTATTATGGTGGTGAAAGAAGATGGTGAGCAGTGGAAAGATAGAGATCGAGAAATTTAATGCTCAGAGTTTTGAGTTGTGGAAACTCAAGATGGAGGATCTATTGGTGGATAAAAGTCAGTGGATCGCGGTAGATCCGGGTACTAAACCAACGGGATTGTCCGATGAAAAATGGAAGAATTAGATCAGAAGGCAGAGAGCACAATACGATTATGTGTCTTAGATTCAGTATTGTTGAATGTATCAGGGGAAGCTATGGCTAAGGCTTTGTGGGACAAGTTAGGGACTTTGTACCAATCTAAGTCTCTGGTGAATAAACTGTTCCTACAGAAAAAGCTATATAACCTGAGGATGAAATATGGAGACTCGGTGACAGAGCATCTGAACGCATTTAATACTGCGGTAAGTCAGTTATTATCTGTTGATATTAAAATTTCAAATGAAGATAAGTGCATCAGTTTGTTGTGTTCTCTACCAAATTCGTGGGATAGTCTGGTTATTGCAGTAGGTAGCAATGCAACTGCCTTGCAGTTTGATGAAATAGTCTCATCCTTGCTGACGGAGGAGATGAGACACAAAAATATTGAGAGCCAGAATGGTGATGCCTTGTCTGTACAAGGACGGTCCCAAAACATAAAAAAAAATAAGTCATCGAGTGGGAGATCTAAATCTAGAGGGAGATCTAAATCTCCAGGAAAACCTGTAAAGGTAGTTTGCTGGAAATGCAGGAAGGGCACTACAAAAGGGACTTTAAATATAAAGTTCCTGACAAAGGAAAGGGATCTGATGATGCTCCTTATGTAGAGGCAAAAGCCATCTCAGATGAAGGTGGGGATGTGTACTTGGATTCTTCAAGTACACATGTAGATCATGAGGCATGGTTGATTGAATCAGGTGCATCCTTTCACTTCACTCCCCATAGAGAGTGGTTCTGTGAGTATGAGAAATACGATGGTGGTGATGTCTTCTTAGGAGATGATAGGAAGGCTAGAATCGTTGGTCGCAGAAAAGTAAAATTGAAGTTGCAAAGTGGAAGGGTTAGAACGCTTTCGGGTGTTTTGCATATTCCTGCATTGGCCAGAAATCCATTTTCTGTAAGCAAGATGGATGATGCAGGTGTAAAAACAATGTTCGAGAAGGATACCTGCAAGATGGTTTGGGGAGCATTGGTATTGATGCGGGGAGTTCAGATTAGAACTCTATACAATCTACAAGGTAGCACTGTTGTTGATGGGTGCAACAATTCTGTGGTTCCTGAAAGTGGAGTAGAAAATCTAGTGGTATCTGGAGAGAAGACCATGCTGTGGCATCAAAGGCTTGGACATATTGGGGAGAAGGGCCTTCTAATACTTCATGGTAAAGGTATGGTAGAAGGTATGAGTAATAACTCTCTAGATTTTGATTTTTGTGAAAATTGTATATATGGGAAGTAGAATCGGGTGAGTTTCCCCTCTGGTGGTAAGAGGGTGAAACAAATATTAGAGCTTGTGCAAAGTGATGTGTTTGGAACTGTGAAGGTTCCATCACTGGGTAAGTCTGTGTATTATGTATCATTTATAGATGACTTCTCAATGAATACATGGATATATTTCCTCATGAAGAAATCTGAAGTCTTTGATAGGTTTAAAGAATTTAAGGCTCTGGTAGAAAACCAGATAGAGAAGAAGATAAAGGTGTTGAGTTTAGATAACGGTGGATAGTTTTGCAGCAAGGAATTTGAAGAATTCCGTAAGAAGTGTGGTATAGCACAGCAGAATACTACTCCATACACACCTGAGCAAAATGGAGTTGCAGAAAGAATCAACAAGACGTTGATGGAAAGGGAAAGAAGATCAGTTCGAGAAACTCGGGTGTGAGAAGATCAGTTCAAGAAAGAAGGCAGCCAGAAAGGTATAGTCCATCTGCTTTCTGTTCAAATTTTGCTTTATATGTTTTTGATGATGATCCCAAACTGTGATGGAAGCAGTAGATTCAGAGGATGGAAAACTCTGGAAAGAGGCCATGGTTGATGAAATGACATCTTTGCACAAAAATGAAGCTTGGGATCTGGTGGAGTTGCCGTCTGGAAGGAAACCCATTAGCAACAAATGGGTGTTCAAGAAGAAGACAAATGCAGAAGGAAAGGTGGAGAAATACAAAGATCGGCTGGTAGAAAAAGGTTATTCCCAGGTGCCAGGAATTGATTTTGGTGATATTTTTTCTCCTGTTGCCAAGGTAGCTTCTATTAGATTACTTTTATCTGTCGCTGTTGCTTTTGATTTTGAGGTAGAATATATGGATGTGAAGACAACATTTCTTCACGGGGATCTGGAAGAGGAGATCTACATGAAGCAACCTGAAGGCTTTGTGGTGAAGGGTAAGAAAGAACTAGTATGCAAGTTAATGAAGTCTTTGTATGGGTTAAAACAATCACCAAGGATGTGGTTGTAGAGCTTTGAAATTACACCTCTCCTACACACTTTCCTAGAACTTTTTCCACTCACCTGGACCTCCTAAGCTATCAAAATCATTGCATATTGATTCTAAAAGAGCATTTAACATGGTTTTCTAACTATGTTTTGTGTTTGCTGTTTGAACTAGATTTTGCTCATTAGCTGCGGAATCCAGTCACTTTCCGCAACTGATTCAACTTTCCGCAACTGTTTTTGTTAAACTCTATGTTGCAGGTGTCACCAGGCAAAACAAGCCACATGGGCAAGTTAGAAATGACCTGGACATGGATCAGGTCCTATTGGTTCAGCCAAATTCATCAAGGGAAGCTGTGGTCAACGGTGGTCAAACGGTGGTCCTACGTAAGAGTCCTACGGCAACCAGACTCTGTTTTCTAGCACGTGAAGGATTTTGAAGGATGCGTGGCCGTTCCTAACTCTCTGGGGTCTGTTGCCACCTGTAGACTGACCCATGATGAGAATCTAATAGCCACAATTGATAGATTTAATATTTTCGACAACCTGTACGTTAAATCCATGGACGCTGTCTTTTATGTGTCCCCTGTTCACGCAGTTCTACAAGAAAACAGTTATGTAAACTTTTTTTTTATAAATAACGTGTTTCTATAACGCATAGTCTTAGTTTTTGTGAATGTAATTTTTGCTGTTCAAGCCCACTGTGCCGTGACACTAGTTTTATTGCTGTAACTGTGTTATGAAATATATGAGAAGACTCTGTTTCTACATGAGCACGTGAACATAATCTTGGATTAATAACCTATTGACCGAGGCTGTGCAGAGGGCCCCTATACGCTGAGGTTTTGTTTCTCTTGTTGCTGTAAAGTTTCCTGCATTGTTTTCTTATTTCCATTTGCATATATTCCACCTGTGTATATTTCAATTGTCATGGTATTAACATTCCAATTCTGTTCATGATTTTACAACTTTGTATAACACTAATCAATGCATGTATGTTTCAGGATAGAGTAGGCAGCTTGGGCATCTGCATATAATTTTCACAATGGCTAATTACATGGGATTAATTCTCTACTGACTTTGCTTTTCCTAGTTTTTAATTCCAGTTCTGTTTTGTTGATTTCAATTTTGCTTCCTTGCTTGATTAGTTAGCTTAGATATCAAATTGCTCATATCATTGTCAGTTACCTTCGAAAGCCATAGCTGGACTATTGTCAAGGGATCGAATTATGAATGTGTAATTTGATTTTAGTTTTACTTTTCTGCAATTAGATATTAAATTTCTCATATCATTGTCGGTTACCTCCGAAAGCCATAGCTAGACTACTAGCGAGGGATCGAATTATGAATGTGTAATTTGATTTTAGTTTTACTTTTCTGCAATTAGATATCAGATTGCTCATGACATTGATGATTAACTACAAAAGCCATAGCTAGACTACTGGCGAGGGATCGAATTATGAATGTGTAATTTGATTTTAGTTTTACTTTCCTTGCAATTTTTAATTTCTTTGAGTGCAGTAGCTTAAATCATTTTTCTGTATTTAGACAGTAGCAGAGATGATAGTTTCATGATTAGTAGTTCATTATTTACTTGTTTTAGATAACAACACATTATTTACTTGTTTTAAATAGCAGCACATTTTCATTCTTGTTCAAGTACTACTTTCATCACTAGTATGTTCTAAGACCTTCTGAAGTGTTAAATTTTGGGAACCATTATAGAGGACACAAGCTCCTTAAAATCTATAACCATACTTGTCTTCTAGAGACCCAGGAATAGGAATTCCATTCACATTATAAAAACCCCCAAAACAAAATAAAAACTGAAAAACGACAAAAACATAAGAAAGAGGCTATATTGCACATATAGTGCGCAACACTTCATCAATATACAACTCCCGGATTGATAATTAATGTAGCAATTTAGGACACACTAAATTGACCAAACATTTTGGCGCCGTTGTCGGGGAAATGTAACTAGGTAGCCAATCTCTTAAAAAAAGAAGAAGGGAAAAATTGATAACTTCTTGAAGTATGCTCTCCTCTTGCACCTAGTGTGATCTGGAGGATCATAAAAGAGAGTTGTTAGTTTAATAATTTCTTGATTATGCTCTCTTCTTGCACCTAGTGTGACCTGGAAGATCAGAAAGAGAATTATTAGCCCGACTTTGAAAAAAAAAAATGACATGCATAGAGAAAGAGATTCTAGGGGAAGGTTTATAACAAGGGCCAAAAGTTCGATTTTTACAACTCCAGCTACTTCAAGGCATAGAAAAGATACACCTCCATCATCTCCAACTCACACTCCCAGCCTTAGGATTCCTGGAATTCAAGGGGCAACAGCTGAATTAGGAGACTCTCCCATACTATCCATCAAATCTGACCTAGGGAAAGAACCTTTCTTCACTTCTACAGGGGAACATATTGTAATCAAAGAAGTAGAATCACCTGAAGAAGAAGAGGGAGAAATTCCTCCTCGTTCACCATTAATAGAAGAACCAGAGGACTCTGAGAACTCTGAGGAAACTATCATGACAGAGGAAGTAGTAAACGGATTTGGAGGAGGAGGTAGAGGTAGAGGTAGAGGAGGAGGAAACAATGGAGGAGGTAGAGGTAACAATGGGGGAAATAGGGATGGAGATAACTCATTTGGATTTCCTATAGCCGATGAGGAGACCCATACAACAATGAAAAATATTTCACCATCTGTCCTCCCAAACTTTTATGGGTTGCGAAGTGAGGATCCTGAAACATTTCTATTTGAGTTTGAAGTCTTGTGCCGAACCTATGACTATATGGAAGACTCTCAAAAACTCAAATTGTTTCCTTCAACATTGAAAGGAGCAACTTTGAAATGGTTCATGGGATTAGTCACTCAATCTATTAGAACTTGGAATGATATGAAACAAACATTTTTGGATAGATACTTGAATTATTGTACGCCCACCAAATATAAGGATGAGGTATTCAAGATGATGCAAAAAGAAGATGAAAAATTGGAGGATTTACTTGAAAGATTTCAATACAAATTAAAGAGAGCAAAAATGAGTTATTTAGATGAGGAAACCTTGAAAGCCCTTCTATTGAAAGCTATTAGAAATGAATGGATAGATATTTTAAACATGATGGGGAAGGAAGATATTTCTCAACTTCCACTCCATGACATAGCAGAACTATGTGTCCATCTCTCAAGGGGAAAATCTCAAAACTGGAAAAGGGCCTAGAGATCCTTCTCTTATTAGAGCAAACAAATCTGCAACTAGATCAGTAAGTAGGGTAGAGATTGGCAATATGCTTGATGAATTCAAAACTGATATTTTAGGGAGCCTTAGTGAACAACTAGACACCCTTAAAATACAAAACAAGTAGAAAGCAGAAGCCGAAGCCTTAGCTATCTTTTGTCCAAAATGTAGAAAGAAACATGCTTTAAGGGAATGTCCCTTAGATGCAAAAGTTGTAGAGACATGTGTGGTTTGCTCAGAAAGCCATGAGACTAAGGATTGTACTTCATTCCTGGGCTCAAAGCTGTCTTTCAAGAAGATCCAAATTCAGTAGCATCCCTTTGTTTTGTTTCAAGAAGACCATGGCAGGGGCCACAAAATCAAGGATTTAACAATCCTATGAATTTTCAGCTCCCACCAAATTGGAATTCTTGGCAACAACCTTGGTCCCAATCTCAAAATCCATACCAATCATGGGCACAAGGGATGCAAAATCCTTATGGGAGATTTGCTCAATTTTATCAATATCCTCCATCTTTTCAAAATCAACAAAATCCACAAATTTCAAATCAAAACCCAGAATTTTCATTACCATTTCCGCAACAACAACCTTCTCAACAAAATCCAAATTCTCAACTCTTGCTTCCATTTCAACAAAAGACAAATCAACTACCAGCCCAACCATTGCCAAATCCCAATAACAAAAATCCTCAGAATGCTTACATGGTAGAAGGACAACAATTTCCTACCTATATGATTGTTCCTCTCAACGATGTACAACTCAGGTCTGGTAGAGTTTTAGAAAAACCTTCTATAGATGTTCAAGAACAAGATACCTCTGAGGAGGATTCTTTTAAAGCCAATAAAGGTTCTGAAGAAGCATTTCTTCAAAACCAAACCATTCAAAAAGAAAAAGAAAAAGAGTCAACCCCCACAACTCCTATAGTTGAGCAACCCACATCTTCGTCCACACCTCCTTTTCCTAAAAGATTACAAATTGACAAAGGGGTGGAAAAAAAATCTTGTTGCCTGACTATGATTTCCTAGATGAATTAAAGAATGTCTGTATCAAGATTCCCTTGCTACAAGCCATTAGAGAGATTCCTATTCTAGCAAAAACAATAAAGGAGTTGAGTCTTAAAAGACCAGAAAGGAAACCAAGAGATACAAGGAGAATTCACTTGGTAGGAAAAATTGCAGATATCATGATGGGAAAAATTACCATGCAGAAATATGTAGATCCAGGAAGTCCAATTGTCAAGACACATATAAATGGGATAGAAATTCCAAATACTTTGATTGACTTAGGGGCTGCTATCAACATTATGAGTAGACAGATTATGGAACAACTAAAACTTCCTAATCTTGTTTTTACACCTACCTTACTGCAACTTGCAGATAGATCAATAATCAAACCAGATGGTGTATTAGAAGATATTTCAGTCTCCTTAGATTTTTGGGAATATCCAGTAGATTTCATGATTTTGATTCCCAAGAGTAATTTAGGAGGGCATCCACTCATCTTAGGAATACCTTGGCTAGCCACAACTGATGCTTTCATTAGTTGTAGATCTGAGGATATGTACATTTCTGATGGTAGTTTGACAAAGAAATTCAATTTGTATCCTCCAGCAAAAGCAATTACAGAAGTAGGAGACAATGAATGGGTCGATGATGAGGATACTATACAACCTGTCTTTACCATTTCTGAATTTAGTGAAGATAGTCAAATTCTGAACACATTAGAAAATTTTGAAACATCTTCAGAATATGACCACACACAATTTCAGTTAGATTCTAACATTGAGTATTTATCATCAAGACAAATGTCTCTTTACTCTATGGAAGAGTTTGGTAGTTCTACCATTGAGATTTTTCAAGGTAAAACATTGAATATCAACAAAAACTTGGAAAAATCACAACAGGGAGAGCTAACCAAAATCTTGCAAAAACATTCTACTGCATTTGCATGGGAGTATACTGATATGAAAGGTATTGAACCTAAGACTTGCATCCATCATATCTATATTGAGGAAAATAGTAGACCAATCAGACAACCTCAGAGAAGGATGAATCCAAATCTTAGGGAGATAATGAAAGAAGAGCTCTAAAAACTACTCAATATAAACTTCATTTATCCAATTTCAGATAGCCGATGGGTTTCTCCTTTGGTTACAGTACCCAAAAAGAATGGTAAATGGAGGGTATGTATTGATTACAGGGAATTGAACAAAGCAACCTTGAAGGATCACTTTCCTTTGCCCTTTATCGATCAAGTATTAGATACATTAGCAGGCAAAAAGTACTTTTCATTTCTGGATGGTTTTAGTGGTTATAATCAAATTCAGGTAGCACCTGAGGATCAGGACAAGACCACGTTTACCTGTCCATGGGGAACATTTGCTTATTGAGTGCTTCCTTTTGGATTATGTAATGCATCCGCAACATTCCAAAGAGAAGTACTATGAACCTTTTCTGATCTGATCCATGATTGTGTAGAGCTTTATATGGATGATTTTACAGTTTATGGTAATTCGTTTGAAGAAGCATTAGAAAATTTGGAAAAAGTTCTTATAAGATGTAAAGAGACAAACCTTTCATTAAGCCATGAAAAATGCTTTATGATGTTTATTGAAGGTATTGTTTTAGGACATCATATTTCTGGGGATGGGATTAAAGTTGATAGATCAAAAGTTGAAGTCATCTCCAAATTGCCTATTCCAAATTGTCAAAAAGATGTTAGAAGTTTTCTAGGATTTACTGGATACTGTAGAAGATTTATAGAAAACTTCACTAAAATAGCATCTCCACTCTTCAAACTGCTTACAAAATGTTAGAAAATTATATATTACGGAGCAATGGAACACATAAAATATTACAGAAATATAAACACAGAAAACGCACAAAACAAGAGAGACACAGATATACGTGGTTCACCCAGTTTGGGCTACATCCACCCCAAACAGCCAGTCCTTCCTTTCTATTATCCAGAAAAATGAAGAGACACAACCTACATCAAATCCGTTGTAATATCCTCTGTTTTCTCTCACAGTCTCACCTCTCTATTTCCCGCTCACAAAATACACATTTATCACACAACCTCAAATACAATGCCCTCATACAAAGAGAGGGGTTGCCTTCTAGGGCAAAAAACCCTAAACTAAACATAAGTTCTACCATCAGATCATCCGCCTAATGAACGGCCCAGATTGACTAGAAATTACTATACTTTTACAAGGCAATTTTACAGCCGCCCCCCCTGGACCCCCCCTGCAGCGAATATTTTACGGGCGGCGTTGCCACCCCCATTTCAAACTGGGGTCCAATGTGGTGATACCTTTGAATATAGAAGATAATCAGGCTCCACACCCAACAATCTCCCACTTGGAGACTGATTGTAGAAACTCCACCGCTGCTCCATTTGCTGGACAATGACTCCTCTTTGGACCTGGCTGTTTCTCATCTTCATCGTCATCCTTGAAGACCAATTGAAACTGAGCATATTCTCAGTTTCTCCCTGGTTACAACTTTTGTTAGCATATCTGCAGGATTCTGGCTAGTGTGTATCTTTTCCAGCTTCAACTCTCCATCTTCCAACACTGATCGTATGAAATGGTACTTGAGCTGTATGTGTTTAGTCCTGGAATGAAATGCTGAGTTCTTTGCAAGATGAATGGCACTTTGGCTATCACTATATAACATGCCCATATCATGCTCCTTACCCAATTCACCCATAAACCTTTGTAACCAAATCATTTCTTTACTAGCCTCTGTAGTAGCAACATACTCTGCTTCTATTGTTGAAAGTGCAACAACACTTTGGATTTTTGAAACCCAACTGACAGCTGTTCCTCCAACAGTAAATACATATCCTGTAGTGCTCCTCCTGTTATTTCTGTCACCTACCATATCTGCATCAACATATCCTTGCAGGGAGATGTTTGAACCACCAAAGCATAATGCTTGATTTGTGGTACCTTTCAAATATCTGAGAATCCATTTCACTGCCATCCAATGTTCCTTTCCTGGATTGTTCATGTACCTGCTTACAACTCCCACTGCATGTGCAATATCGGGCCTTGTGCAGACCATTGCATACATTAAGCTTCCAACTGCTGATGCATATGGAACTTTAGACATATAATCCATGTCTTCTTGGGTCTTTGGGCACATTTCCTTACTAAGTTTGAAATGGCTAGCAAAAGGTGTACTAACTGGTTTTGCATTGTGCATATTAAATCTTTTCAACATCTTTTGTACATACTCATTCTGAGACAATGTTAATTTGCGATTTTTCCTGTCTCTAGTGATTCTCATAGCAAGGATTTGTTTTGTAGCTCCCAAATCCTTCATTGCAAATGAATTTGCCAATTTTCTTTTGAGTACATTTATTTCCTGCATGTTAGATCCTGCAACAAGAATGTCATCTACATACAATAACAATATAATATAGCTGCCATCATTTTTCTTTTTCAAATAAACACAATGATCAGAGTGACATCTAGTATAACCTTGTTCAGACATAAACTTGTCAAATTTTAGATACCACTGCCTTGGAGCCTGTTTTAAGCCATACAAGCTCTTCTTCAACCTGCACACTAGTTTCTCCTTCCCTTTCACCTCATATCCTTGTGGCTGCTGCATATATATCTCTTCCTCCAAATCCCCATGGAGAAAGGCTGTCTTTACATCTAACTGCTCAAGATGAAAATCTTCAGCTGCTACAAGACTTAAAATAGTTCTGATTGAAGTCATTTTAACAACAGGAGAAAATATTTCATCAAAATCAATACCTTTCTTCTGTGCAAACCCCTTCACCACAAGTCTAGCTTTATACCTCTGTTTTCCTCCATCTTCTTCCTTCAGCCTGTAAACCCATTTATTCTTCAATGTAGTTTTTCCTGCAGGCAACCTGACTAAATCCCAAGTCTGGTTATGCATTAAGGAGTCCATCTCTTCTTCCATGGCTACCTCCCACTTGTTCCTGCTTTCAACCTGCATTGCTTCTTCATAACATTCTGGTTCACCAGAATCAGTCAACAATAAATAATATAATGAAGGAGAGTATCGTTCAGGGGGTCTACTTATCCTGGTAGATCTTCTAACACCACTTTCAGGTGTTTGGGGTGCCTGTTGTTGTTGTGGTGGTTGCCGTTGTTGTGGTTGTTGATTATTATTATTTTCAGGCACCTTTACATTTTCAGTGATTTCATCAAGAACTGCATATTCCTTGTTTTCCTTTTCCTGTTTCTTTTCCTGCAACTGATTCTTATACAAGACCTTTTCATTGAATATTACATCTCTGCTCCTAATGATTTTCGTAATTATATAAGCGATAACCAAAATCATTAACACCATATCCAATAAAGGTACATTTCTTTGACTTTGCCTCAAGCTTTGTTCTATTTTCTTTATCAATATGGATAAAGGCCTCACAACCAAAAGGCTTTAAAATAGAGTAGTTTACCTTTTTACCTGTCCATGCTTCCTCTAAAACACCACCATCCAAGGAACTTGAAGGCCCTCTGTTTATTAGATAAACAACAGTATCTACAGCATCTGCCCAAAACTGTAAAGGCAATCCTGCATGCAATCTCATGCACCTTGCACGCTCCATGATTGTTCTGTTCATCCTTTCTGACACACCATTTCCTTGTGGTGTTCTTGGAACTGTCTTCTCTCTGCGAATTCCATGCTCTGAACAGTACCTATCAAACTCTTTGCTGCAATATTCACCTCCATTGTCTGATCTAAGACACTTCAGTTTCTTTCCTGTCTTAATCTCAACCAAAGCTTTCCATTTATTGAAAGTATCAAATACATCAGATTTATTCTTAATACAATAAATCCAAGTTTTTCTAGTTGCATCATCAATAAAAGTAACATAATAACGAGAGCCACCGAGAGATGATACCTGAGCAGGTCCCCATACATCTGTATGCACAAGCTCTAATTTTTCATTCTTCTTTTCTTTCCCAACTCTGAGAAATCTGACTCTCTTCTGTTTTCCATAAATGCAGTTCTCACAGAAGTCCAAATCAACATTCTTCAAACCCGACAACAAATTCCTTGAGTGAAGAATCTTCATCCCCTTTTCACTCATGTGTCCGAGCCTATGATGCCATAATGCTGCATCTGCTCCTTTGGAAGTTAATGCATTAACAGAGTTAGAAATACCATTGCATAAATACAATTTACCAACCTTTTCACCTTTTGCTATTACTAGGGCTCCTTTGGTGACCTTCCAAGCTTTATCTGTGAAAGTTGTCACACAACCTTCACCGCCTAGTTGCCCTGTTGAAATCAGATTTTTCTTTAGATCTGGAACATGCCTTACCTCCTTTAGTAGCCATTGGTTTCCATTATGTTGTTTTACAAGAACCTTACCCATTCCAACAATTTTATAGGGTTTATCATCACCCAAACGAACTTTTCCAAAATCTCCTTGAACATAGTCATGAAAGTATTTCTTATCAGGTGTGGCATGGAATGAGGCCCCTGAATCTACCACCCAAGAATCAGTAATATTTTCAAAAGAAAGAATCAAAGCATCTTGTAACACCTCACCTGTCACATTTGCTTCATGATTGTTTTCTTGCTGTGCATCTCCTTCTTTTCCCTTCCGAGATCTACAGTCTTTCTTTAGGTGTCCTTTCTTTCCACATTTCCAGCACACTATCCCCGATCTAGACTTGGATCTGCCTTTCCTTGATTTACTGCGATATCTCGAGCTCTTTCCTCTTTCCATTTTTCTTCCTCTAGACTCTGCACTCAAAGCATTTCCCGATGTCTCACCGGAGCTTTTCCGTCGCATTTCCTCGCTAAGGATAGCACCGACAACATCATCAAACTTTAAAGTACTAGATCCAGAAACGGAGTTACTAATGGCCATTACCAAACCATTCCAACTTTCTGGTAATGAGCACAAGAATAGCAGAGCTCTAACTTCATCATCAAAGTTTACCCCTACAGAACTTAACTGACTTGTAACTGTATTAAAATCATTTAAATGGTTTGCAACAGATCCACCTTCCGACATATTCATATTAAATAACCGTTTCATAAGAAATACCTTGTTTGAGGCCGAGGGTTTTTCATATAGTTTCGACAACGTCTGCATCAAACCCTCTGTCGTGGTTTCCTTCGAAATGTTGAAGGCGACTGACGCAGTAAGGCACAACCGTATTGTTTCGAGTGCCTTTCTATCGAGAAGGTTCCATTCTTCGTCTTTCATACCCGTCGGTATCTTTGTTTTTCCGCCCAATGGTAGGTATAGATCTTTCTGATACAGATAATCTTCCATTTGCATCTTCCACAACGAGAAGTTTTGGCCGTTAAATTTTTCGACCCTAAACTTACCATCTTCCGCCATTGCTCCCACTCGAACCAGGAACCCTTCTTTCCTGCGAGTTTATCAGCCAAATAGACCTTCGGCTCTGATACCGGTTGTTAGAAAATTATATATTATGAAGCAATGGAACACATAAAATATTGCAGAAATATAAACACAGAAAACGCACAAAACAAGAGAGACACAGATATACGTGGTTCACCCAGTTTGGGCTACGTCCACCCCGAACAACCAATCCTTCCTTTCTATTATCCAGCAAAATGAAGAGACACAACCTACAACAAATCCGCTGTAATATCCTCTATTTTCTCTCACAGTTTCACCTCTATATTTCCCGCTCACAAAATACACATCTATCACACAGCCTCAAATACAATGCCCTCATACAAAGAGAGGGGTTGCCTTCTAGGGCAAAAAACCCTAAACTAAACATAAGTTCTACCGTCAGATCATCCGCCTAATGAACGGCCCAGATTGACTAGAAATTACTATACTTTTACAAGGCAATTTTACAGCCGCCCCCCCTGGACCCCCCCTGCAGCGAATATTTTACGGGCGGCAACTGGGGTCCAATGTGGCGATACCTTTGAATATAGAAGATAATCAGGCTCCACACCCAACACAAAAGACTGTGAATTCAAATGGGATCTTGATTGTCAATCATCATTTGAAACTTTGAAAACAAGAATATCTGAAGTGCCTATCTTGAGAAGACCAAATTGGAAACTCCCTTTCCATATTTCTATAGATTCTTAAGATACATCTCTAGGAGTTGTGTTGGGCCAAAAAGAATTAGTTCCTTATGCCATTTACTATACCAATAAAAATTTGACTCCCACTAAGTTGAACTATACTGTAACTGAAAAAGAGTTCTTAGCTATTGTTCATGCAATCAATAAGTTTAGACACTATATAACAGGCTATGAAACTTTTATTCATACTGATCATTCTGCGATTAGATATCTAATGAACAAACCTGTTACTAATGACAGAGTTATAAGATGGCTCCTACTTTTACAGGAATTCAATATTACTGTGTTGGATAGACCAGGGAAACAAAATACAGTAGCTGATTTCTTGTCTAGGATTCAAAATAATAAAGAAGATTCTCCTGTAGAGGATAAGTTTCCTGATGAATATTTATTTGCAGTAACTACTAAGACTCATTGGTATGCAGATATAGCTAACTATTTGGTTACAAGGAAACTACCTCCACATTTATTTCCTAGTGAAAGAAGAAAGATTATTCAGGAGAGTTCAAAATATTCATGGATTTCTAACGAATTGTTTAAAACAGGGCCAGATCTTGTGATCAGAATATGTGTTAGGGAAGATGAAATGCCTGATATCCTCAAAGCATGTCATGATGAACCATGCGGCGGACACTTTGCTGACAAAAGGACAACCTATAAAATCCTCTCTTTAGGATATTTTTGGCCATCCCTCTTCAAAGATGCAAAACAATATGTCAAAAGGTGTGACAGCTGCCAAAGAGTAGGGAAACCTACCATTTCAAACGAAATGCCATTGCAACCACAGGTACTCATCAAACCCTTTGAAAAATGGGCTTTAGATTTCATTGGACCTATTAATCCACCATCTAAACAAAGAAAGTATATATTGGTATGTACTGATTATGTCACTAAATGGGTAGAAGCCAAAGCATTAGTTTCTGCTACTGAAAATTCAGTTGTTAGTTTTCTTTATGAGGATATTTTTACTTGCTTTGGTGTTCCAAGAGAAATTGTGACAGATCAGGGAAGTCAATTCACATCCAACTTGGTGGAGAAATTGATGGAAGAATACAAAATCAAGCACAAAAAATCTACTCTTTACCATCCGCAAGCAAATGGCCAAGTGGAGTCTACAAACAAAGTTATTGAAGCCATCATCACCAAAACTATTCATCTACACAGAAGAGATTGGGCAGAAAGGTTTCCTGAAGCCTTGTGGGCCTACAGAACTACATGGAGGAATACAATAGGACATTCTCCCTATGAATTTGTTTATGGGAAAGAAGTCCTGCTCCCCATTGAGTTCCAAGTCAAAAATTTTAAGATGGCAATTCAGTTGGGAATGGATCTATCAGAAGCCCAAAAGCATAGAATGGAGCAGTTGAATGAGCTAGATGAGATCAGACAAGAGGCAATCCTAAGAAATGATCTAGTTCAATATCAAAGAGCTAAGTGGCATGAAAAATACATCAATGAGAAAAAGTTTCAAGAAGGAGATTGGGCATTGCTATTTGATTCCAAGTTTAAATATTTTAAAGGAAAATTTCAGACTCATTGGCTTGGGCCATATGAGATTGACAAAATCTTTAGCAATGGAGTGGTAAGAATCAAAACTATCGATGAACATCAAACTCTTCTTATTGTGAATGACCATAGATTAAATATCTATCATAAGCCACTCTTAAAAGAGGAATTTGTCAAAATCTTTTAGGATAATTCTACAATAAGGCTGGTGAAGAAGAATCTTTCTTCTCCACCAGCTTAGCCTTTGTTCCTTTCTATTTCTAAAAAAAAAAAAAATATATGTATAAGCCTAAAAACCAATAACTGATTAGCAGTCTTATACAGAAAATACAGGGCAAAAATCAGGAACTCCTGACGCCCTATATTTTCCAAAAAAAAATTCTCTCTCTCATTTCACAGTTTTGTGACACTCCATTTCATTTCATTCCACTCCACTTCATTTCGTTCCACTCCATTTCATTTCATTCCGCCAATAAAAGTTTTTTTCATGACCATTTTCATTCATTTAGTCATCATTTATCCATCTCCATTCAGTCATATGATTGCTGTGTCAGTTTCCGCAACTATCACTCTGTTTTTCAAAATTGATAGTCAGATGTTAGTTAAATGATCATGAAAATCAAATGTAGGTATGACCAAGGACCTATTTTGAAGATATGAGGCACCTAAGAGCATCAACAAGGAGCAGCTGATCAAAGGTTAATGGACGAAAAGTGGCAAAAATTCCAAGGTATGGGTAAGATTTATTTCAAATAACATTTAAAAGCACATTTTATATAGTTTTGAAACCACGGTTCCATTATATGCAATGCTTGGCATTGATAGCCCCATAACCGTTCCACGACCTCTATATGATTCCTCCACAAGCCTTGCATTTATTTTCAAACGACCTCATGATCAAGCCTCCGGTTTTAACTCATGTTCGACTGTACTTTGACACTCCACCTGTAATTATGGGACATGGTTGATTTGATCACGACTTTTCTCCACCGCACAAATTCCACAGCCATTTCTTGAGCCTGTTTACATCTACTTCAGTTTAAAACTCTGCCGGGCTCATTTTACTCCCCTACTATCTTATTCAAGTCGCGTTTGTATTCCTACCCTGTTCACATAAGCCTTTGCTCCACCGCATAAACTCACTCCCGATACCTGTTCTCTGTCTTCCATCTACAGTCATTGGTTTTTCTCCATAAATCCTATTCATTTCATGCTAACACAACCATCTCACTTCCGTTCATCCAATACCCACGCAGACGTGTTTAAGACAGGAGGAAAGAATGGGTTCTCTGTTGAGAGAAGAACCGAAAGGGCCCAAATTTGTGGAAGGGTATCCACAAGTGAAAGGCATGCTAAGAAAGGCCCGGTGGTTACAATTTATTCAGAATTTAGAGGCTACAATAAGGAAGTTACGAAGACTTTTGCGAGGTCCTTTGACGGCATAGAAGCGGAGATTGGAGACCTTAAATTCACAGCCACGGAGGCATCCATAGCAGCTACAACCGAACTTCCACAGGAGGGAGAACGGTGGTTCAAAAATAAGAGCTTTAATGAAAGAGCATGGAGGGTTATCCTACGAAATCCAGGTATGGATGTAAGCATCTTCAATAAAGGAATCCCTGTCTCTGCTTTACAATAAAAATGGGCTAGTTTACTATTATTAATCCAGAAATTCATTACCTGTGAAGGGAGATTCGGGTCAATGTACATGTATCACACCCGGTTGCTGATGAATTTTCTAGAGAACCAAACTCTTAATTTTCCATATTTCTTGCTAAATAGCCTGAAGAAAATGTCCACCATAGTCCAAAAGAATCTGGGGGACGTAGAACCCACTTGTATCACCACGACCTTGTGAAAATCTTGATAGAAAAACAATTAAAAGAAAAGAAGGACACATGGGAGCAGTTTTTGGTCAGAAATTTCTTTAAAGATCCACAAGAAACCCCTGAAAGCAGCACATCAAGGAGAAGCAGAATAAAGAGAACAAGTGATAAAATTCAAGGAACTCCTACTAACATGGTTGAAGAAGCTAGTAGAGAAGAAAGACTATCTAAAAGTAGGAAGGAAAAGACTGAGGGTAAGAAGCCAAGAAAATCAAAAGGGAAAAGAAGTATTGAGATTGTGCATCAAACCCAAGAACCTTCCTCAGAAGAAGACCATCAAGTACTGTCTGAAAGACTAGTTTACCTTCAGGAACAGTTAGCTGCAGCAAAGAAGAAAGAGAAAGAAAAACAGAGTGGTAAGAAAGAGGACACCAGCCCAAAAAACTTAAGGAAAAGTTCTAGACTTAAGGGGAAGTTGAGAAAAATACAAACTAAAGGACCCCACTTTATTGATTTAGGAGGGGAAACACCGGAGCAGCCTTCAGCAATCCCTCCTAGCCGTGGTCCCCACCATACTCCTATCTCTCAGCCAGATTTTGATATGAGTCATTCTCGGCCAGATTTTGAAATCAACCCTTCTCAACATGATTTTGGGGTCAGCCCAAGAAAGATCACACCTGAGATAGACCCGAACTAACAAGAAATGTATGATTATATAGAGTCCTTGGAGAAAATAGCCGGAGACCCAGGCACTTCATCTGCCCAGCCTAATACAGCTCAAGAAGCTCAAATCCAATCACTGAAACAAGAAGTTTTTGAGCTGGAGGTCTTAAATAGACACATTAAAAATGAAAATGAAACATTGAAGGAACAAAGTAGGTTAGATAAGATCATTCATGACAACACCATGTTGCATCTTGGGCTATGGCAGAAGAAAAATAGAAAATTAAAGAGAAAGAATAGAAGGTTGAACAGGGCTCTCATCAACCTCAAGTTCAGGTGTCTAATGAGGAAGCCAAGGATGGTAGTGGTCCCAAGGAAGAAGAAAAGAAGACTGGATGTATTGGCAGAGGTCTCAGAACACATGAACTGAAGGAGGATGATCAAAGTTTTGGTTGCATGGGGACATGCAACACCTTCACAGTGGGGGTATGTAGAGCTTTGAAATTACACCTCTCCTACACACTTTCCTAGAACTTTTTCCACTCACAGGGACCTCCTAAGCTATCAAAATCATTGCATATTGATTCTAAAAGAGCATTTAACGTGGTTTTCTAACTTAGTTTTGTGTTTTCTGTTTGAACTAGATTTTTCTCATTAGCTGTGGAATCCAGTCACTTTCCGCAGCTGATTCAACTTTCTACAGCTGTTTTTGTTAAACTCTATGTTGCAGGTGTCACCAGGCAAAACAAGCCACATGTGAAAGTTAGAAATGACTTGGACATGGATCAGGTCCTATTGGTTCAACCGAATTCATCAAGGGAAGCTATGGTCAACGGTGGTCTTATGTAAGAGTCCTACGGATGCCAGACTCTGTTTTCCAGCACGTGAAGGATTCTGAAGGATGCGTGGCCGTTCCTAATTCTCTGGGGTCTATTGCCACCTGTAGACTGACCCATGACAAGAATCTAACAGCCATAGTTGATAGATTTAATATTTTCGACAACCACTACGCTAAATCCATGGACGCTGTCTTTTACGTGTCCCCTATTCACACAGTTCTACAAGAAAATAGTTATGTAAACTTTGTTATAAATAACGCGTTTCTATAACGCAGAGTCTTAGTTTTTGTTACTGTAATTTTTGCTGTTCAAGCCCACTGTGCTGTGACACTAGTTTTATTGTTGTAACTGTGTTATGAAATATATGAGAAGACTATGTTTCTACATGAGCATGCGAACATAATCTTGGATTGATAACCTATTGACCGAGGCTGTGTAGAGGGCTCCTGTACGCTGAGGTTTTGTTTCTCTTGTTGCTGTAAAGTTTCCTGCATTGTTTTCTTATTTCTATTTGCATATATTCCACCTGTGTATATTTCAATTGTCATGGTATTAACATTCCACTTCTGTTCATGATTTTACAGCTTTGTATAACACTGATCAGTGCATGTATGTTTCAGGATAGAGTAGGCAGCCCGGGCATCTGCATATAATTTTCACAATGACTAATGACATGGGATTAATTCTTTGCTGACTTTGCTTTTCCTAGTTTTTAATTCCAGTTCTGTTTTGTTGATTTCAATTTTGCTTCCTTGCTTGATTAGTTAGTTTAGATATCAAATTGCTCATATCATTATCGGTTACCTCCAAAAGCCATAGCTGGACTACTGGCGAGGAATCGAATTATGAATGTGTAATTTGATTTTAGTTTTACTTTTCTGCAATTAGATATTAAATTGCTCATATCATTGTCAGTTACCTCCGAAGGCCATAGCTGGACTACTAGCGAGGAATCGAATTATGAATGTGTAATTTGATTTTAGTTTTACTTTTCTGCAATTAGATATCAGATTGCTCATGACATTGATGATTACCTTCGAAATCCATAGCTGGACTACTGGCGAGGGATCGAATTATGAATGTGTAATTTGATTTTAGTTTTACTTTTCTGCAATTAGATATCAGATTGCTCATGACATTGATGATTACCTCCGAAAGCCATAGCTGGACTATTGGCGAGGGATCGAATTATGAATGTGTAATTTGATTTTAGTTTTACTTTCCTTGCAATTTTTAATTTCTTTGAGTGCAATAGTTTAAATCATTTTTCTGTATTTAGACAGCAGCAGAGATGATAGTTTCATGATCAGTAGTTCATTATTTACTTGTTTTAGATAACAACACATTATTTACTTGTTTTAAATAGCAGCACATTTTCATTCTTGTTCAAGTACTACTTTCATCACTAGTATGTTCTAAGACCTTCTGAAGTGTTAAGTTTTGGGAACCATTATAGAGGACACAAGCGCCTTAAAATCTATAACCATACTTGTCTTCTAGAGACTCGGGAATAGGAATTCCATTCACATTATAAAAACCCCCAAAACAAAATAAAAATTGAAAAATGACAAAAACATAAGAAAGAGGCTATCTTGCACATATAGTGCGCCACACTTCATCAGTATACGACTCCTGGATTGATAATTAATGTAGCAATTTAGAACACACTAAATTGACCAAACAGTGGTATCAAAAATTTGATACATTTATACGGGGACTTGGCTTCACTAGAAGCAAAGCAGATCACTGTGTGTATTTTAAATTAATTGGTGACCGTGTTATTTATCTGGTCTTGTATGTGGATGATATGTTGTTGGTTGGAAATGATAAATAAATTATCCAGGATTTGAAGACCCAATTGTCCTCCAAATTCAACATGAAATATCTTGGTGCTGCAAACTATATTTTGGGCATGGAAATTAAAAGAGATTGGGCGAAGAGGAAGCTCTGTTTAAACCAGAGGAAGTATGTCGAGACAATATTGCAGAGGTTTAATATGCAAGATAGTAAACCGGTGAAGGTTTCTATTCCTGTAGGTGTAAAGTTATCTGCTAAACAGTGTCCCAAGACACAAGAAGAGGAAGAGGACATGTCTCGTGTTCCATATGCAAGTGCAGTCGGTAGCCTGATGTATGCAATGGTCTGTACTAGACCAGACATTGAACATGCAATGGGAGTAATGAGCAGGTTTATGTCAAAACCAGGGAAGGAGCACTGGACAATAGTGAAGCGGGTTTTTAGGTATTTGCGTGGAACTAGTGATTATGGCTTGTGCTACCAAGGAAGACCAGGATTGAACAGAGTGTTGGATATTCGTGGCTTTGTTAATGTAGACTGGGCTGAAGATCTGAATCAGATAAGATCTACAAGTGGGTATGTGTTTAACCTATTTGGAGGTGCAGTCAATTGGATGAGTAAGAAATAATCTGTAGTGGCACTATCAACTACAGAGGCAGAATACATGACAGCTACTCATGCAAGCAATGAAGCGGTTTGGTTGCAGAGATTGTGTTCAAGTATGGGGTTAGTATAGGGAGCTATAAAGATAGACTGTGACAACCAAAGTGCAATTTTCTTGGCAAAGAACCCTACTTATCATTCAAATACAAAGCACATTGATGTTCAATATCACTTTGTGAGGGATATGATAGAAGATAAAAAGGTGTTGTTGGTAAAGGTGGACACTTTGAAGAATACTGCAGAAACATTGACAAAATCTGTGAGCTCTGAGAAGTTCTCTTGGTGTAGAGAAATTATGGGTCTTGTAGGGCTGGATAAATGACTAAGCTCTCCTGTGGAAAGAAAACAAGAAGTGGGAGAATGCTGGGTTGTGTTATATTCTTTCCACGACTAGCCTACGTAGTTAACCGGGGCATTAGAGGGGGGGGGGAGCTCCCCCTTCGTTGCGTTGATTGTAGTAGGGGGATCACAGGGGGTTTGAGGGGGGTGGGTAGCTCCCCTCTACGGTGTCTGGGGCAGTGCCCTGGGAATTTTTTTGGACCCTATATTAGGTTGGGCGGACATACATATGGTTTTGTGCATGGTTTTCACACATGGTTTTGGACGCGATGGTTTTCGGTCCATGGTATTGGATGCTTCGACATGTATAAATATGTATTGTAACATTAAAAGGAACATAATGAAAAAAAATCAATCTGGTAGTCCCGGTTTTGGGATCCAGGGGAAAATCTCTGAGTATATGTGTTATGCTCTCGCATTGTTTATTTTCCGTGTTTTAGAATTTGTATGCAGGTAATTTCTGTACAAGGTTAAAACCTACAATTTTAATTTTAATTAATAGAAATTATAGGTTTTTTCTGAAAAATAAAAATAAAACAATATTTAATTAAAAAAATAAAAAACAAATTACATGTATAAAATTTTATCTTTATAAAATTAACCCTTACAAATAAAAATTTCAAACATTTTTATAAATTTGAATAATTGTTTTGGTTCTAATTGAGAATATTTTAAATAGTACTACCATAATAATAAATTATATAGTTAGTTGATAGCAAAGCACACTAAAACAAATGCTTACAATTGGTAAACTTAAAAACAAATATATATGTATTAAAAGTTATATATATCCACAATTATAAAGTTAGAATTATTAAGTTTTTATTAAATTATTTATTTAAGTATTTTTTTGAAATAAATTTACATGTAGTTTAATTTGTGTTTTATAATAATATTTTGAATCAATATAATAAAAAATATTTTTAATTATTAATAAAAATATCTAAATTTGAATTTAATAATATTGAAAATTTAAATTGATATTTATGTAGTATCACAATAGAATTTTAATTTAAAATTCTCAATTTTCTATTTCTATGATGTATAAGCTTCTAAAAACTCTCAAGTCCCTGGAATTGTTTTTAGGCAATTAAGAATATATTATTTTCAATAGTGTTGCTAGTCAATTAGAGATGTTTTATTCTTATTTTCAAATTTCCATAAACATCAAATCATGAGAATTAAATTTCAAAAATATAAAGCTACTAATAAATTAGAGATGTTTCATTCTTATTCTCACCCTAAACATCAAATCATGAGAAATAAATTTCAAAAATACCAAAAACAATTCTCGTGTAACTATAAAAATATAAATTCAAAGTTACACATAATTAAAAATATTTAAAAATAAATTAAAATATTAATTTAACAAAATATCATTATAATATTTAAAAACGAAAAAACAATAAACAAAAACTAGGTGATTAACCTAGTTCCCCTTCTCCATCCACCATTCACCTCTTCATTGAAAATAGAATTGGCTCCATATTAGCGTTCTCCTCATTTTCCTTTCCTGCTTTAAGAATTGGCTCCAACGAGTATCGTCTTCATATTTAAGTGGCAGCCTAAAAGTTGATGGTTGTTGTTGGGCACCTAAAGAGTAATTTGGTGGTGGTGGTTTTTTTGTTTTTGTTTTCAATTAATGATGACAATGGGGAGGAGAGATCAATTGAAACAAAGTGTTGAAAATAGTAACAAGAAATGTTAAAAATAGAAATTTAGCGAGTGTTGATTTTAGCAACAATGGATTAAAAAATGGAAGTGCTAAAAATAACATTCTATAAATAGCATTTCAGGATACCTTCCTATTTTAGTCAGTTTCTAAACTAAAATAGTGAAGTAAAATTCGAATGTGATCTTAGAAGCTGTTTGTAAAATAATTAATTAATTCATCTTGAGTTAATTAGTTAAGGAAAATCAAACATGAAGTCTATGTGGGGACATGCAACAGTCTCTCCATTAATTGAGGAATTTATCCATCAGTTAAAGAGATAAGGATGAGTTGTAATATTGAGTTGTAATTAGTTGGTTCAATTAACTGAGTCAAGTCCAGTTAGATTAATTCAAACAATTTTTTGAATTAATGTAAGTTCAGTTAGTTAATGCTGGCATGCATGTAACTATCGCACTTCAGATAACTGAGTATTCTCTCATAAATAACTCATGCATGTTAGTTCAAACAGAGGCCCAGTTGAGATCAGATGGAGTGGCAGTGTACTATTAGTCGCTAGAATATTTCATTGTGAATATTCCTTGCATGCAGAAGGAATTCTTTCCTTGAGGATTGCGCAGTTACTTCTTCAGGTTTAGTGAGTGTGATGAGGCCAATTCACACGTGACATCATTGGACCCCAAGAAAAACTGCGCAATGAAATAGGAGGCTTGGAGGACTTGAGGAGGACATATACTATGTCTATTCAGTCCGTGAGCTGTATTGTTTGATTGTAGAGAGAGCAAGATAACTTGAGAGCTGATTCTTTTTGTAACTTGAACAAAATTTCCACTTTCCCCGGGTTATTTCTTTTGTGTTATGTGTGATTGATTTCTCATTCTCAGTTATCTGTGTTCTCTTGATCTTGCTCAATTTGATTAAGCTTCCACAAAGTGTTGTAGAAGTAGATATTGTATTGTGTTTTAGTATATTGCATAATTTGTTGATCTACAATGGGAATTTCTACACAAAGATGACGCAATGGAGGGAAAGGGGAATATGGAGAAAAGGGTTTAGGGTGGGGAGGTGATTTTGATATCACCTTATTTTCTAACTTTATTTAAATCAAAATTTTAAATTTTGAAGGTTTTTTTTTAAGTGGTGGGAAGGAGTGTGAGTCGAAGAAGTAGGGAATAAACAAATAGGAAATGTGAAAGGTTTAATAAATTTTTTATTTTTATTTTTATTTTTAAATTTTCTCAAATGTTAGTTATCAAAATTAGAAGAGAATTAGTTATTTTAATAGGGATGATGGGTGGAAGATAAGCAATTCATGAGTCCCCTCTCTTTATTTCTAAGCCTTTGGGTTTTTCTCCTCTCTTTTGTTTCCTTCGCCTGTGGTGGTTTATTTTTGTATTTGTCTATGATCTCCTTTCTTTTATATGTTTTGATTTTTGTGTATATTGTGAAATTTGCTTTTATTATTCAATTTATAGGTTTGATTAATATTATTAGTATATATTTTTTCTCTTTCTTAGTAGATAGATATAGTTTTTAATCAAACAATTATTTAATATTAATATAATTTTAATATATAGAGTTATAGATAGTTGAATATTATTATATTATATGATAATATATTAATAATGGTCAAAGTCATATAAGAATGTTGGATAAATAAAAATAAAAATTAAATTTATAAATAACTAATCAAATAAATTACTTATTTTTTATTTGGATCCCTTAACATTTCTTTTTATTTTATATTGTTTCTCTTTTGATCCCTTAACATTTCTTTTTATTTTATATTGTTTCTCTTTTTGACCGTTAAAAATTTACGGTTGCCTATATGATAATATATTAATAATTGTCAAAGTCATATAAGAATGTTGAATAAATAAAAATTAAATTTATAAATAACTAATCAAATAAATTACTTATTTTTTATTTGTAACCCTTAACGTTTCTTTTTATTTTATATTGTTTTTCTTTTTGACTGTTAAAAATTTACGGTTGTCTCTCTGATATAAATTGGTGATCTGATGATCTTTCTCTCCAACTTTGTCTTGATGATGAACCTTGATAGAGGTTCGAAAAGCATCGACCCTAAGAATTCTATGTGATTTCTCCAGAAGATCTTGGTTTAAATCATGAATCACAGAAGCATCCAATCTGAGATGTTATTATTAATTTTGTTTTTGAGATAAGCGAATAAGAAACAGGGGAAGTTTAATATTTTTTTGAATTTTTTCAAATGTATTTTATTTATTTTTATTTTTTATTTAAATTTTTCCAAGATAACTATTATTTATAGATCATTTTAATGTGTTTTTATTTTTAATTTAAATGTTTTCCATGTGAAGGATAGGGATGGATCAAAAAGGGGGGAGATATGGGCATCCGAGGTGTTGTCACTCATTGCATTGTGGGTTTCAGTTGGTCAAGGTTGCCCAAGGGAAGTGAAGTTTGAAGCCACCTTCCCAGGACACGGAAGATCTTAGGGCTTAATCAGACCCTCTCCATTGCATAGTGCTTAGAAAGGGCTTTCCAATGGTATATGGAAATCCGAAAATGGACTTCTAGATCATAAGATATGGCTTGTTGAAGTTACCCATGGATAGCTAGAAGACAAGGAGAAAAGACTTAAAGAACATCGCAAGTAGGAGGTCCATGAGCTAATCTCATCGCAAATCAGCTATCGGCGGGGTCTCGAGCACAGGCTCACGGTTTATCGACGGTTCATGGTGCTGAACGCCGATATCGCAGTCTCGCATCCTGCATATTGGCAGCCCCACTGTCACGCCTCTGAGTCATCATCGCACATGGACGAGTCAGGCGCGCACGATGGGTGCATTTAACCAACGAGTTGTCGGGGCATGTTGGTGGACGAGTTGGGCGATCGCACATAATCGATGAGTCGCGACGAGTGCACCCAACCGACGAGCCGGGTTAACCAACGAGTTGAGGGGCACGCCTACACAAGAGTCAAAATTTGGCTTAGTGTTGGAGAGCGCGTGTCAAGTCGCCTTATAGGGGAGTGACGAGCTTATGCGTCGCCACCCTTGGGATGGCATGCTAAAATTGACTAAGTGTCAAAATGGAGAGTCGGCTGGATAGTGCCACAACCCACCTCCATAGTTGGCAAGCGTATATATTAGCAAGGCGGTGAAGTGGAGAAGGAATGAAGGTAAAGCAAGCAAGACTCAACACACGACTTGGGTGAGTGGAGAGTCGAGAAAGCTGAGCGGAGATGACCCGCATGGACGGGTGAGTTAATAAACATAATCACAGAAGTGTAAGCCAAGCGGAGGAGCAGGTCAGAGTTCGGATAGAACCACAAGCCGTTAGTTATATCGGGTTGCAACGAGGGCAGCTATGCCGATGGGTTAGCAGCTGGGTAGTAGAGTGGGTAGTGGGTGGAAGGGCCGAGCGAACACCAAGTGCGGGTCGTGGTTGGGCAAGCCAACACAACCGCAACTCGGGTGGGTAGAGAGTTCATGCGACGAGCAGACATAATGCAACGTGGTGTAACAATAGGTTGCGGCAATGCAAAAGTTCGGGTAGACTGGGGCGGGGCTGAACAGTGTAGCAGTTGGGTCGTGCAGGCCGACTGACCGAGCTGCACGATATTTACCTATGTGTTGTAACTTATGAACTCGGTTGAGTTTACTCCCGAGAATTGTATAAAAACATAAATACAATATTATTGCTGATATTATATACTTGTGAAGTGTCTCTTGCATTATTTATGTTGATGAAAGATTATGTTTATTCCACAAACTAATATAATGAAAATGTCAAAAGATGAATGTGTTAAGCGTAGTCTAGGAAATGACTTAGAAAATAAAATGTTTAGGCATTTGGCCGATGCTGCACATAGACCAATTCATGAAAAAAGAATTGGGGCGTGATAGATGGTATCATAGTGCGAAACATCAAGATGCAGAGACCAAGTATGTATGCAGTCTGAAGTTTTGGAAAGGAAATCTTGGATTCATAGTTTGGGGTTTCTAGACTTGGAAGTTCATGGAAAAACTATCCAAGCATTGGTGGACACGGGTGCCACACATAACTTCATGACTACACATTTGGAAAGAGAAGTTGGGCTGTAGATTATTCCATCTAATGTGGAAGTCAAGGTAGTGAACTCGAAGGCTAAAGTGTCAGGGTTGGCAAATGAAGTGCCAATTCGAATTGGAGACTGGCAGGGTTGATTGGACTTCACAGTGATGGAGATGAATGACTTTGACATGATATTGGGGCAGGATTTTCTAAAGGGAAATAAGGCAATTATTGTCCCCTTTTGTGATGAGATTATGTTGATTGGAGGCTCACAAACTTGGACTTTGCCTACTCATAAGCAAAGGAAGGAAGTTAAGGTGCAACATGTTTCTGCACTAAGCTTGAAGAAATCTATGTGGGAGTCAGATGTGGAGACATATGCGACAATCATCAGGGAGGTTGATAGTGATGATGGAGTGGGGATGCCTGTTCCAGCTGAGATTTCCGATGTATTGGCCAAATATGCAGATTTGATGCCCGATGAGCTACCGAAAACACTTCCACCAAGACGTGTAGTGGACCATAGCATTGAGCTAGAGCCAGAGAAGCAACCATCGGCAAAATCTCCTTATCGATTGTCAGGACCGGAGTTGGAGGAATTGAAACGATAGTTGAAGGACTTAACTGATGCAGGTTTCATAAGACCTTTAAGGTCCCCATATGGAGCTCCAATATTATTCCAGCAGAAGAAAGATACGAATGAGATACGGATGTGTTGTGATTATCGTGCTCTTAAAAATCAAATGATAAAAAACATGTGTCCATTGCCATTAGCTGCAGATTGCTTCGACAAGCTTGTGAAGGCCTGAGTGTTTTCCAAGCTAGACTTGAGGCATGGGTATTATCAGGTGCGGATAGCAGAAGGAGACGAGAGGAAGACCACGATTGTAACAAGGTATGGAAGTTTTGAGTTCCTTGTTATGCCATTCGGGTTGTTCAATGATCCTACCACATTTTTCACTTTGATGAATGATGTACTACGTCCATATTTGGATTTGTTCGTAGTAGTATACTTGGATGATATTGTGATATACAATGATAACATGGAGGATCATAAGAAACACTTGGCTTTGGTGTTTGAGGCACTGAAGAAGAATCAATTGTACTTAAAGAAGTCAAAGTGTGTGTTTTCTCAGACCGAGATTTCGTTCCTTGGACACATTGTAGGCCAAGGGCACATACAGATGGAACCAAGCAGAGTGAAGGCGATAGAGGATTGGGTCGAGCCAAGAATGTCCATGATATGAGGGTGTTTTGGGGATGACCAACTACCAGCGGAAGTTTGTAGAGGGGACCTCCAAAGTGACCTCATCACTAACAGACCTTTTGAAGAAGGATAAGCGATGGAATTGGATGGAGAAGTGTCGTACATCATTTGAAGATTTGAAGAAGAGGATGGTTACAACATCGATACTAAAGTTACCTGACTTCAAGAGACCATTTGAGGTACACACAGATGATTTAGATTTTGTGATAGGAGGAGTTGTTATGCAGGATGAGCATCCGCTGGTGTATGAGAGTCGAAAGTTGCAGGATAGGGAACAGAGGTATCTGGTTCATGACAAGGAGATGACTGCGATCATCCACTATTTACAGGTATGGAGGTATGGAAGCCTTTCGTTGTCAAGAATGACAACATTATATCAAGCTATTTTGCATCACAATCGAAGCTGTTAGCGAAGCAAGCTCATTGGAAAGACTTCTTGGCAGAGTTCGACATGAATATTGAGTACAGACCGGGTAGACTCAATGTAGTTGCAAATTCCCTCAGCAGGAAGGGACAGTTAGCCGCACTTGAGGAGGAAGAAGATTGGGCAAAAAGAAGTAGGAGTCAATTACAGATGACCGACGAGATGAAAAATAAGCTTTGAGCAAGCATTGAGATTGATGCTCAAGTGCAGAGTATTGTGAAGCAGGTGAAGGAAGGGAAGACAAAGAGGATCTTCCTACGAGATGGACTCTTATTCTTTGGGAACTGACTTTACATTTCGAAGTAATCAGGGCTTAGGAGACACCTTTTGAAGGAGTACCATGATTCTCCATGGGATGGCCACCCAGGGCAACACCCTTCTTTGGCATTGTTGGAGAGAGGATTCTTTTGGGAGAAGATGCGGGAGGATGTAGAGGAGTATGTACATACATGCATTATTTGTCAGTAGGACAAATCAGATAACCAGAGACAGGGAGGATTGTTGCAGCCTTTGTCGATTCCGGAGAGACCATGGATGAGTGTTTCGATGGACTTCATTACTCAGTTACCGTAGGTTCAGGGGTATAATGGGATTATGGTCGTGGTCAATCGTTTTTCCAAGTATGCCATCTTCATTCCGATGAAGATACCTTGTGGGGCCGAGAAGACTATTGAGTTGTTCTTCAAGAACATTGTGAAGTATTGGGGAATGCCATTGAGTATCATATCAGACTAAGATCCACGATTTATAGGTAGATTTTGGACCACTTTGTTCAAGTTGGTTGGGATAGAGTTGTTGATGAGCTCGAGTTACCATCCGCAGACAGATGGGCAGATTGAGCGAATCAATGCATTATTGGATGACTACTTGAGACATTATGTGACGACTAATAAGAAGAATTGGCCTAGACTCTTGGATGTAGCTCAATTTAGCTACAACATGTAGAAGAGTTCCGCAATTGGGTATAGTCCATTTGAGTTGGTGAATGGACATATGGTAGTTGCTCCTCACACCATATTATTGAGAGGTTTCTTGAGGAGTCCACATGCGAAGAGGTTTATGAAAACATGGGAGGAGACCTTGGAGTTAGCACAGGTGCACTTGCATGAAGCTACAAGGAGGATGAAGAAATGGGCGGAAAAGGATAGATGAGACATACACTTCAGTGTTAGGGATATGGTTTTTCTCAAGATTACTGGGGATCAATTTCAGCCACTGAAAGGGCCTGCAAGATCTTTGATGTGGAAGTATGAGGGGCCATTCCGGGTGAAGAAGCAAGTGGGAGAAGTTGCATATGAGTTGGAGCTTCCGAACCACATGCATTCGAAACATCCTGTTTTCCATATGAGTCAATTGAAGAAGTGTCGAGTTGATGCACACCATCCAGACAGGACAGAGCCACTGAGGGGACCAGTCATGATTGTTGACAGACCGAACCTTGTTTTGGAGAAGATCATGGATCTTCGAACGATGGGTCTTGGGAGTAACATGTGATGGGAATTATTCATTAAATGGAAGGATGCACTGGAGGAGAGTAGCTAGGAGACGGAGGATTCATTGTGGAGATGGAGGATGACAATGACTTCTGGTGGGGGAGGATGTCATGCCCCTGGGTCATCATCACACTTGGGCGAGTTGGGTGCGCACGATGGGCGCGTTTAATCGACGAGTCATCGGGGCACGTTGGTGGACGAGTTGGGCGATCTCACATAACTGACGAGCCAGGTCAATCAACGAGTTGAGGGGCACGCCTACATAAGAGTCAAAATTTTGCTAAGTGTTGGAGAGCGCATGTCAACTCGCCTTATAGGGGAGTGATGAGTTAGGGTTCCCCCACCCTTGGGTTGACATGCTAAAATTGGCTAAGTGTAAAAATGGAGGGTCGGCTGGATAGTGCCACAACCCACCTCCATAGTTGGCAAGCGTATATATTAGCAAGGTGGTGAAGTGGAGAAGGAATCAAGGCAAAGCGAGCAAGACTCAACACACGACTTGGGTGAGTGGAGAGTCGAGCAGAGATGAGCCCTCATGAATGGGCGAGTTAATAAACAAAACCGCAGAAGTGTAAGCCGAGTAGAGGAGCAGGTCGGAGTTCAGACAATACCACAGGTCGGAAGTTATATCGGGTTGTAGCCAGGGCGGTTCTGCCCGCGGGTTAGCAGCTGGTTAGTAGAGCGGGTAGTGGGTGGAAGGTCCGAGTGGACACCAAGTGTGGGTCATGGTTGGGCAAGCCAACAAGACCGCAACTCGGTTGGGTGGACAATTCATGCGACGGGCGGACAAAACCAGCGTGGTTGTAACAATAGGTTGTGGAAGCATGGAAGTTTAGGTAGACCGGGGCGGGGCTGAATAGTGCAGTGATTGAGTCGTGCAGGCCAATTGGCCGAGCTGCATGATATTTGCCTATGTGTTGTAACTTATGAACTCAGTTGAGTTTTACTCCCGAGAATTGTATAAAAACAGAAATAAAATATTATCGCTGATATTATATACTTGTGAAGTGTCTCTTGCATTCTTTATGTTGATGAAAGATTATGTTTATTCCACAAACTAATATAATGAAAATGTCAAAAGATGAACGTGTTCGATGTAGTCCAGGAAATGACTTAAAAAATAAAATGTTTAGGTATTTGGCTAGTGCTGCACATAGAACAATTTGTGAAAAAAGAATTGGGGGCGTGACACCCGCAGTCCCGCAATATAGGCTTATTGGCGATCAGCGGGGGGTACCACTAGAAAACCTGTGGGGTTGCGATTCGATGATATAATGTAAAGTTGTTGGGGAAGGCTGATTTCATTTAACAAAGGGATTCCATGAAAAATAAAGGCCGGGATGCCCCCTTCTCTCTCCTCCATGTGGCGGAATACAGTAAATCCCGCAGTCTTGCATATCAAGCATCCTGCAGTCCCGCAGCTTCACAGTATATCCCGCATATAGGCTATCGACGCGTCTAGGCATAACTGTTTATCGCATATCGAAGGTCGTGGACCTTGGGCACAGTGAATCCCACATATCGGCCTTGTCAAAGTCCCGCATCTCACAGTGCTGCATGGCCCCCGCAATATCTAATGGGACATCCTTAAGGAATTGCGGGGGGGGGGGGGGGGGGGATCGTCGATATAAAGGAAAATTGCCAGGGAGGCCGAAATCAAGTTACAAAGAAATTTCATGGAAAAACCAAGGCCGGGCGGACCCCTTCTCTCTCCTCCACATGGTAGTACGAAAGGTGACATGGACATACGGGGGACACGTGTCACTCTGTTTCGACGTTTTCAGGGGTCCTATAGGGGAATATTTGTGACCTGAAATGGGAAACTAAAGGCTTCTTGTCAGCTTACAAGAACCTCTCCCACTCCAAAGCTTGGACAATTTCCAAGATCTATGCTTATGATTGATAAATGCGGAATTAAAAGAACTTGAAGTAGGTGTATGTATTTGTTTGCCTTTAACTGTTAAGTGCTTTAAGTTGATTTGCTTAAACTGAAATAAAACACATAACAGTAAAACAATGCAGCAAATAAGCAAACCACATAAGGCAACAATATAATATGGAGTTCACCCTGATATCTTGGGCTACATCTCCTTGAGCTCAAATAAACTCGATTAGGCTCTTTGGGATTATGGCTTAAATTCTTTTACAAGTTCCACACTCAACTCCATAGGTTTACAACTGTACCTGTGGGCTTAGAATACCATTTTAACCCTGGCTGTCCTTACTCTGCAGATAGATCTAGGCTTCTCTGGACTAGACTCTTTCACTTAGTGCTCTGAGCTATCTTGAGCTCTAGCTTGCACCAACTCCCTCAGAATTGTGTTAACTGTCTCTAGAACTCCTTCTCCTATCTTCAGCACACTTTAGACATTAGCAATAGCTTGATCATTTGATCTCTTTGCTATTCTACAACTTCACTACAACATCATGGCTCTTAGAAGTCTGCTTTGAGCTCTTTGGCTCTGCGGCTCTGCCTCCAACCTCTGGTGGCTCTGCTTCTGTCAAGCATTCTAACTCTGCAGCTTTGGTGGCTATCCTCTATCCCTCCAGCATATCTGGGTTCATCGTGTTTTATAACATGTTCTGTTACCACAATCGCTTAAAGCGTGGAAACCGATTGTCCGTCTCTTCGCCTCCTTCTGTGTTTTAATTCGTGTTTTCATGACACGTTCTGTTCATCATTTCCTTACGGTGGGGAACAATGATGTTTGGATTAGAAATGGTTTCATAATTGAAAAGGAACTGGTGGGCGCGGGCAACCCGATCGTTTGGCCTTCCTTCTGCCTTAATCCCGGAATAGACACATAATAGAATACACAGGCAAAACTCACAAAAACACATCATGAGCCTTTAAGCTAGAATTAAAACGGAATTCAATCGCCCCATTAATCTTATCGAGTCCATGCCTTCATCGAAAATCGTATGTCGCATGGCCCAATTCTCCCCTTTGCATTGCTGCGATCCGATCACCGATCTCCGATTGACGCTATCGGCCCATCGCTATATCGTTGTTTCAGCATATCGGCGGTCGCTGCTTCCATGGTTCGCAGCCCTTAAGCTTTCCTGATCAACGATCTCCGATCAAATCCTGACCGTTGATTCCTTTTCCGATCCGACGGCTTGAAGTGCTCATCGCAATCGGCCTATTGCATATCGCAATGCCCTCGGCCTTTGGTTAAAACATCGCGACTTAATCTTGTCTGTCGATTTACCGTTTAATTCGACGGTTCGCACTAAACCCGAAACAACAAGCAGTCCGCTCAATCTCCACCGTTGATCTGCGATCTCTAATCCGACGGCTGACAGTCTTTTCGGGTGGCCCACTTGCGCAGAGATTACCTACCCAAAAAAGTGGTTTTCTCTCTCCTATGGCCTACTACGTGTCGACCAATGTATGGAATCGGGTTCAACCCTTCCAATACCATTTACCACCTGGAGCCTGCCCGAAATACCGTTTACCGCCTTCCTTCCAGAACTCAAAAGGTTTTAGCTCGTTTTATATAAATTCTTTGGATCCGCCTGGCCAAGACTGCCCACATGCTTTTCAATGTAAAATGCACTTTATAAGGTTTAGTGCTTAACAAAGGTTTTTAGCACATAAGGCTAATATTAACCCTTAGGCCAAATTTAATAAGAAATGCCTCCTTTTCTAAGGACATTGGGCAAATATTCTTTTTACAATAACTCCTTCGTCTGGAGTCTGTTTTGGCCTGTTCAAATTGTGTTGGATTCAGAATGAAACAATCTACGACATGAGACTATTTCAAAATCATCCAATGAATTTCATTTTTCCTTTGTGAGGAAAATTCATAGACTTAGAAGTCTATGTTAGATCCATTTTGGATCACGCCTTCCCACTAAAAATATTTTGGACTCCAAAAGACTGATATACTGATCTGAATAGTGATGAGAGTAACAACACCCTCTTATTTTAGCCTCCATACACTTGCCTTGCATAGTGCCTTTGAACCATAGCCTTTGAACACTCCCTTCCTGGATGTGCTTGTCCTCCTAGGAAGAACTGTCTTCCTCCTTGACTTCCTGCAGAACTCCTACTGAGAAGGTCACAGAAGGTAGTTTGAACTTCTTTGCCTTGATCATTGATCCAAGGTGGCTCAAACCAATGTGAAGTTACATCTGCTTCACAAAATTTTTATTTGTACCTATTTGACATATTGTCAACAACAACTGTTAACAACAACATGATTATAGACAACAACTGGATGGCCTAAACTCCTGCTTCAACAAAGGAAACAGATTTCACATCTTGTGAACACCTCCATGTCTTTACATCCGCATACAAATGATTGACTAGATAACAAGCCAACAAAACATGCCTTTAAAACAATTGACCCTTCCAGTCAGGCATGTAGAAAAAGAACTGTAGGATTCTTTTTCTTCAAATATGAAACACTTCATCATTATCTCCATCTTGGGGACCAAATCAACTTTTTCCAAGTCAACATTAACATTACATGCATGTTTACAACAAAGTAATCAACCCTTCAAGTTAATCACACATACATGTTCAAATACAATGAAATCATCAACATCCCTGTGTTCATGCACATCATTCTCATGCATGCATTTCATCCTTCAACTTTTGCTTAAGCACACTATACTTTCGAAGCTGAAATGAATATAATGTTTCAGCAATAAAGTGAGTCTCCTACTCAACTTTTCCATTCACCTTCTTGGTAAAACTCTGCAACTTGCATTCCATTAGAAAATAGATGCATTATATCAATAGACATGTAACCTTTAATTGGATAATAACTCTAACCATTTCTTACCAATCCATTTCAAAGGTGCTACCTTTGTCTGCACATCAGCATCAACATGTGAATCATCCTGAAACACATCAATCATGGAATCATTCTTTCCATTCCTGCCATTTTCTCTTTCCACCTTCTTCAAGTTTCGTGGAAGCATTGTTGGATTCAAAGTCCAACACTTTTCAGCAATGTGTCCTTGCTTATGGCAGTAAGTGCAACACATGTGCATCTTCTTGACAGCATGATTTGCCTTGTCTAGTAGACCTTTGTCTCTTTGCTTCTTTTCCTTCAAAATTTTCCTGTATGTGGCCACTCTCTTTCAACATCTAGAAACATCATGGTTATCCAAACCACAAAAGGAACATGCAATATATTTCCCATGCTTCTATGGAAATTTATCATGCTTAACATAATCAAAAGGAATATGGTTAGAACCAGATTTATACCTTTCTCTTTCACCTTTATTTCCTTCATGAGGGGGTGAATTGAATGAAGAAGTGGCTCCCTTTGGAACACCATCAATATCTTCCATGCTGTTAGAGTTTCCACAACTCTTTGGTTCAAGTGTATGCTTATGAACACCTTCTTCCTGAAAATGACGTTTCAAGCTATTGCATTCCCCATGAATACAAACTTTACACTTTTGAGGTAAAAGACCTGAAATGAAACTCCTTCTTGGAACTGTTTCAATGGTCTTCATGGCAGCTTTGGAACTTTCTCCATAAGATTGTCCATAGCCAGGACCCAAATACTTAGACCTTTCCTAAACCATTATTAGCTCAACAATACCTTGTGCATGTTTTCCCAAGCCTTTTCCTCCATAGCCCATATTGGACATTAACTTGGACCCTATGCCTCTGGTATGTTTTTCAAAAGAACCAACATAATCATTTTTAGAAGAATTTGAAGAAAAAATAGAATTATTTACCTCTTCTTCAAACTGATACTTGACCAAGGCTTCTTTGGCAATGAGGAGCTATGTCTCCAACTCATGCATCCTTTCTAGGTTCATATTTGCAATATGAAGTTGTCTCTCCATTTCCTGCAATTTGTCAGAAGGCAACTGATTCTCTTCCTTCATGGAATTCAACTATGCTCAAAGTTTGGTGCTCTTCCTTCCATCTTCATACATTTCTCTCACCATATCCATCATGATGAACAAGTATTGCTTCATGTCTTCATCAAAGAATCTTGTGAAGAAAGAAAATTTGAGGACTCACTTGTAGAAGTAGTCATTATCAAAATGAACAAAAGAACTTCAAACAAGATTAATGAAGAGCTTATTCAAGAAACCTTTTGCAACAACCCTCTTATGCTTCAAGTATTGCTTTGAGGTCCTTTGGGATAAGAAGAATGCCTTCAGCCCTTCTTCCTTCTTGTCCTCTCCTGGACTTAGCTAACAGTAGCTTTCCCTTCACCTCTGCAAACTCAAACAATAGTCAGTTTACAACAATAAAACAATCAATCCTCCACTGTTTAAACACCTTCCAAGTTAACCAAGCATATAGATTGCTCTGTCAATCAAATTTCCTACTTTGGCAATTAAGCATCATGCTCTGATACCACCTTCTCTGATATAACTTGGGATTTGATACCACCTGATTTGAAATGGGGCACTAAAGGCTTCTTGTCATCTTACAAGAACCTCTCCCACTCCAAAGCTTGGACAATTTCCAAGATCTATGCTTATGATTGATAAATGCGGAATTAAAATAACTTGAAGTAGGTGTATGTGTTTGTTTGCCTTTAACTGTTAAGTGCTTTAAGTTGATTTTCTTATATTAAAATAAAACACATAATAGTAAAACAGTGCAGCAAATAAGTAAACCACATAAGGCAACAATATAATATGGAGTTCACCATGATATCTTGCGCTACGTCTCCTAGATCTCTAATCAACTCGATTAGGCTCTTTAAGATTATGGCTTAAATTCTTTTACAAGTTCCACTCAACTCCATAGGTTTACAACTGTACCTATGGGCTTAGAATACCATCTTACCCCTGGCTGTCCTTACTCTGCAGACAGATCTAGGCTTCTCTGGACTAGACTCCTTCAATTAGTGCTCTGAGCTATCTTGAGCTCTAGCTTGCACCAACTCCCTCAGAATTCTGTTAACTATCTCTGGAACTCCTTCTTCTGTCTTCAACACACTTTGGACATCAGCAATAGCTTGATCATTTGATCTCTTTGTTGTTCTGCAACTTCACTACAACATCATGGCTCTTAGAAGTCTGCTTTGAGCTCTCTGGCTCTGCGGCTCTGCCTCCAACCTCTGGTGGCTCTGCCTCTGTCAAGCACTCTGGCTCTGCGGCTCTGGTGGCTATCCTCTGTCCCCTCAACATCTCTGGGTTCATCACGTTTTATAACACGTTCTGTTACCACAATCGCTTAAAGCGTGGAAACTGACTGTCCATCTCTTCGCCTCCTTCTACGTTTTAATTCATGTTTTCATGACACGTTCTATTCATCATTTCCTTACGGTGGGGAACAATGATGTTTGGATTAGAAACGGTTTCATAATTGAAAAGGAACCGGCAGGCGCAAGCATCCCGATCGTTTGGCCTTCCTTCTGCCTTAATCCCGGAATAGACACATAACAGAATACACATGAAAAACTCACAAAAGCACATCATGAGCCTTTAAGCCGGAATTCAAATGGAATTCAATCGCCCCTTTAATCCTATCGGGTCCATGCCTTCATCGCAAATTGTATGTCACATGGCCCAATGCTCCCCTTTGCATTGCTACGATCCGATCTCCGATCTCCGATCGCTCCAATCGGCGCTATCGACCCATCGCTTTATTTCTGTTTCGGCATATCGGCAGTCACTGCTTCCATGGTCCGCAGCCCTTAAGCTTTCCCGATCAGCGATCTCCAATCAAATCCTGACCATTGATTCCTTTTCCGATTCAATGGCTTGAAGTGCTCATCGCAATCAGCCTATCACATATCGCAATGCCCTCGGCCTTTGGTTAAAACATCGCGACTTAATCTTGTCCGTCAATTTACCGTTTAATCCGACGGTTCACACTAAACCCGAAATAGCAAGCAATCCGCTCAATCTCCACCGTTTATCCGCGATCTCTAATTCAACGGCTGACAGTCTTTTCAGGTGGGCCACTTGTGCGGAGATTACCCGCCCAAAAAAGTGGTTTTCTCTCTCCTACGGCCTGCTACGTGTCGGCCAGTGTATGGAATCAGGTTCAACCCTTCCAATACCATTTACCGCCTAGAGCTTGCCCAAAATACCGTTTATCGCCTTCCTTCCAGAACTCAAAAGGTTTTAGCTCGTTTTATATAAATTCTTCGGATCCGCCTGGTCGAGACTGCCCACGTGCTTTTCAATGTAAAGCGTGCTTTATAAGGTTTAGTGTTTAGCAAAGGTTTTTAGCGCATAAGGCTAATATTAACCCTTAGGCCAAATTTAATAAGAAATGCCTCCTTTTCTAAGGACATTGGGCAAATATTCTTTTTACAATAACTCCTTCGTCCGGAGTCCGTTTTGGCCCGTTCAAATTGCATTGGATTCAGAATGAAACAATCTACGAAATGAGACTATTTTCAAAATCATCCAATGACTTTCATTTTTCCTCTGTGAGGAAAATTCATAGACTTAGAAGTCTATGTTAGATCCATTTTGGATCAATTTGGGTGACACGTGTCACCACTCACATGGTGACATGTGGCAGTGATGATGTCACCCCCGCAGATCAACGATCACAGGGTTCAAAGGGAAATCTTAGTGGCAACCCTTGGAAAGCGCCAGGATGAGGGATTCAAAGCGACAAAGGAAAAATGCCCTTGCAAAGGTTTTAAAGGGCTCTAGCACCCTTAGGCTAAGCCCCTGGTTGAAGCCCTTGGTCATATGAGGAAAACAACAACATAAGGGGATAAACTCAAGGGGGCTAAGGAACTTTGAAACTTGTTGTTCTGTAGCATCTGCAAGAGTAAAGGCCTCGATTACAATAAGGCTTCGAGAGCCGCTACAAGGCAGTAAAGGCATGATGGGTCAACAACTGTGGCTTTAAGGGAAGAAGGTATTGCATTCAAAGCTGAGATGGGCTGATTCAGAAAGACTCACTGTGACATGAAAACGACGGGGTCGATGCCGAAAATAGCCATGTCTTTCAATAAGGGAGATGGAGCATTAAAAAAAAGGCATGGGTAGAACTTAGAAAGGCTCACTGTGACACATGTTCGGTGGTCGGCGCCAAATGCAATAAAAACAGAAATGATAGAGGTCGACTGAGCATCATAAGAAGCCATACCATGAGTAGACTAGCTCCTGAAGCAGAGACAATCAAAAAATGGGCAAGGAGATATTTCATTTATTTGCATCTGATTGTTTACTTATTTATTGTACTGTAACGTGCCTCCTTTAAATGAGGCTTTTAGTTCTGTAATGTTTTGGACCACATAGCCATCTATGACTGAGAAAGCTAGTTGACCCAACAACTAAGACTAGGCCAGATATAATTTGTTGTAATGAATGTTCTTGCTCCCCTCTCGAGATAAATAGGAGAAAGTAAGACTTAACAAGGGTTCAGAAATTCTAAAGAAACACTACATGTTATTTTCAGACTGCATGGCTTTACAATAAAAATTTTCCAGAATATGAAGGGAAATGGTGGTGATTCCCCCTCCAAGTATTACAATATGTTCTCCCTCTGTTAAAACCCATTTTGTTCATGTTTCCTCTCTGAATTCATGTAATTACTGCTGTTAGAAATATTTCAAGACTTCCTCACAAATTCGTTGGTACCAATATGTTATCCATGTGCCTGTAATTTCTTCAAAGATTCATTTGTATTGACATTGTTAATGTTATTGCCTACATGGATTATTAAAATTATATCTTTAACAATTTCTCTTCATGAATCATAGCACACATCCTCTCTTCTTCCCATTATATCTACTTCTGACTCAGATAAGTATAGGAATTCTTAAAGCTGCAAGCTCTATGTGTTATGTATAGAATTCTTGATGCTGTAAGCTCCATATGATGAGTTACTCCTCCTCCTCATCCTCTATCATTGCTTTGCAAAAGTCTATTAAACTATAAGTCCTTGGACTACTCGGCCTCCACTATTTTATATATGGGAAGAAGTACCAATAAATCCATGTTTTACTCCTTTAGAGGAATGAACCAACCCATTATATATACATATAGAAGATAAGTGAGGTCTCTTGTTGGCTTGTTGGGGCCTGACCCAAGTTTGGAGTTAATTAGCCAAACAAATCCCAGTACCACTGGCCCTTTCGGCAACAGTCCGTGGAGCGTGGACAGAGGTATCACCCGAAGTAGTATGGGAGGGTGCTAGAACTAGGTTTCCACACCCTGGAGATGTCTGATGAGTTCGACTAGTCCTTTTTCGGTTACTGTGCGTAGGTGGCTTCGCGCACCTTCTGTGCCTCACAACCTGATACCTTGCCCTTGTGCAGCCCTAACCAGTGGTTGTTCCGCGCTTTGCATTATTACCCGAGATCTTATTTATCCTTCAGCGTTAGTTAAGCACCTTTTCCTACTTAAATGTCTTAAGTTATACTTAACAATACAAAACATTCATACAAGTGCACACAGTAAATAAATAGTATATTTACAAATTATATCTATCATGCATTAACCCAAGAACAGATACACAAAATGATAACCAAACTTCTCTTTATTGATTTTCCACCAGTTACAGACTTGACCTACCCTACGCACTCAGCTGCAGGGGTCCATGCACTCAGCTGCAGAGCCTTCTCCTACTCTACGACCGACATACTCACTTTACACTTCGTCTCAATCACTTAAACTTCCTTATTCCTTCATTATTAGTTAGTTATATTTTTCACTTAGAGCCTCGCTCTATTTATACAATCCCATGGTGGTAGGTCTATCTAGCCGACATTACATTAAAAAACTAGGGCAGACAACCCTGTGACTCTATAAAACTTTCGCGCCTCGCGCCCGCAATTCGCGGATCTTTTACAATAAGATTTGGTCAAAACTTGGGCTTTAAGCCCCAAAACATGCCTTGGGGGGGATTCCATGCCCAACAGGCCCCCAACACAAACATCGTGACTCACCCTTGAGTCACTCTGTCGGTGCGGAGATCTTTGTGTGGAGTCCCTCCAACTGTTCTCGAACTGCGGCAAGGTCAGCAACACACTGAGCTGCTGCTTGCTGGATCTGCTGCATATGTTGTTCCGAGACCTTTGTGTCAGAACTACTTCTCTGCATCTGTGCCGGTATCCCCTGCATTTGTTTATAGTCCTGCGCCTTTGTCTGGATCCTTGGAGCGCAAAGACTGTGCTTTAGATGGTTAGTCAGATAGTTGGGCCACCCGAGTAGAGCTTTAAGCGGCTGCCATTCACTTTGCCTGGGAAAGGCTCTCCATTTAGTTTGACTAGCTGTATTGCGCCTCCATCTGTGACCTCCTTAACAACATATGGTCCCAGCCAATGCATTTTGAACTTTCCTAGGAATTTTTCAAACTTACTGTCATACAACAACACTAAATCATTTACTTTGAAGGTGCGCAACTTAATATGGCGATCGTGCCAGGCCTTCTCACACTGCTTTTGCACCTGTTGGTGAAAGCCAGCCAGAAACCATTCCTCCTCAAGTTCCTCCAACTGCGCCAGTCTTTCTTCCAAGGATTTGCGGTCCGTCATACCTGTGAGCGCTGTTATGCACAGACTAGGGATAATATACTTCATTGGCATGACAAATTACATGCCATAAACTAGCCAGAAAGGTTTTTGTCCTGTCAGTTTCTTGCATGTTATCCTATAAGCCCATAGTACTGTAGGTACGCGCAAGTCCCAATCACTACATTGCGCGTTGCATACTTTGGTTAGCACAGTCTCCAGTATTTTTTTGAATGCTTCTACTGTCCTATTGGCTTGTGGGTGATACATTGGGCTTTTTTGATGATACACCTGGAACTCTTCTATTAGCGGGCTGATGGTTTCATTCAGGAAATCTGTACCGTGATCACTCATTAAGATTTTCAGACAGCCAAATCGAGTTAACACGTGTTCAAATAAAAACTTCGCAACCGTGGCAGCCGTGTAGTCTTTGACTGGCTGCGCTTCTTCCCAACGCGTTAGGTACTCTGTCGCGGTGATAATGTATCGTGTGCTCGTTTTTCCTTGAGGTTTGATAGGTCCTACAAAGTCGATTGCCCATTTTTCGAAGGGCTGCAGTGTCATTTGTGGATTCAAAGGTATCTCGTCCCTACACGATGGTTTACTTGTCCTCTGACATATATCACAGGCCTTACAATGTGCTTTTGAATCTTGGTGAAGGGTTGGCCACCACAACCCTACGCAGAGAATCTTTTGCGCAGTCGCGCGTCCTGCATAGTGTCCTCTTGCAGCGCCACCATGCGCTTCCGCAAGGATCTGACTTCGTTCAAATTCAGGTATGTACCTTCGTAGTATCTCATCATTCCCCATTTTGTACAAGTGCCCCGTGATGACAGAAAAGTTAGCCACGCGCACCACCAGTTCCTTCTTTTGCTGGATGGAGTATTCCTTCAGTGCAGTCCCTGTTGTCAGAAAGTGGATTATATCTTCAAAGTGTCCGTCCGCGACGTGAAAAACAAAACGCTGTGCATCAGGTAATCCTTCTTCCAAACTAGTAGGTTCCTTGCTCGTCTCAATACACGACAAGTGATCCGGTCCTGTGTTCAGGCGTCCAGGCTTTACCACGACCTTAAAGTCATACTCTTGGAACAATTAGAGCCACCTACATATGTGCCCCCCGACATAGGCTTATTGACCAAGTATTTCAGCGCAGAATGGTCTGTATACATCTTGAAATGTCATCCTAGCAAATAGTGCCGGTATTTTTGGAGAGCGTACACCATAGCCAACCCCTCGTTTTCAGTTGTGGAATAGTTTTTTTCGGCTTTGGAAAACCTGCGACTTGCAAATGTGATAGGGTGGTCCAAGCCCTCTCCACCTTCTTGTGTGAGCACCACTGACGCATCCACATGGACATGAAACTCCACATCCCATTTCGGGAAGACCAGGATTGGGGCAGAGGCCAATTTCTCTTTTAGTACATCCAGGCTCTTCATGCAATCATCATTCTAGGTAGCGCGCAACTGTTTAACACTTTGTGGTGCTTCCAAATTCAAAATTATTGCAATCTTCACGGGGTCTACCATTAGTCCTTGTTTGTAGACCACATGTCCCAACAGGGTCCCAAAGGGAATGAGGAATGTACACTTTTTGAGGTTCAACGAAATTTGGTGTCATCGGCAAGTATCCAACATCAAGCTTAAGCTCACTACATGGTTCTTAACCAATCCAAATACAGTCCAATCATCCAGATAGACCTCCAGGAATTTGTGGATATACTCTTTGAATGCTGCAACAACTAGGTGTGAAAAGATGGCCGACACGTTCTTTAAGCCAAACGACATAACGGTGTATTGAAAGTAGCCCCACTTAGTCGCGAAGGTGGTCTTGCTCCTATCTTTCAGCATGATTTTGATCTAGTGGTACCATGAGAACCCATTAGTAAACAAATATGCTTCTTTCTTGCCGACATTTTCCAATACTTCGTCTGTCAACAGAGTTGGGAATGGGTCGTGCACACAGGTGTCATTCAATTTCCTGAGGTCCACGCATATTTTTATCTCACCCTTCTGCTTCTTCTCCTGTACTATGATAAAGCTTACCCAATCAGATTCTTCCACTGGCTCAATGATTCTCACTGCGAGAATTTTGTCTAGTTCTACGCAGACCTTTTCCTTGTACTTCGGATTCAAACGGTAAGGCCTTTGCTTAACCAGCTTCATGTCAGGTTTTAGGGTGATATTCATCATCCCTAAATCGCCAACTATCCCCTTTAAGTCCGTGATCTTGGTTGGGAATAAGTCTTGGTACTCGCAGAGTAACTCAATGACCTTATCCATCGTGGCATCATCCCAGTAGTCGCTGAGTGTTGCATACTTTGGTTTAGCCTCCGTACCAATGTTTAGCTGCTTTGTTTTTATTGGCACGGTAATGTCAAGGTCTTCAACCAATGACCCTTGAACCTTGCGATAGCCTTCAGTTTCTGGAACGTTAACTTTGCGTGGATCTTCGTTGTCTTCTTCAATGTTTACATTGTAACACTCAAGCGCATAGCTCAACTGGGTTTCCTATTCAGGCTGAAGCACTTCCATTGGCTCCTGGGGTATTTTAAAGATAACTGCTTTTACTGCTTGTAGCGCATCATCAACAGTATTCCACCAACGATCCTCAAACGTGAAGGTTAACATGAATCCTTCACGCAAGATATCCCATTCGTTCGTGCCATGACGGAGCTCTGTTTCTATATACCAGTTCATGGGTATAATATCCAGGGTATGACAAAATAGGTGTACCCACTCAGGTTGGGGCTCTTCCCCATAAACCTTTGTCCATTTTGCCAGGTGTGCCCGTGGATCATCCTCAAAACTTCTTTGGTGCATACCCCACCATCTTGCGGGCATAACACACAATACCCATTTCAAAGCATCAAAACACTGTTGTTCTTGTAATTCTCTTTCAAATTGGTTCAGGAAGTCATCCACCTAGATTAACCTGTCATACATAGGCATGTCTCTTACCTCTTTTGCTACACAGCGCAACAACCTAGTCATCATGTTACAGTTGAGCGTGGTTACCTCGTGTAACCGGTTTTGCCATTGTTCTATCTCCTCGTCAAAATCTGATGTGCAGAAGCTTTCGCGCTCCCAAGAGATTCGGCTATCCGCCGTGGGATTTACCCAATCTTGCTCCCACACGGTTATATTGTAGATGCAGTCTAGATTTTCCTTGTTGTCGTTGTCGCACACTGGTTCTGTGTAGCGCAATCTTTCTGCAGGGTCTAAAGGTACCACTACGCGCAGTGACTTTTTCTCAAAGATCATTTTGCACTTCTTCAGATTTATTACTCCATTCATGTTAGTGGCCCAATCTATTCCCAATAGCACGGGACAAGGATTGCTGTCATCCACAATCTCTATCACTTCAAAATCTGCTAGCACGCTCGCTCCTTTGATGCCTATTGTGATTCCATGCAATCTCTCCATAGGTAGGATCTTTTGCTGGTTCGCCATTCTTAGTTGGATAGGAGACCATTGCAGCGCAGGCCTGCCCATGCGCTCGCATGTCTGCTTTGGCAGGACGTTCGCGTTCGATCCTAGGTCCAGAATCACTTGGTCCATCTCATATTCCCCAATCTGCGCGGTCAATATCATCTCCCTTCATGTTCGCGTCGTGTGCTTCCCGAGCTTCCAGACTACGCGCGGTTCTCCTGGCGCAGTCCCAACGCATCTAGTTATGAGTTCTTGCAACCCCTTTACAGCCTTGCTATCGTGCAACAACTTCATGCATGTCTCCAAGAACGTAGTAAGCATTGATGGGTCCATTTCCGGTTCCAGTCTGTCTTTACTTCCTGAAGTGGAGGCATCAGCAAAGCTCCTCTTAGCTTCCATGAATGTCTCCTTAGTGCGCTCCAAATCAAATTCTGGTTCCTTCGTTGGAGCCTTGCGAACCCAGGTACTTTCTTCAGGTTGCTTACCTTTGTCATCCCCTATCGTAATACCACTTCGGAGCACAATATTTACATTAGGGTCTTCCTCGCGCGGCTCAGACCTCATCATTTGTAGGCTCTGAGTCGGGGAGGTTGGAGTGCTCCTTTATCGCGCAACCTCGCTATCAGTGTTGGACAGTCCTCTGTCTCATGATCAAACTGCATACAATATAAGCATGATGGTCTCGTTGGATTTGTACAATCGTGGGCATAATGCCCCAGTCCTCCGCAATTGTAACATATCAGCTGTCCGCGACCTCTTCTTGGTCCCATTCCACCTCAGCCTCATCCGCGCCCCTGAAATCTAGTGCGCGCCATTCTTGTATTTTGATCAAGGGCCTGTGTTTCGGCCTGAACTCTGTAGGTAGGAGTTTGATCCATCATCAGTTCATAACTTCTACAGGTGCGCTCATCATGTCCTACTGACCTGTAGAAATTATAGAACAACTGCTGGGAATTCTACGTATACTTCTATAATAGATGGCAGTTATCTGTAGCATGCTTCCCTCCTATCTGAAAAATCATGCACCACAATGTAGGCGTCGTGCTTGGTCCTACTTGTGCCTCCAGTCTCAATGGAATTGGTCCTCCTCCCTCAAGGTAGTTTGCGAACACCAGGCAATGGTCCTTGTCGTGCCCCTGGCCCTTGCACTTTATGCACCATACCTTGTCACGTACTTTTGGACGAGTTGTCCTGTCCTGTTTCAAACTCTGCATCTCAAGGCACAAGTTTTTCAACTGCGCGTGAATCTGCTGGACTCCGAGGTTAGGATCTTGTACCGGAGTCTCGTGTAGTCTCATCGCGACCTCCAAAGCCTCAGCGCGAGTGGTTAGCCTTTGTTGCGACAACACATTCCATAGATGTGGTGTTAACGAGGCTACAAACCATTCACGGTGTTGCCATCTGTTAAGGTCATGTTCGCTTCGCGAAGTGTGCACTCCAATCTTTGATCCAACTCCCACGGGGTGTCGCCTAGTAGCATTGAGATTTCCTTGAATCCAATGATCGACTGTGCCTCCGACTTTGGCCTGTTAAATTCTTTGTTTAGCGCAGTCTGGATATCCGCTATCCCCACATTCAGATTGTCATTGGAATGCTTAATGTACCAAGTTAGCGTGCGATCCTGCAGAGCATTGACCAACGTTGCCTTCCTTATATTGTCGTCCGTGACACCCTGTGCTTCCCATACAGCTTTTATCACGAACCAAAACTAGTCTGGATCTTCATTCCCTACTCCCTTGAACACTGGTAGCTTTATCGCGCTGGCCATACTACTTTGCGGTGGTGGCAGAGGTGGTATGGGCGAAGTCGGGGGTGAAGATGGTGAAACTAGTGGTGGTGTGGGTGGGGGTGGTATGCGCGGAATTCTCTGCTTTATCAGGTTGATCGCACTTCTTGGCGAAACCTTTGCGAGCTCTTCTTTGCCCCCTCGCAGAGGTGATATCAAGGGGCTAGTTTCTAGTTCTGTGCTACCTTCATTTCTGTAGATCCTCCCACTCCGTGTAGCCCCAAACATCAATTTATTCACATAACCCGCTTTTCACACAGTAGAATTTTAATCCAAGTGTTCAAATATTTAACGTACTTACCTCGCGGTCCCTTGAGGAAGCGTCGTTCTGCCTCGCTATAGCTGACTAAAGTATCTACCATGAATTCAGTGATGAATCCTCCTATGATTCGATCCAGCCAGTGATCGACAGTGCGCACGATCTTATCTTCCAATGCTTCCAGTCTGCGCACCAATTTTGGAGTCCACACAATAGGTTTGTCGAGTTTACACCTTCCTTGGCTATCTGTTAGCTTCACGATCCACTCGTACAACTCAGTAGGGAAGGATGCAAAGAAAAAATCGTGGATCTCCATATACAAGTAGCAATCTAACCACTCTTCCTTTGATAGTCGCGAATTCCTATTTTCTTGTGCTGCAAACTCGTGAATATTTCTGTCCAACCACTCTTCAATTCCTTTCTTGGTCGGATTCTAGTGATACGACATCAGACATCTCTATGTAGGTCCCGGTAACAGAACCATTTGTTGGCTTGTTGGGGCCTGACCCAGGTTCAGAGTTAATTAGCTAAACAAATCCCGGTACCACTGGCCCTTTCGGCAACAGTCTGTGGAGCGTGGACTGAGGTCTCACTTGAAGTAGTATGGGAGGGTGCTAGAACCAGGTTTCCGCACCCTAGAGATGTCTGATGAGTTCGACTAGTCCTTTGTCTGTTCCTGTGCATAGGTGGCTTCGTGCACCTTCCGTGCCTCGCGGCCTGATACCCTGCCCTTGCATAGCCCTAACCAGGGGCTGTGCCGCGCTCTGCGTTATTACCTGAGATCTTATTTATCCTTCAGCGTTAGTTAAGCACCTTTGCCTACTTAAATGTCTTAAGTTATACTTAACAATACAAAACATTCATACAGGTGCACGCAGTAAATAAACAATATATTTACAAATTATATCTATCATGCATTAACCCAAGAACAAATACACAGAATGATAACCAAACTTCTCTTTATTGATTTTCCACTGGTTACAGACTCGACCTGCCTTGCGCACTCAGCTGCGGACTACTAGGCCTCTGCGCACTCAGCTGCAGAGCCTTCTCCTACTCTACGACCCACAGACACACTTTACACTTCGGCTCAATCACTTAGACTTCCTTATTCCTTCATTATTAGTTAGTTATCTTTTACACTTAGAGCCTCACTCTATTTATACAATCCCATGGTCCGCGGACCATGGGTAGGTCTATCCAACCGACATTACATTACAAAACTAGGGCGGACAACCCTGTGATTCTATCATACTTTCGCACGTCATGCCCGCAATTCGTGGAGCTTTTACAACAAGATTTGGTCAAAACTTGGGCTTTAAGCCCCAAAACATGCCTTTGGGGGGGATTCCATGCCCAACATCTCCCTTTACTATGAATAATTTGAGACTCTCCAAATTTGGATGTGCCCAGGCACTGGTCTTGTAAGCAATCTGAATCTGTCTCTAGGAGCTACAACATGAGGGAATGAGGCTAAAAGGGAATTATGAATATATCAAAGATATATATAGAATAATGACCTTGATTGATATTTACTAACATTTTTTTTTCTAATTATTATTATTATTTCATTTCATTTTAAATTTAAATGTTTTTTTTTTCATTTTTTTTTCCAGTATTAATTTTTTTTGTAAGTTAAAATTTGTATTACTTTCTGATTGCAAATCACGTCATTGATAAGTCTAGTGAAAAAAATAATCAAGCCTCAATCTGCCACTAAGGAAATCAGATTTATTTGCCGATATTGGGAAGTACATAGTATCATAAAAAAAACTACAACCAAACACACTAGTGCCATAACATGAACAAACTACTAAAAATATAAAGAGAACAACTAACAATATGTTTAGGAGTCTGACAATGTCATTGGAGTAGGGTCGTGTGCACTCATTTTAGTTGGCACAGAGGGATTCAACTCACATTGCTGATGATTCTTCAAATGTGTTAGGTGGGCATCCATCCTCTCCTGGCTATATGTCTAGTGTCACTGCACTCTCCAAATCTCATTAAAAGAGGAGATGATTTCATTTCTCTCTTCGTGTTTTTCCTTGAGGATGTGCCCTAACAGGGTCTTCAACTGTCAATACAATTCGATGGAGTGCATGCATTAGTTCCTTCTTCCCCTGGTGTGACCAGGGTTGGGAAGACAATTTGAAACCTTTTCCATAATTTATGTGTCAGATAAGGCCTAACACTCACGAGAAACATTTGCCTTGAGCTGTTGAATTTACTCCCAAATGTTAGGGGTGGTCATTGAATGATAAATCGTTGTTGTTTCTTGAGCCTAGGACTGAGCGTGTGGTCTATTTTGCTGGTTGCACTCGCTAGTGATTTTGCGGCTATGCATCCATTGTCTTGATATTACTATAAAATATAAAGGAAACCAAGCACTACACCGAAATGATAAAAAACTACCCTGGAAAGGAGCCCACACAATTATAAGCCAGATGACTTTAAAACAACTACCACAAGGAGAAAAATAATCATGACTTCCTCCCTAAACCACCACAGGATAAGGACCATCAGCCACCTAAACGAACTGCCCACGCTAGGAATAATGAAGCCAAACAGAAGAAGAAGAAAGACTATTGGGCCCACACAAGCTGAGAGGAGAATTGCCAAAGAAATGATACCACAGAAAAAACGCCAGACTAATGACCACAATAGACTTAAAGCACCACACACAAATCCCTATCTGAGCCAAGGATACAATTGATAAAGGAACCATACTATAAAATTTGGACCAAGATAGGGGGAAACAGAGACAGATAAAGATAGAAAAAGAGAAAGCCCCTTTGGGACCAAGACATGGGGGAACGAGAGACAGATCGAAAATCGAAACCCATACCTCTTTGATAAGGGTGTTTGGGGCCTATAAATACCAAGCCCAAAGCCACTGAAGGAGAATGACTCTAAATAATGATACATGCACATGGAAATTCCCTACAATTTCACTTTGCACTGCTCTAATAACACCAACACATGGAACAAAGCTCCCACCCAAACGCCAGAAGCAGGGGACTAAAAACATTGGTGAGGATCACTGTTCCAGTCAATCCTATGGCTTATGAACCCTGCATAAGAAAAAACTAGAGCTTGCACCATCTTCTTGTAAATCCAACCATCGAAATAGGTGACAAACTAAAGCATAGAGGAAAATTTAGACCCACCAGTGTTACGGGTGCACTCCCACTCATGATTAAATAGGCATTTCCGCACATTATCACCATCATACCCATAACCTTACCATTGCAATTCCATCACCTCGAGTGACATTAAATTTTGCATGAGATGGTTGGCCACGTCATCCCCCCTTTTAATTGCAACGGGAGATAGTGGGGTAGCGAGCACCCCTCCCAACCTCCTTTGATCACAGTGCACTCACCTTGATCAAGGGTTCTTTTCCATTATTATTATTGCTAAAAAATAATTTATTAAAAAAATAAGTATATAGACAATTCTCTCTTATAATTATGTTGTTGCCATATCTCGAGTTCGCAAGAGCAAGAGGGGTTATCCTTCACCCCGATGAACAAAGATAGATACAATTTTCCTAGAATTTGGGTAATATGATAAACAGTCAAGCTGAATATCTAGCACTTTGTAAAGGAATAGAAATCACAATAAACAAAGGAATTTACAGTTTATTGGTATTTGAAAATTCAATAATGGTAATTAAACAAGTTCACAACCTCAAGGAAACTAGAAGTAATGCTGATGAAAAGCATATTGCTAAAGATTTCTTTGCAATTGAGGCTATTCGAGGAGATAAAATTCTTTCAGACTTTGTCATTTGAATTAATATGTTGATACTTTAACTAGCAGAGGAGAAAGGTTGGATCAAGGAGTGATGGAGATGGATGGTTCCCAAATGTCTTATATCTTGCTGAAGGGCATATTGGTTGTCAACCTAGCGAGCCAATCCATTCCAAAAATTATTTGGAATTCCTTTAAACATACTCATTTATTTTTCTCAGATCCAATCCTACGCCAGTATCAAGGTAGATTGGATCAGAGGAAAAGGTTAAATGGCAAAAGGGAGTTGGAGTACGTGGCCCTCTATGACAGTTGCCTGAGGATATTTCACGACGTCATGAGAAGAGACATTTGGCGAGCGATCCGGTCACTCAGCAAGAAAGAGGGGCAAACCCAAATTAATAGGCTTAGTGTCTCGAGAAGGTACCCAAGCCACAAAAACTCTGAATTAATTGTGACAATTCTCTGCATCGAATGTGCATTAATGGATGAGGCTGGAATGGGCTATATAATCTTAGTGCCGTGGATTGGGCTACAGAATTTGTGTGCCTATGGCTCTCGTTATTCAATTGTAAGGTTGCCTTACTTCTTGCAGTTAGTTAATCAAAGGCAGAATCCAGCAGATCAGGTTCAATGGCAACACCGTATCTGGCGTCCAGATGAACCAGTTAATTGAAAGAGTGGCGTCCTTGATCGAGCTCACGAACCGACGAAGTAATTTAGTAGACCAGGAAAGGGCGTTGCAATTGGTTCTTATGGAAAAGAAAATTGAGCTGCTCCAAACGAAATTTGTAAAGCACCAGGATTTCATGGAAGCAGAGGCAACAATATTAAACATTAGAGTGAGTAGAATGGAAGCTTTGTTTAATCAGAGATTGAAGAATAATCAAGAGGAAATAGAAATAAGTGCAGTTCATCCAAGAAAAAGGAGTTGAGGTGCTACCGACCGAGCCCTGAAGGTTTCAGAACAAGCTGCAGATCCTAACAATGTTTTAAATTTACAAATTGTTTTAAGTTTGTATCTAATTTTTTATAGATAAATATTTATATATTTTATATTAAAAATATACATGTTTTATTTGTTATATTAATATTCATCATGTCATTTCTGGGTATTCCCAGAAATGTCATTTCTGTTTTATTCCCAGAACTTAGGTAGAGACCCGAGATAAATTTAATTGACATCCCATGTTTAATTTTATAAAAACATTAATGTGATATATATACTTTTTCATTTTCTAAAATTTTCTTTTTAGATATTGAAATTTAAGTATTTTGTTAAATATATTTATATAATTAATAACACAAATTAAATTAATTAAAATTATAATATAATTTAAAATCAATACTTATCAATATTGAAAATGGAACTTAATATATTAATATAGTAAAGTTTACTATACTATAGTATAAATATTATTATGTAACCATTCTGACACACAATAAGAGCATAATCATGATTCATTGTTAAAGGTTATTTTGAGTATTTTGTTTTCCTTGGTTTTAATAACTTTTTCTAACTTATATATATATATATTTCTTTCTCTTAGTTAAGTCATAAGTCATATTTTTTCTTTAATTTATAATTTTGTATATATATTTATCCATTTAATTTATAACTAAAAGATTAGATTATCATTTTTAAACCTGTATAATTAGGTATAAAATAATGTCCATAATTATTTATATCCTTTATCTTTTTTTTGACATTTGATATAATATTATTAATCTAAAAATTATTTTATTTTGATATATTATTATTAATCTAAAAATTATTTTATTCTTCCTTTGTCTTAGGAAGTTATATTTTCTGGTATTTCTCCTCGGAATAATGTTTATTATATTATTATTCCCTTTCCTAAATGATGAATTTGTTATAATCCTTTAGATATATTTATGTATATCTTATTCCTAGTCAAATATAAATTTTTTTTATGATTTTTTTTATATAAATTTTAAATTATTTAGTTATTAAAAATAATTATTTAAATTAATTAGTTAAAATTAAATAAAAATAATAAAAAACTATCAAATATTATAAAAATTATTTAAATAATAAAAAACATTTCCCCTTTCCTCTCCAAGTCAAATATAGTCTTTTTCTTATAACTCATTCTTCATCTTGTCCTGAATGTGAACCACACTGGTTGGTTCGAAATGGGTCGACCAAAATCTTCCAACTTGATTTCTTCGAAAATGTTTTAAATATTTAGCATAATCTTTACTGGATTGGCGTCCACTTTGTTTGAAATAATAATAATTTAATTACACACACACACACACACATATATTAATCTTTACTGGACTAGCGTCCACTTTGTTTGAAATAATAATAATTTAATTTCACACACACACACACACATACACATATATTACTGCTCCCAATTTAATAATTTTTGTAATTTCTAGTGAAACTTCTAACTACTCTAGATAGTCCTATCTGTGTTTTAAGAATAAATAATTAAAAAACATAATTTTTTTTTTTGGTAAATGGATCCTTTCAGTCATAAAAAAAGGTTAAATATAGCTTGAATTTCTAAAAGATGACTAAAATCCAAGAGATACTTAAAACTAACAAATTGCTTACAAAGAATTTCCAATTAAAAAATGACTACAATAATCATAACAACATTGAAAACTCCTTAAGGATTCAAGATTTCAAAGGGGGGAATGCCTCTGCCATTTTCATGGCTTTCCTAGAGTTAATTACTTGTTCAATGTCTTCTTGGATTTATGCCATATTTCTCTTACGACCTCATTGTTTTACTTATATGTCTTGCCTGAAGAACGCCTTGAAATTCATTATTTGAACCCCAAGATTGAATTGTGAGGAACTTGAGCTAAATTTCTTACTTCAAAGATAGGCCTTATACAAAATCATAACCTCATGAGCTGCCATATCCTTCACATATTTTCCATGCCATTCTTCCACAAGGGAAATCAATCTTGGGTCATCCAGATCCATAACTTTTGTTAGGGTTTTTACTTCAACTTCTTCTGAATTCCCGTGGTAATGGATTTTGTTGGTGCTCTTCAAGAGACTTTTGTATGACCTATGTAGGGTTATGGGATTTACCTTCTATTCATGAATTTCCCAGAGTTAATTACTTGCTCACTGTATTCTTGGATTTATGCCCTATTGCTCTTATGACCTCATTGTTTGACTTATATGTCTTGCCTAAAGAACGCCTTGAAATTCATTATTTGAACCCCAATACTGAATTGTGAGGAACTTGAGCTAAATTTCTTGCTTCAAAGATAGACCTTATACAAAATCATAACCTCATGAGCTGCTATATTCTTCACATATTTTCCATTCCATTCTTCTGCAAGAGAAATCAGTCTTGGGTCATCCAGATCCATAACTTTTGTTAGGGTTTTTACTTCAACTTCTTCTAAATTCCTGTGGTAATGGATTTTGTTGGTGCTCTTCAAGAGACTTTTGTACGACCTATGTAGGGTTATGTGTTATAGACATTTTTGGGCACTGCAACCCCAAGCATAAAATATCCATAAACCAAGGGCTCCTAAGTCCCTAAAAGTGTTGTTCCAACCGCTAAAGGAACAAGTTCAACTGATTACAGCTTCTCCCAGAAGTTCTCCATGAAAAACCACTAAGAACTGGTCAAAACAAGATCATTTCACCTGCTTCATAGGCAAAGTGCGTTGCATCTCACCTAAGTACACTCTGTGGGTGCGTTGCATTTCAAAAAGCCCTTCGATGGGGTGCGATGGGCGAGAAGAGACAAATGGCAGTGTCAATCCGCGAGGTGGAAAAGCATGGAATCTTCTAGAAACTTCTCCTGTGACACTTGCCATTCTGAATTCGACCAAGGATGAGTAAGAGATCATCAATCTCCAAGTGGAAGCAAGAACTATCAGAGGGAAGACACTAATCAAATCACAAGCTGACTCATCTCCCTTACAGATATCTATATATGGATCCCTCATCCCAGAGATCTAGAGGCTGGAATTTTGCATCTTGTAAGGAATTGCTGTTGGTTTCTTGAGGCAACATCATAGTGTTGGGTGATCTAAGCTTTGCATGAGGTGAATAAGGGCTTACTTACCGAGAGGATGATGTTGGGTCAGAACAACTGGTTGTAACTCTGTTGGCTCTTTCTTGATTATCAATAAAGCTATTCAAGTTTCCTCCATACTCTTGTGTCATTTACGTTTCATGCATTTGTATGGTCAATTTACATCTAATCCTAGATTGTTTATGATTATAGAACCATGTTCTTGTATAGTGTTATGCTACTTTGATTCTACAGGTACTCTGTGAAGCTGGGTGTACAAGGAAGCAAGTAGCAAACAACTATCAGAAGAGAGAGGAGTCGAACTAGGAACTAAGTGCAAGACAGAGGTTGGTCTCCTTTATTCTTCTCTCATCTATCTTTCATAAAGGAAAACGAAAGTAGTTTTACTTTGTTTGTTTCTAAGGTAGCTACCACACCTTAGTGGGATTAACAGTTCTGCATAGACACTTTTCCTGTAACATTATGTTATTTACCTTCTATTGATTGCATGCTTGATTGAATGTTGACTTGCTCTAGAAACTCCTTTGGAGAGGAGAGAGACTCAAAACTCTTTCCAGATATAGGTATCTGGTTAGGATTTGAGGTACCCTGGGGAATCAAATTTCTATTTCTTTGGGGGACTTTTCCCAAATCAACTGGCTTTTTTTGGGAAGGGTTTTCTTCAATGATTTCCTGGTATTCATCTGGCAGTCCCTAGTAAGATGTTTATATGCATGACAACATCTACATCTAAAGGGGATTTGTTCATAATCTAGAGATAGCTTCCAAACATGATCCTGATAGTAAATATCTACAGAGGTTGGAAGAGGATGGGAGATATTCATGAATATAAGTATACCTCCCTCTCTTGGTATCCTCTAATATTTTGAAAAAGTTACTGATGCCTTCAAGGGTTTCCTCCTCCCAATATTCTTTGGGAAGAGAAAAGAGATGAACCCACACTGGGGCTGCAAGGAAATCCTCCTTCCCTGGATTATATTGCTCCTTCCAAATCACATGAAAAGCCTAACATTCTTGAAAAAATATGACCCTCTGTAAAAAACCCTCGATTTGTCTTCTAAGTGGAAGAAAATGACTGTAACAATTCTTGGCCCCTAAACTTTAATTTTATTTGACCCCAAAGGTTCCATTTACTTCGAATCCACCCAATCAAAGCCTTTTTAGAGGGCCATAATCTAATAAATTTGCATATCAGAGCATGATCTTGCATATATTACATATATTCTCTGATCTTGCTAGATTTAACCTCGTATTTTGGATCTTACACTTCTTTTGGCAAGAAATGCCATAGATTTCTATCTTGCCATGATGCACCCAGTGGAGGGTTTGTTGTGAAACCAAAAACCTCGCTCTGTCTAGCTTCTCTATCAAAATGGTGTCGAATATGAGTAGATTAATGAGGAATACCAGTAAATCTAAACTCATTATGAACTCCTAAAATAATCTGGCTAAATGAGAGGAAAAATCCCTCTCTCGTGAAACCAAGCTTAGATGATGATCTAGGTGGATATTGGTGGCCACTCACCTATTCCACTTGGAACCCCACCACTGTTTTTTTTTTTTTTTTTCCTTAATTGTAGCACAATTTACTATTTTTGGCAGTTTTTCGGATCTTGAACTTCCAGAGCCACTTTGAGGCCATAAACGACGTTCTTTTAGAAAACAAACAAACATTAGCATTTGAATAATGATTGTAGTTGAAATTTGTAGTCCTCAGATATATATTTCTAACAAGGTATTGTGCACATGAAATGGAGATCATATGCTAAAGTTACGAACTCGAGAAGTTGATGTACCAATTTACCCAAATGGGGCCCATAGTTTGGTGCTTCATCCCCTACGGTTAGGTTTTCGGATGTTTAGGGTTTTCCATTGTTTTTCAATAATAAATAGACCTTCGAGCCTCATTGTAACACAGTTCAGAGGTATGTAGCCAACACATCTCTTCTCAGAGATAAGCTACCATCGCTTGAGCTAGTTTATTTCCATTTCTGTATGTAAGCGTATTTCAATTCTTTGATATTAATGAAATGAAGTTTTATTTCTACTGCATCTCTGTGTATTTGTATATTTTTTTGCGTTTCTACATAAGTCTGGCTCAGTGGTATCAGAGCGGTATACTTTTTCTCTGTTTTTCTTTACATGTCCCCAACGAGGTCAGGGTGTAAGGAGTTAGGGCTCGAGTTAGTTGAACCTTTGCAAGACTAGCCTCACAAACCCCAATGACCTCCCATGGCGGACGCAAGGAAAGATGAGGGGGAAGGAGATCCTTTCAAAATATTGCTCGAGGAAGCCCTCGAGTGACAGAGGAACACAATGATGGATAAATTTACCCAGATCCTTCGACGACTATCCACATGCGACACATCTTCATCCAACAACAACTCTGGAGGCACCAATCCTTTTAAGGTACAAGTTAACTTTTATATTTTCATATTTGAGGGCTAGATAGATGCAGACGCCATAGATACATGGTTAAATATGTTGGGAGGATTTTTTTCAATTCATGTCTTTTCCAATTGGGAAAATATTACTTTTTCACTTCCTAAAGCCACCCCACATGTCCAGGACTGGTGGGAATCCTATTGTGAAGAAATGGATGAGAGGGAATTCTCAATGTTTTCAGCCACACCCACTTGGAATTGTTTCCGAGACGCCATCAAGGAACAATATTACCCCGTCGGGAGCTATGAAGATAAATACATAAAGTGGACCACACTGTGGCAGGGAAGGGACCAAGATGTGTCAGAATTCACAAATATTTTCCATATGCTTATGTTAAGTCAATTTTTTTTTTTTTTAAGGTTTCCAGGGTAAATATCAATCTATGCATTGTGTGTGTGCCATTGTTGTTCCTTTTATTTTATTACATCATGAAAATGTTGAGGTAAAAATAAGTCTCAAAACAAAATATATAGTATCAAAATCATCTTGAAAGAACCAATAATATTCAAGATGATGATTTAAAACATAATGGTAAACATTTTTGGAGAGAAGGGAAGAAAAAACTTTCATTGATTTACTCAACTTATCTCCTCATTTACTCAACTTATCTCCTCATTTACTCAACTTTCAATTGTAAGCGCTTGTTGGATGCACAAGCATCCAACATGTACCCACTCTATATACTTTTCACATACATACAATGAGATATTAAGCTAAAAATGCATTAAAAACATGAGTTTCATATCACAAAACACAATTTTTTTTCATGTATTTGTAGTTTATCTCACTATGGGTCTATCAAAAATATGTATAACAAAGACCAATTGGATTCAAAATTTAATTCCACATCTAGCAAGTGTTTACACTTTAAATTTGCGTAAACCTATGAAAAGATTTATGTCAAAAATATGATTAAAAATACAATTTTCTTTATTTCCCTTTGAAAATTCATAACTATTATTTTACTATCTTCCTTCGGAGGCTTGTTATGGACTTTCAGTGGTAAATGTTTAAAACATACAGTGGTAAATGTTTACAACTTACAAATGCATTTGTGAATTTACTATATCATACATAAAAGCCCATACTAGCAACTCCTCTAATATTGATAAGTTCCCAAGAGTGCAACTTAATATAGTCTCTTGAATCCCTCATATTTGAAAACATGAAGCAAGGAGGAAGGTAAATTTGCTTTGATACCTTGAAACAATGAATCTTTGGAGGGAACTCATAGCAAAAGAAATGTAAAAGAAACAAATAATAATAAATTATGATAATAAGAGTTATTGTACATAAAGGAGAGGAAAAATGACAAATTATACCCTCATATTTGAAAATGTGAAACAAGGAGGAAGGTAAATTAGCTTTCATACCTTGACACAATGGATATTTGGAGGGAACTCGTAGCAAGAGAAATGTAAAAGAAAGAAAGAATAATAGATTAGGATAATAATGTTAGAAATTAGAAAGGAAAAAATATTTTCTTGTATTTGATAATTACTTGTGATGTTCTTGATTTCTTATCAAATATCCTTTATATCTTCTTTCCTTTTAGTTCATCAAGCAATTACCAAAGCAATAACACATAAATCAATGGACACCAGATAAAGGCACACAACCATGGAAAAACTCCTCTCTAGGGGAAAACCCAATCCGTAATTCTTCCTTCAATAGTTTTCCTGAGATAATCCAAGACTCTAGACCTTGATACAAACTTTCCTCCACACCAAGTCAACCTTCCTCTTCCTTTGCAGATGATCCTATTTGAACCTGGTAGCAGTAGCAACAATAACATCACTATACATAATTTCCTTGGACCCAGTAGCTTTGACCTTACTTTGGAGACTTTGATATTGGCTGAAAGACTTTGATCTTGAATTAGGAACTTCGATCTTGGCCAAATACAACTTCTTGAGGCAAAATAACCAACAACAAAAACTTCGACCTATGCTTGTTCTAGCAGCAACAACATGCAACAAATGGCAGCGACATCAACAAGAGAACTTTGATCTTCCAATCTAGGGCATGAGGGAGAGAGAGAGATGCGCCAAATTTTTGATTTTCCTTTCTTCTTTCATCTTGACTAAACTCACACTTCTTTATCCCTCTTCCTGCATTTCTCACTTTTCCCAGCTTCCAGAGAGATATTGAACTTGCTTGAGATATTCTCCTCCAAATGAATTCGAACTGGTTCTTTTATAACCTTTAGGTGAGGTTGAATAGCCCTCCTTGAGGCCGAGTTGATCATCTTAAGGCCGACTTGGTGTGGAGGAAACACATTTCATTTTTGACTCAATACTAAACCTCTTGACATGATTCAAAAGCCCAAGAAGGGTCTCTTTAAAAGTACGATAACTCTATTAACTCAGAATGAATCCTAGAAGTAATCAATGGGGACTTTGACCTAAAACATGATGACCCAAACATGAAGCCCATGCTTCAATAAGTCATAATAATAATAATAAGAATAAAAATGATTTTCCTTATTCTTTTGACAAGTACATTCAAATACATTAATGAAGACCAAACCTAGTTACATTTCCAACACTCCCTCTTAACTAGGGAGGTATTCATCATATACAAGTACAAGGAAGATCTCAACTATATGAACCATGAAGAATTTTAGGCACCACATTGCCATGGACTAGATTCCTGACCAGAGAAATCTATCCATTGGTCTCTCAATAGTTAGGCACCGTAATGCTATGGACTAGATTCTTGACCAGGGAAGTATATCCAAGTGGGACTAAGATGGAATCAAGCTTTCAGCTTCTATAGGTACCATCAAGCTTACTTACTAACCATCAACCCAGGGATCTAGGTGTGTATCCGAGGTTAGAGCTTTATGACCAACACCACCCTCTCAACTTTGGGACCTAGACATCAAAACACAATGTTAGCCAGATGTCCTCCCAGGCAGTGCTTCACTCACAAAGCCTCAACACTTCTTGATCTAGTAGATCAAGGAAAATAAATCTCTCCTGATCAAACTGATCAGTAACCAACATGCTATCTTCAATAGATTTACCTGTACAAACACAACCCCAATCAATAAGATACTTTCACATGTTCATAAACAAAACTTCGGGGTCTTTCAGACAATAAATGTTGCTTCTCAACACAGTAGGACTACCAACTGAATCTTTGACAAAATATTCCTCAATCATACACTTTATTTTCCTACTTCTCATGCAGAAACATATAATTCAAAATGAATTATCCAATCAAAACTATGTTATGCCCTCCCTCTCAACCAGGGAGATTTCTTCTATTGAGGCTCCCTCTTTATCTCAGGGAGATTTCTTCTATCCAGGCTCCCTCTTAACCTAGGGAGATCAACTTCTTCTTATTGGAGAATCTACCATGGCTTTTATCTTTCTTATCAGAGTCATTCATATATCATGCGTATCACATCAACTTTACTTGCAACCATCTTCACCATCTTAAAGATGATGTACCTGCACAACTTAGATAGAAAGTACAACCAAAACTATAGAAGCATGAAGTTAGCCATATCAAAATCTTATAATAATGGAATAATTTACAAACATAATAAGAAAGAGACTATATTTCAATACTTCACCTTCTTGCTTAAGTTTAGTTAAACCCTAAATCACATCAATAGCTCAAAATATTAAACTCATATAGGGTTTCAATATTTTTTCAATGATATGACAAGTTCTTTCATATAAAAAACCCTATAAACAATTCAAGCAAGTAATGCATCCAACAATTATCAGAATTCATATGTTAGAATCCTCACTAGGATTTCATACATATCCTAGATTTCACACATGAGCTTAAACAATGATCACAACTTAATCAACAACATAACTAGCTTCTACTAGGGTTTGATGTACACCCTAGATTTATCATTTACACAATCTCAATAATCACTATATAAATTCATAGATTCCAGATTGTCATATCACACATACTAGAGAATTTAACTACTACTAGGGTTTAGTTGCAAAACCCTAGATTTCCCAAACATCATCATCTTAGAAAACCCTAAGACTTATGACCATCAATGATTAGGTTAACACACATATCTAGGAATTCATTATCATGCATATCATAATCTCATCGTATGTTAGGTAATTAATACATTAGACATATATCGACATAGACCAGGCTAGTGTTTCAACCAAATGAACACATACCTAGGGTTTTATTCCTAGGATCTTATTCTAAAGACATAACAAGGGTTTTTCTTATAGGCCCAACCAAAACCTTAATATTTAGGGTTTCATGACATAGCAAACAAAACCCTACTATACCAAAAATTCAAAGGTTTGGTATCTTAGACAACATCATTAACCCTAACAAGTTAGGTTTTCATAACCATACCAAAACCCCAAACATGACATCATCATAAAACAAAACTTCAAACAACATTTCCAGAAACCCTAAGCAGGCTAAGGTTTCAAATATTATCATACCCTTAAGTTAGGGTTTTCCAGAGAACCTTTCTAGGGTTCTATATAATCAATCAAGAATATGAGGAGGGTATATTTATCAAATGATGAATCACCCAAAACAAGAATCATTATGATTCAATACAGCTAGACATAACAATGTTAGTAATATATTATCAAATGAATAGACCTTTATTACGAAGAGATCAATGTTTTGTAGTTTAAGACATACCTTTGTTCCTTGACAAACCTTGTCATGGGAGGCCCTCTTCTATACTCCTTGAGGATTTAGCAGATCTTTTCCTAATCAAGACAATAGAGGGAGAATGGTGATTAGTATTTAATATAACCAAAACTTAAATAAGTACATGAAACCAGAAATTGAAAAGAAATAAGATACTTATCTTTGGGAGATGTTGAGGGATCCCTCCAAAGTTTGAGGGATACCTATAAACTTATAAAAAAAGTAAAAATGTATCTTCCAAAAACATGTTAAAACCTATAAATACTAAAAAATACAAAATAGAATATCTAAGACTAAAATAAAAAGACTTAGTAGTGTAAGTCTCTTATGTCAAATTCTTCTGGTTTGGCTTTCTTTAGGTCTTCTTCTTCAACAATATTATCTTGATCTCTTTCTCTCTTCTTATTCCTTGGATTTTCGGGACAATCACTCCTGTAGTGACTCTTCTTATGACATTGGTAACATTCTACCTTGGACATGTCTACCTTCCTTTTCGGTCCTTTCGATTTCTTGAAGTTTCCTCCATGATGAGTAGTGTAGGCATTTGAAACTTCTTCAGAGTTGGAAACTAATGAAATCCTTAATTCTTCTTGGCTACAAGCAGTCCATATTTCTTCAAAAGTAGGTGCTACCTTCCAACTGTTAAGTCTTGCAGCAAATGCACCCCAAGAGGGCGGTAACCCTAATAGAGTAGTGATCACAAGTTCCTTGTCTAGAACAATTTCATCAATGGCTAGAAGATCATCTCTGATTCTTGCTATTTTCACAAAGAAGGAGGCCATTGTGTCTTATTTATTCATCTTTGTGGTCCTTAGTTCATTCTTCAAGCTTGCTACTTGACCAATGTTCTTAATAGCGAATAACTTTGACAAGGCCTCATACATTTCTTAAGCATAGTCAATGTTGGCTATGAATGAGACAAGGTTGTCCTTTATTCCTTCTACCATTAGAGTCATGGCTAATTATAATTCTATGAATTTCACTTTATCAACATCACTAGAGTCTTCTGTAGGCTTCTTTACTTTTCCTTTGACCAAGTCTAGTACCTTGTTCTTTTCAAGAATGAGGTTGATCCTCTTCTTCCAAGACCTGTAGTTTAAGGCTCCTTCAAGTTTATTCTCTCCCTTGATTGTGTTAGACATTTTCATTGAAGATAGTAGACTTCTTCCCTTGAATAATCCTTTTGAATGATTCCTTGATCAAGTGCTTGAGACTGCCTTTTTCTTCTTTCTTCACCAAAGCTCTGATACCATGTTATAAAATCAGAAAGGAAGAAATATTTTATTATATTTGCTAATTACTTGCGATGTTCTTGATTTCTTATTATATTTTCTTTATATATTCTTTCATTTTAGGTCATCAAGAAATTAGAAAATAAATAACACATAAATCAATGGAAACCAGATATAGGCACACTATGAAAATTCGAGAATCCCTAAATTACTATTGCAACAAGCTAATATTACTTCTCCTACTTGTTAATCCATGCAAGTTGTTTACTGTGTTCTACTGAAAATATCGAAGTAAATACAACTGCAACCTTAAAATTTTAAATAATATGCAGAAACAAGAATCTGAGCAAGAAAGAAATAGCACACAAGTGACACCGTTATTTATGGACTAATGTCCCCGAAAAAACCTAATGGGGGAAAACCGGTGCAACAACTGAGGCTTTGTATTATTAAGTAGTAATTTCTGAATACAATCTTTGGATGCCTTGCTGGCTATCCAATATAGAGAATCTGACTTACAGAGAGATGAGTGAGATATACCTCACAATATTGCTATCACCAAAAAATTGATCATCCAGCCTAATTTACTAGATGGATTGAAGTACACCATGTAAAATTTCTTTCACTGTGAGAAATTACTTAATAAACCACCTTTGTTAAGTAATCTATAATTAAACCCATGAAGAATAATTAAATAAATCACTATTTATTTGATTTTATTCCAGGAATAATTAATTAAACCATTGTTCAATTATTATTCCTTGTCATATTTGACCCAATTATGAAAAATCATCAGATAAATTATTAATTATCTTATTTTTCTATAGGAATAATTAATTAATCACTAATTAATTATTATTCCTTGTCAAATTTGACTAAATCCCTTAGGAATAATTAAATAAATCATTATTTTTTTATTATTCCTTAACCAATTTCTTGAGATGATAAATAAATCATTTATTTATTTATTGTTTCTAAATAAAAGTTTAAATGCGTTTTCCCTTCTAACCAAATATAATAAAATATTCCAAGTGGTTATTCAAAGAATGGGGTTCATAAAATTTTATTATTTCTCATTATTCGAGGATAACTCAAAATTTTGTTATAAATAGAAGGGTTTTACATTCATTATTCACTTCTGATTATTTTCATTGTTACAATAACTGTTGTAGCTTTGATTATTTTCATTGTCACACACCATTTTTTGCTGGGTTTACACATTATAGAGGAGAGAGACTCTACACAAGCTGAAGACATTTGAACATAGGCAAGAACCCATCCCATAAAGGGGGACTGGTAACATTTATTTGTTCCCTTCACAGGTGTTATAATAAAATCTATTCTTTGTATATCTGGTTTCCATTAGATGATTGGAGTTATTACTATTTCTTTTTGCTGTTTAACTATGATTGTGGCATAGATCAAGACTTTGGCAGGTTTTGTTTCTATCAGTTGCTACAGATCTACAATGTTTAGCAGCCATTTATATTGTTGAGATTGTTTGTCATCCACAATCTTAAGTGGGTTCTTTTCGTACATCTTTGAGAAGAAAACAATACAACAAAATTGGTGACTCCACTGGTTTTATACTTTAGATCCAGAAACCTGGGTGACCTTCAGTTTTCAACCTAAGGTTTCGTATTTTTTCAGTCTCTTAATGTTGTTTCTAGATTTTTAACCCTAGATCTGTTAAATTTCCGACTTCCGCATGTTTTCTGGTCTTTTCCGCAGGTCATAGGAACCAACTGCGATAGAGACGACAATTTTTTGTGATATTTTATGACCGAGAATCAAGGAGAAGAAATTGCATTTTTTAGCCCAAAAAGTGCGATCCCACCTGAAAATAGGCAGTACCTGCGATTTTAGGGTTTCCGGGTTTTTATGAGATCTGTTTTTGGGTTTTGCCGAGAGTTGTCTGTTGGGTTGTTTGACCTCTGTCTCATCCTGCTTAGGCCTTGATCTACTCTAATTTACTTGTCGAAGTGGAATTTATCCCCCTAGGGCTTCTAGTACGCTTCCACCTTTATAGGAGGAGTTTAGCTGAGTGAGTAGTATGAGTTTCTACAACACTTTCAGCCTTATTTTCCAGATCTTTACCCTTGTATTTCAGATCTATAAAGATAGGTTTCCTCCATCCATAGTTTCATATTAAACCTTGTTTGCTCATTGCCCTTAGGGTCCCATCGATTGTCCTAGGTTGTTCACCCATCTCCCTATCTTTTGCAGTGATCTTCCTCTCTGGTTTTTTACTGTTGCCGCACCACTTTCCAGCAGTCTAGTCTCACTTGATCCCAGTCACACCGACACTTAGATATCTTGACGTTTTTAGTGTGTTTTCAGTTGATTTCGCCACCAACCTGCACAATGTTTACAAACCCATTTTGGGTGGGGTTTAGTTAATTGTTTTGCTATTCCTTTTCTGTTGTTAATTTAAGTTTATTTTAAGCAAGTTTTTTACCTTTTTTACAAACACGATCTAGGCTTAATTAATAAATACACTTGCACACACAAGCACACCTTAAGTGAAGGGCGCTTGGTTTACACCGCCAAGCCAAGACTTAACATAATAAATTTATCTCCCCTCATCGAGACAAAGGCATATTGTTGATCTCCCTTCACCATTTCCATGTCACGTGTGTCTTACCACCATTGCACCACCAAGGCATTTGTCATGGAGACTATTAGGCCTTCACCCCCAGTTTCCACTTGGGCATATTACCCCTCCCTATTGGGTTTGAGTTCATAGCCCTCCAAGTCCCCATACCGACTCTTCTCCTGGTTCATTCAATTCCTCATCTAATTCCGAGCCTCCTTCACCGCATATCGTCACCATGTCTGGACCCACAACTGGTGCAGGAACCCAACCTAGTGTTGGCTCCTGTTCTATCCCAAAAGTCACATCAAATAAAACAGTCTCAGGAACCGTTCCGGCAGCCCCCATGCTCCCTTTTATGGCTAGGTTACATCTACCATATTTTAACTAGTTGATAAATGACCCTATAAACCACGATTCTGGTTGGCCTGCTATGCCGACTAAGATTCCCTCAGACATCCCAAAGTTTGAGGGTAATTATGGAGAGGAACCTACTAATCACGTCTGCTCATTCCACATGTGGTTTTCTTCTAACCCCATTACCGATGACTCCATTTGTCTTCGCCTATTCCAAAGCACGCTCATTAGAGACGCTGCAAAATGGTATGTAGACTAGCCCACCGCATCTCATTCCATTTTCACAATGCTTGCTAAAGTGTTCCTCTCATATTTCAAGTTACCTCTCCGGTATGACATTGGTACATAGCTATTGACTTCATTTCGTCAGTCCTCCACCACTCGCCTTTCCAACCATGTTCAAGAGTGGTGTCAAAGGAGGAGCTCATGCCATGCTCCGCCTTTTGAAGACCATGTCTATGCAGTTTGGTTTCTTAGGAGCCTTTTAGCACCCATTGGAAAAGATGTCGCGTCCCATTTTCCTTAGACCGAGGAAGAAGCTCTCCAAACTACTCTAAGATATGACCTGATTTATGTGCAATCTGGTTATGTCTATACTGTCATTCTAGACCTTCCCCGTCCTGGAAGGGCCAATGCACCAGGGGCATCTCACGCTGCCGACGGTATCATTGGAACCCTTTCACATCCTTTGCCATATACTCATCAAAGTTATGGCTATCTGCAAGGGGGTAGGAGTTCCTCTAACACTCATGCCCCTCTTGCTAGCAACATTTTTTCAGGGCTCCAACCCGTTTACCAAATCGTTGCTCCTCCTTATGCACAGCCGAGTGCTCCAGCACCTCAAGCATTAGCGCTAAAACCTTCCATGCATCTTCAATCCCAGCAACCACCGCCCCCTCAGGGTCAAGTGTTTGCAGAGCAAAGTGCGACCAATCCCAAAAATTTAAATAAAAAGAATAAGGGGAAGGGTAAGAAGGGTAACCGGGGTAATCAAGGTAATCAACCTAGTGATCCCCAGAGGAACCAACCTAACACTAACAACCATCAATAGGGCAGTAAACCCAAGAAGAAAAAGGATATTCATATGAACAAGCATTGCACATGTTATGGTGTACATGGCCATTTTACACATGAGTGTACATGGCCATTTTACCCCAGATGCGCCAAATGTGGGAAGCTCAAGCAACTTCTAGAGGTCAACAATTGCCTTAGAATCCTGCGCCATCTCAACCGGAAGTGCTTATAAATCCTTTCCCTCGGTAAGGATTTGTTGCTGCTCAACCTTAGCCAGCTAAAACATCCCATCCCCACCAACCTTTTGGTCTTGGTGACTACTAGATCCTTATGATGAATTCTGATGAGGTTAACCCCTCTGATATCAACCTGCAAACTCAGTCACGTCAATATGACAAGTCATTGACTTTGCCTGCCACTGAGTCCAAAACCAAAGCATCTGCTGAGCATCTTATGACACCAAATGGTCCACTACAGATCCCTCAACCTAATGTTGAGGCCATTCCCAAGATCCCAAAGGGACCATTACACTGTAATGCGGCTTCTAACTGAGCTTCCCATACATACAGTATAGTAGACGACTTGGCACAATCACCTACTGCCATGTCGATGTTGGAAGTACTCTAGTTGTGCCCATCTCAAAAGAAAGATCTATCAAATGCTTTGGGCACAGTAGATCCTTTCGACAATCGTTTGATTGTCTTCCCAGTTGATACATCAGAACATCCCCCATTACCTTCATCTGTTGCTTTCTAGATACCAGTCCAAGTCCATAATGCCATCATCTCCCGATGCATTATTGACGAAGGTGCATCCACCTGTGTGATGTCCACTGCCATTTGGAAACAACTTAAGTCACTTGAGTTGTCCCCCTCCACCATCACTTTGCGTGCTTGGGACGGACACTCCTCCCAGCCTCTTGGCATGTATCGCAATTGTCCAGTGACTCTTGTGGGAAAGACTGTCCATGTAGACATTGAGGTTATTAATGCACCTTTAGATTACAACATTCTCTTAGGTCGTAGCTACAAATATGCCATGTTAGCCATCGAATCTGTGGTTTTCCACAAGATGTGATTCCCCCATGAAGGGAAGATCATCACCATCGATCAAATGGCATACTACGAGCTGACATCCGTGACCTCCCCCGAGTCCATTATCTCATCGATATCTGATAAACAGTCTGGCACTCCTCTCACCAATGTTTCAACCAGAGTCTACAGATATTCCTCATTGTTGGGTGCTTTCCATGGTCCTCCCCCTCTCATCTCAGAGCCTAACTCTTTGAGTGTTTTCATGTTACAAGCATCACAGGCTGCTCTCAAGCAGTCTGGTACATCTGGTCAACAACTAGCTCCACAACACCCTGTTATTACCCTCTCAACCGAGCCATCCGGATCCACCCCCCAGTACCTCCTCCATTTGTGGGTGCCTCTCCTATGTTCCCACCAGGAATTGTTCCTCCATGTCTCAACCATCCAGGAGCTATTTCGTCGAGACATTACCCTGCAGGCCAGATACCTTTCTTATTCCACCCTCCAGGAGTATTTTCTGTCCCTGTCATGGCTTCGCTGGTCCTTCCTAAGATGACATTGGGGATCCTAGTATGGTACATCGACCCCCTTGCAATAATTCTGCCTAGTCAACTAAGACCTTATCATGCTTTGACCCCAGTTCAACTGGTCCCTACGGCCCCTGCCGCTGCTTCAGTTCCATCACAACCTCAACAGGAACCCACTCCTGTTGCGAAAGCATCCAGACAGGGGGGCAAAGCTAAGAGGAAAGAACCTAAGGACAAGGCTCCCCAAGCTCCTCCAGCCCCTAAGGCCCCAAAGTCGTCACCTCCATGCGCTTTGTGTAAAGTTGTTGGGCATGCCACCAATAATTGTCCCGAGCTTCCTCATCTCAAACCTTTGGTTCATGAAACATTCCCTAAGTCAAATATCCCTGAAGTCCATGTTAACTTTCCAGGTCCACCCAAGAAACTCAGAATGTTGCACACAAACCACCATTGTTCCTTGTGCGATCATCATGGTCACTATTCCCATTGTTTCCCTCGTCTCAACGAATTTCGCGATTGCCTTGAGGTGCTTCGTGAATACGAGACCACTCGTAGTGGATCACCTACTCCTCTACCCATGGATTCTGGTACCACTAGTAAACTAGAACAGGGGGACTTTGGCCCCACCATCATGATCCCTCCCCCCAATGTCAAGATGATGGACACCACGAGTAATGTCTTTTACCTGTCGTCCTCCTTGAGTTCCTTGCAGGTAAACCTTTCTGAGGTTTCTACGCGCGCTTCTATCAAACCTCTTTCGATAGAATCCCAGGTCTTAACATCAGTACATCCTCCATATGCTAGCTCGTCGTCTACCATTCCAGATGATGCATATGTGAACCTTCTTTCTCAGGTCGATGCACTAGGTACCGCCACCGCATCATGTAGTCAGTCTTCCTCTCGTCCGCCAATCTTCCATTCTGATGAGGACACCATGGGAGCTATATCTACCCCTGATCACCCTTGCACATAGGCAAGGGGCATAGCTTTTGGAGGATTCTGAAGGCCATATCCTTCCTAATTCCCCCAATGCACTCTACCTTAAGAAATTTCTCTCATAGCATATCCCTTTGATTTGCATGTCTTTATTTCTGCCATGAAGTTCGGTAGGTTGCATCATCTCATGAGTTGTCTTTTGCACCTTTCAGATGGATCCATCATCCACACCGTATATCATTCATGCCGACAGTGTGAGTCACTTCTCCAGGAATATAGCCTCGGTAGCCTGGGCCATTTTTACCCCCTTGCATATGTTAGTCCTTTTGAACGGCGTGTGCATTGGATCTGCCACCAATAACCAGGCCGAATATGATGGAGTGATAGGTTTGTTAGTCAATGTCCTCGCTCATCGCATCCTTCATCTTCATGATTCCTTGCTACTTGTCATGCAATTGAATGGTTTGGATCATGTGCATAACCAAGTCCTATTTAGAAAATATCTGAGTTAAGTTGTTGGTACATGAATTTGAAACCATTACTTTCAGTCATGTTCCTAGAGCCCAAAATAACTATGTAGATACCATTGCAAATAACATTCTAGATTGGCATTTATCGCATGTATACCACAAAAGACAACCGTAAAACACAATATTTGGCGAACCATCATCATCATCTAAAAATGCATAATCATATTATGTATCACATAAAACATATAAGTATTTGGATTCCACCACTCTAAATACATCCAGTATGCCCATAAAATATTGGGGGGCACATAGGCCACTACATATCCTTATCATCCTTTGGAGGATCTCGTGCCAAGTTGGGCCGAGATACTTGAATCCATTTTTTGAGCACTCGGAACACAATGGCACTCCACAAACTCCTCCTGCTAGGGGGCATCATTCCCACTTTTGCATACCAGATCAGTCGCCTCCATCACATATGTTTTTGGGTAGTATCCCATGCTTGGGGGCATGATGGTTTTCCCCTGGACATCTTCTTAATTTATTAACATAAGTCTTAGCATAGATCCCACTGGATCTAGGTATGGTCGATTATCCTCCCAATCCTTGGATTTTTTGTCCTACCGGCCTCTCCAACGAGCCATATGCACATTGCATATTGTAGATGTTTGATACCATATCTTCAAATATTCTACTCTATGTCCACATAGTCCCCATGTTTGACTTCATGGGTGATGATGATTCTAGACCTCCTTTAGTAGTTCATTCTTGTTTTCCTCTTGCCTTAATTCTTCATCACGAACCATTGTTCCAAGAAGCATTAAGGCCATCTTTAGACAAGTAAGGCCACTTGCCTGAAAGTCACAGATCCTGATTCTGACGGTCAATTTGTCTGCTACGATTTCCACAAGATTTAGGGCCTCTGCCTCCTCTCTCAATTCACCACAACTCACTCAACAAATGATTTAAATTGGAGGGAAAATGTCCTTTCATAGAAAAATCCACAATTTTTTCGTCGCCCATTGCGACCAAACCATAGCTCAGTTTGACGAACTATCAACATTGTTCGAAATATCTCATCGAGTACAATAATGGGTCTTCCTCAGTTTTTTTATGATTTTACACTTCACCAGGAAGTCATTTTTCCAAGAAGGGTCACTTCGTCGCCCCTCAAAATTAAATTTATTCATAAAAAGACACTTGTAATTTGAGGTCCACCTCCTCTTAATACTTGTCGTGCCATGTGTTGATTTTCGTCACAAGTAACCATCATTTACTCATGTTTTCATGGTCTCCACCGGGCCTATTCTGTGTGGTAGCGTCAACGAGTCACCCCTGTTTAGAGAATCCGCAATGAGTCACACTTGCATCCATGGAGTCTATTTCACATCCCATTCTATCATGTCACAATGTTCCATCCATATTTTCATATTGTTCACCTTGTGTTGCCCATTTTTGTCTGCAGTCATACTGTCCCCATCCCCTCCGGAGTTGAGTCAGTCGTTTCCAGGCCAACCATGCACTTTATGCTGTGACAAGGGAAGTCGTATGTTTGTCCCTCAGTCCCACTTTTTCAATTGTCCCTAGTGTCATTCCATCAGTCACATTACTATTTTCCCCCGTACTTGAGTTGAGGATCCTCATTGCCTCACTTATTGCGGGCCCTATTATGTCGACATTAGCTCATTTATTGAAGAACAGCCTAGAGGGCGGCGTATCTTGGTTCCAACTTCCATTCTTGTTCGGTGCCTTGGATCGAGCAGAGGGACTCTTTATTTCCCTTTGACTTGGTTGTTTCATGTTCGTGATCCATACACTGATGGTCTAGTGATGCAGTAGATTGTACTAGCAATTCCTGGGTGTGTTTGAGATGTTCCAGACATCATGAGGGGGTGGACCTTCAGGTAGCCCCCCACATGCCCAGATGCATTCCTATTATGCTACAAACTCAGATGGAGTTCCACAGAGTTGATGAGTTCAGTTCCTACCGATTGGAGTGTTCATAGCATGCACATCTCCTTCAGATGATCCATTCTGTTTTGCAGATCCCTTCCTTATTTGGCAAGGCTTATCTGGTTGTTCTACCCTCCCTCCCACCCATTTTTTGAGGGAAGGGTCATTATATATCATGTACTCAGATATTATTGTATTCAGTCCTGGCTCATATTTTTCCAGGTGCATTATGTATATGGGACACATTGTATTATTTTCTAGCTCAGTTATGCCAGCATGTCATGTACCATTCAGCATGTACTTCATTGCTCAGTTTTATGTTTCTGGGCGCATCATTATTTTTGTACTAAGTTATCTCGGTGGGTATGGGTATGCCTCCCCCGCCTCATTGAGGTCCTATACCTTAACATAAAAGGAGACTTTCATTTGTCTCACCCCCTCTGTCCCTATCCTCTTTTGCTTCAGCTTTATTGGTCTCTCTCTCTCTCTCTCTCCACTATGTTGTCTAGTGATTGTGTCTTTACAACGTACTTCGGTCATACGTTTTTCTCCTAACACTCGTACATTGGGGGACAATTTGTTATCACCAAAAAATTGATCCTCTAGCCTAATTTAGTAGATAGATCGAAGTACACCATGTAAAGCCCATTTTACCATAGTAAAATTGCTTTCACTGTGAGAAATTACTTAATAAACCATCTTTGTTAAGTAATTTATAATTAAACCCATGAAAAATAATTAAATAAATCACTATTTATTTGATTTTCTTCTAGGAATAATTAATTAAACCATTGTTCAATTATTATTTCTTGTCATATTTGACCAATTATGAAAAATCAACATATAAATTATTAATTATCTTATTTTTCTCTAGGAATAATTAATTAATCACTAATTAATTATTATTCCTTACCAAATTTGACTAAATCCCTTAGGAATAATTAAATAAATAATTATTTGTTTATTATTCCTTAACCAATTTCTTGAGATGATAACTTATTTATTTATTTATTATTTCTAAACAAAAGTTTAAATGCTTTTTCTCTCCTAACAAATATAATAAGATATTCCAAGTGGTTATTCCAAGAATAAGGTTAATAATATTTTATTATTGCTCATTATTTGAGGATAACTCAAATTTTGTTATAAATAGAAGGGTTTTACATTCATCATTCACTTTTGATTATTTTTATTGTTGCACTCACTGTTGTAACTCTGATTATTTTCATTATTGCACATCATTTTTTACTGGGTTTACACATTATAGAGGAGAGAGACTACACAAGATGAAGACATTTGAGGATAGCCAAGAACCCATTCCACAGAGGGGGACTAGTAACATTTTTTTGTTCCCTTCACAGGTGTTATAATAAAATCTATTCTTTGCATATCTGGTTTCCATTGGATGATTGGAGTTATTATTGTTTCTTTTTGTTGTTTAACTATGATTGTGGCATAGATCAAGACTTTGGCAAGTTTTGTTTCTATCAGTTGCTGCAGATCTACAATGTTTAGCAGCCATTTATATTGTTGAGATTGTTTGTCATCCACAATATTAAGTGGGTTCTTTTCGTACATCTTTGAGAAGAAAACACTACAACAATTATCATTGACGATCCAACACTGATCCAACCACTGAATGGCTAGAACCTAGTTGCCTTTGTGCAGTTTCTGCACAATCACTGCACTGCTCTACATCACAGCTTCTGGGGACTATGTCACTCCTTTGGTTGATCAATTTTCCTCTGAAACTTCGAATTTCTGCCCTCCCAGTCTCACACCCCGACTTTTGGCTTTGGAACTCGGTTCTCCAACAAATTTCGGATCTCCTCTCAGGTTCTACATTGCTTTTGCATGGCCCTATGTTGCCCAACGTGTCTCTGCGCTACCTCTTCTAGATCTCTCTCTTCCTTCTCTACGATGTATCCCCAAATCATGAAACTCTCCAACCGAAAATATCTTTGCCCCTCACTACAAGAAATCACTTCGATCACTTCTCTGGCAACTGCTGCGCTGCTCTCTTCAGAAATCGATTTCTTGATCTATTACTCGATGTTTCTTCCAAATTCCCATCAAGCCTCTTCTTATAATCTTCTTGTTGAGAACCAATAACCCAAATTAGATTCTAATCAATGACTCATATCATTTTGGCTTGATCCTCGTCTTCTTCTAGAAGTTTCACCCCTAGTTTAACTAATACCCTTTAATTATTTTAATTTCCTAATTTTTGACTTAGGCATCCATTAAAAATAATTAATTATTTTAATAAAACCTTCTCCAGGTTGAATTTCTCAAAATGATTTCTAGGTATTTTGGAATACATCTAGCCTCTCTGCAAATTTTGAGGCTTAGAGCACATCCGATGCTACTAGAAATCAATAAACACAACCAGGGAAAAACCCCTCTCTAGGGGAAAACCCACTCAGTAATTCTTCCTTCAATAGTTTTCCTAAGATAATCCAAGACTCTAGACCTTGACAAAAAATTTCCTCCACACCAAGTCAACCTTCCTCTTCCTTTGCAAATGATACTATTTGAACCTAGTAGCAGTAGTAGCACTATGCAACACTTTGTTGGACCCAGTAACTTCGATATTGGCTAAAAGACTTCGATCTTGGCCCAATAAAACTTATTGAGGCAGCAACACCCAATAACAACAACTTCGACCTATACTTGTTCTAGCAGCAGCAACTAGTAGTGACATCAACAAAAGAAATTCAATCTTCCAATCTAGGGCACGAGGGAGAGAGAGATGCACTAAAATTTTGATTTTCCTTTCTTCTTTCACCTTGACCAAACTCACACTTCTTTAGCCCTTTTCCTTCACTTCGTACTTTTCCGAGCATCCATAGAGATATCGATCTTGCTTGAGATATTCTCGTCCAAATGAATTCAAACTGCTTCTTTTATAACCTTTAGGTGAGGTCGAATAGCCCTCCTTGAGGCCGATTTGATCATCTTAAGGCCGACTTGGTGTGGAGGCAACATATTTCATTTGACTCAATACTAAGCCTTTTTACATGATTCAAAAGCCCAAGAAAGATCTCTTTAAAAGTACAATGACTCTATTAACTCAGAATAAATCCTAGATGTCCTCATTGGGGAATTTGACCTAAAACATGATAACCTAAGCATGATACCTATGCTTTAATAAGTCATAATAATAATAACAAAAATTATTTTCTTTATTCTTTTAACAAGTACATTCAAATACATTAATGAAAACCGAACCTAGTTACGTTTTCTAATAATTAAAAATTATTGTACATAAAAGAGAAGAAAAATAACAAATGACATATTACATAACATTTTTCCATTATCTTTTCTATATTTTCATTTCCAAAATATTAAAAACCCAAATACACCAACATTGGTTAAGGATCATCACAACTCAGTGATGTGAAGAACGTCGAGGAGAAAAAGGTAATGCAACAACAACGAAAAAATTCCTTTATGAAAATGTTCTCATACACCCCATTACAACCATTCTAATTATGTACCATCCTCTTGTGATGAATTTCAATGAAATAACCATGTTGTGATAGAGTATTTTATTTGTATCTCTATGAACATGATTATTACATAAAACATGTCCTTAGTACGTTGAATTTTGTTCTCGGGTTATTTTTTTCTTTGTTTAGCCATGATAGAATATAATCTTTCAAACGAGAAGACCTACTGAATCATGGAATAAGAGGAAATTATGGCGCTATAAAGATATCATATGTAATGCCCATCCACATCCCGTGTTAAACGACATTATTCTTTTAGAATGTCATATAGGGTCTTAGTACTTTTATATCATGCATTTATTGTAATATTGTTGGAATGTTTTATCAATCTAAGTTGTGTTTGATGATGTAGGTTTTTATGGTATCAAACAACACTTGGATTTTCCAAACTCCATGAATGTGTAATCATTCTTTAGATCAAATTCACGCTCGAAAACCTAGTGTGAATTTTTTTAGATCAACCCTCTTGCTTTGGCCGGTATCGAAGAGATTCAGGCTATGTTGTTGAGTGTGCTTACGCACTTTAAAGGTCTTCTCTTTAACAGTCGAGCCTGCTTGCGCATCCTTAACAGTCGAGAGTTCAGATCCGAGAGAAGCCTAAGTGAGGGAGAAGCCTACTGCCTGAGCCCACCCAACCCCATGCATCCTATCTATAGTTGATATTGCCTGGGGCCCCCTAATCCTTTACGCGGAGAGCAGGTAATTCGGAGCTAAACTATATAGCGGTTGGTCAGACTTATTCTACAACCCATAATTATTGGTTTGTTATATTTTAACTAATATGAGAGGTAATTTGAGTACCCATACAATACCAACGGTTTATTGAGCCCAGAGACTTATTCTACAGCGCAGTATAATGTGTAATCCTGTCCATCTCTCATCAAAGTTGAAATTTTACTCATATCCTTATTTAAAATAAATCTATGATACATAAAATCATGAATACAATAACTCCGAAAAAATCTATGCTAATTAGATCTAAGTATCCACTTCTATTTCTTTAGTCGAAATAGTCAAAATACCCAAAGGGAAACCACCCTGGGCTTATTAAACCAATGTCAAAATATTATTAGCTATTACTGCGCATGCCATACTGCGTTTTCGTTTGTCTGTGGAAATTTAATTCGAAAGCTCTATTGCAAGTCATCTCATAGTGGAGAGCCAATTTCACCAAAGAACTTTGACTACAGTTTTAAGCATTTCAACAGCATAATTAATAGAATTTGCAGGGGTGTAAATAATTCTAATTGCACTGGTTGGATCCCAATACAATTAGTGTAAGAGTTGTTGGAATACAATTAGCCTGGAGTGGTGGCAGTGCCTAAGTAGCCATATATAGGGTATTCAATGCCCTGGAAGATGCACGGGACATAACCCGTTAACACACGAATTGCGAAATTCGCCACTAAATAAAAAAAGACAATTCGTGTGTTAGCGGGCTATGTCCCGTGCATCTTCCAGGGCATTGAATACCCTATATGGCTAGTTAGGCGCTGCCTGGAGTGGTTGGGGTCCAGAGGCCTCTTCCTCTCGTCACTGTTGTATGTTTGACGTGGTGTCCAAGTCAAGTCAGCCAAAACGTGACGTATTTCTGATTTAAATGGAGAAAGTGTGGAATTCATAAAATAGAAGTCAACATTTTCGAAGACTTTTTATTTTTATTTTCTGAATTGCCGTGCTGTGTTGATTACAAGTGTTCCGATTTTTCTCCTCTCCAAGATTCTATAAAGCAATCCATACCTACACAACAACGTAGTCGGAATTTTATATAGAGTTAGATTGGCTAATTTTAGAGGATTTCTATTTGTATACGTCTGCTTCATCTGGGGCGCTGTAAGTCTTGTGTAAGCCGACAAATGCGGAGATGAGATCCACATTTCTGCTGTAAGTCTCCTGCTGCAGGCTTGGTGAACGGCAGCAGTTCGGTACTGAGAGGAAAGTCTCTTGCGGGTACAGAAAGTCTCTTGCTGTGTGTTGTACGTGTAGGACAAGGTTACTCTTCAAATTGCAGCGTTCATCATTGTGACCAGGTTGGTTAATTTTATTGTAGATAATTCTTGATTTATCATATCCAGAGAGGGATCAATTTTTTTGAGGTGCAAATTTATTTTTGGAGTGTAGAATTTGAAGAAATGTTTGCACCTCAAGGGATTCGATCTCTCTTAGAGCATGATAGATCCGGAGATAGATGGATCTAGACTCGTTCCCGCTGAGGAAAGCAATGCCATATTTTTAGATTATCATTATTATGTATATGTTTGAGATAAATTTCATATTTTGAAATTTACTTTATGTTTTCATTAGTTTCCTTGGGTCCATTTAACACCTTCATGAGATACAATATGAAAAAAACATTCCAATTGTTGAACCCTAGAGACACACTTGGAAGGTTTTGCATATATTTGTTGCTCTTCCAATAATTTTAAGACCTTTTCAATATGTTGTGCATTTTCTTCCCAATATTTGCTTAATATTCGTATGTCATTAGAAAATACCAACACAAACTTTATAAGGATGAGTTTGAAAATAGAATTCAACAAGCCTTAAAATGTTGGTCTGCATTAGTAATTCCAAATGACATAACTAAAAACTCATAATGACACTCATGTGTCCTAAAGGCTATTATGGGAATGTCTTCTTTTGTCTTTTTAGTTTGATTATATCTTGAATGGAATACCCAACTTAGTAAAGAAAACTACTTCATGCAATTCTTCTAATAATTAATCAATAACAATAATAGGAAACTTATTTGTGATGGTAATTTTGTTGAGTTGTCTACAATCTGGAAACATATGCCATGAACCACCCTTTTTTCTACCCATCACCACTTATGAGGAGAAACATTTTTTTCTTGGTTGAATGATGTTAGTTTCTAACATTTCTTTTAGATTCTCAATATCACTCTTATGTACAGATGGATATTTGTAATGTGAAATCTTAGGTGGTATATTTCTAGGCTACAAATAAATGTCATGGTCATGATCTTCAGTAGGCGGAAGACCCTTAGGCACCTCTGCAAATATCTTGAAATGATTGTTGAATTTTTTTTGGAGATCCACTAAAGTAGAGGATATATATGTTTGAACAAATTTTAATGAACACAATTTCACAATCATACCATGGTGTCTGTTTTTTAATAATTTAGACATGTTTTTATATCTCGTCATTTTAGTGGGTTTCCATTGGATACCTCTAAGTTTAATTTCCTTAACTTCTGATGAAAATCTCATGGAAACATCTTAAAATTAAGGATTGTTGTTCCCAATGACTGTAACCATTAGACCACTAATACAACAACAACACGATCCATATGGATTACAATCATGGGACTGTCAAACAAATAATCCTCCATATTTTCCTTAATACTATGGCACTTCCATCGACAATTTAGGGTACCTCCATTTGCAATCATTACCCGAAATTACAGTGCTAGAAATACAAAGTATTTGAGAAGTTATACTAATTTGTAATTAATGAAGTTATGGGTAGTGCTTGAATCATTCAACATCATTACTTTTTTTTGTTGACATATCCTTCTATATTGACATCTTGTGGATATTTGTGTTGATAATGATAAATGACCCAGTAACAGTCACAAAGGTGCTCTTTGATATGATGCCCCAATTAGATCTCACACTGTTATGGGTAAGATACCCATCTAGATTATGGCTCAGTATCCATGTTTGATTTTGGATGTAATGAGATATTGAAAGATCATCACGGTAGGTAGGAGACCATGAGGAACTAAAGTTGTTGGTATTCCCCTAGATTCTAAGCTTTCTTGATGTTGCATTTTAAGGAGAGAGATGATATCATCCTAGTTGAAAATGCTTCCTTCAATTGTTGCATAGTACATAACTAGAACCCATCCTCCGTGGAAGGTATCCACATTGGATCAACCATATGACTTGCATAACATGGCATCCACTACCTGAAAGGGAGTCCTCAATAGATTTTTATGATACTCCTTATTTGGATGGGACTTGAAGATGCCATTGTTGTTCCATGATGTCTTTAATAATCCTCTTGGTGGGGTCTTGAAAAATCTACTAGCTAGTCCACATCCAATATTATTTCTTCCTTTTGGAGCTTGTAATACATATCAATGTTTGAGGAACTAAATGAAGCAATAGGTTTCCTATGATTTCCCATGGTCATGGATTCTATAGGATGAACATACTGACAATCCATTCAACTACCTTTGTGTTGTAGCAGCTACAACCACCCTCCAAAATTTTGTCTTCGCTTCGTTTTGGAGCCTCCCTCCTCGAAATCATAGCAGTTATCCTGCACTGATCAGGTACTTGTGTTTATTTGATTTTATCTATCGCTTAACAGCTTGTGTTCACTCACTTGTTCCGTCGACTAACCACAAGTTGACCCAACACTTGGTTCACATCTGGTCATTGGGATGTCAGGAAAAACTGCGCAATCCTAGAGGGCAGTCTATCTTCCCCTCAGGAATTGCGTAGAGAAGCCCAACAACTGCCTTGTACTCCAGAAATGCATAGAGTAGGCCAGCTGACACTGCTCTCCAGAAATGCGTAGAGCAGGCCAACAACCTTGCTCTGGAAAATTGTGCTGAGCTGGCCAGCCAGCCAAGCGGCCACTCAGCCCAGAAACAAGTTCGTAGAAGATTTTCCCTCAATGACTGTTCATTGCATGTGCCAATAGGTTTCCCGGTTCCCTCCAAAACTATGCAATCCTTCCTTGCATGTTAGGCAACTTTTCCCAAAAAAAGAAAAAAACAAAAAGCAAAAAAGCATCCCTGGATTTTAGGGATCTATTTTAGTAGTAGGAGTTACATGCAAAGTTGATTTTAGAAACTCCATTCCAAGTGTCGCTTTTTCCTAGATTTGTGGCATGCGCGTCATAAACCCTAAGTTTGCAAAATATATTTAAACGACTCTTTAGAGCTCATTCTTCACATTCGATCTTGGAGCTCTAGCATTCTCGAGGCATCTAGGAACTTTCGACACAACTTTTCCAGGTAAGTTTTGCTTTTCATGCCTTTTGCCGCTTTTTCTGTCTCTTTTTATTTCTTGGCTTGTATGAGTGTTGTTTTCCTTGCTTTATTGAATGACTGCTGGCGTTTCAATGTGATTTAACTTGTAGAAGTGTTGTTTTGAGTTTTGCATTGCCTTTCCTTAGTGTCGCATGCATAACACTGTTTCTGCACTAACAGTGGCCATTGCGACGACTCTCTTCATGAGCTTCATGGTTTTTCCATTTGAATGATTTCTGTAGTTACCTGAATTGCATGCATTTCTATTCACTCAGATCTGCACTAGCTTTGCACACACATTCAGTCCTTCACGTTTTCAGGTTTCCCTTGGGAAGATCTGGGCTGTCTTGGCCCAAATCGTGTTTCTCCCAGCATGAACTATGCAATCCTGGCAGTTAAGGCTCTACCTTGCCTCTAGGAATTGCACAGAGTCTGCCCACATTAGCTCCCAGCTGTGCTATGCAAAATCCTAGGAGACAGTGCCCCAATCCTACCCACTGGAATTGTGCAATGCGCAATTCCAGCCAACAACCTAGCTTGACTGATCTACGCATTGCATAGTTTCAATCAGCATTCAGCCTCTTTGGACTGCACATTGCACAATTCTAGTTAGCAGTGAGCCTCACTGGTAGCTGAGACTACATAATGTGCAGTTCCAACCGACAGTCTCCCAGCCTCCCAGCCTCCCAGAGTCAATGCTGTGCAATATTGCCCACCTATCACTAGTTTGTTGCTTGATTGATTCTTGAGTTTCTTTATGTTTTTTAGTTGACATTGTCTTTCCGTGAGTGTCTTCAATGTCTCTAGGTACCATAGGTTTTTGGGCATCTCCTCAACAGTAAATGTATCATGGCCTCCAAGAGAGCTGTATCAAAAGACACAATTGAAAGTAGTATTGGAGATGTGGTTGAGCAGGGGTCTATGAGCTTTCCCATGTACACAGACACACACCTGTTCATTGAGAAAGACATCAAGATCACATGGCAAGACATCAACATTATATTCATAGGCATCTTTGAGGAGAATTTGGAGGACTAACAAGTCTATGTCAATATTCATAAGTCAAGATTATACAAGGTTGCATGCAGGTATCCCACCTTCCCATGCGCAGATGTGATCCACTAGATTGTCTCACACACTGATCCTAAGATGATGATACTGAGCAATGTCAGTGGAGTAGAGATTGCTTCCTTCAGGATGGAATATTATTAGCAGATGTACCATTTTCCACAGCCGATGAACATGATGGATGCACCATTCTACACTCCCAACAATAGCACGAATACAAGAGACATCTTGAAGCATTGGGTAAGGGAGCCATCAAAGTTTAGGATGAAACCCAACTAGATATACAAGACGAAGACACTCAAGAAGGCTTACCAATTCTTGTTCATCTTTGCATGTCGCTTGTATGGCCAAGGGAGTACGGAGACCTTCCCACAGAGTTGGGTTGTTATGTTGGATCAACTAGCAAGTGAAGGAAAACCATTCAACTGGTCTGACATGTTGACTTTCTAGCTGAGAGTGCATGTATCCAACGCCCGGAGTCCACCCAAGGATCATAAAGCAATAATCTTCATGTTTTCCTACCTGCTTGATGCAATCTATGTCTGTCAACAGTTTCTTGGCATCGGTTGGGCATGGACACCTTCAGAGAATGTTGTGAATGTATATTGCAAGTTTCTCTCAGAATGCAACTACTGAGGAGTCATGGCTAGACTATTTGACCACTTCATTGCCCCTCTGTACATGATGATGTTTGAAAAAGATCCACCCTGCATGTCCTAGGCAACAGTGGAGGCGTTGTTGAACATTGTAGATTGGTACGCCTCACCCGATGGCACCTTCATCAACATGTACAATGCGGAGAAGGCTCCACATGTGTTGTCTAGGTTTGGCACAGACAAGATGGTCAGGCAGGAGGTTGCATACCACATCTCTACAGGGTTATCAACTGGATTTCACAAGAATAAGAAGGCACCATGGCATATGCTTCCTTTGCGAATTGGGTTGTATGTGATCTGGGGTTTGAAAGAAGTGGATGCTGAGGTCAAGGAATTCAAGAAGTTTAAGTTCGGCACCAAGGGTTTCAATTCGTATAATCCACATGACTTATGCAGGGACCACTGTGTGAGAGTGTACTATTCTTGGATCCACGGGACATGTCATTGGCCAGAGGAAGACCCATGGAGATATTGCTATAACTCCTCTGAGCTCAATGAACTGGTCAGCATGGTAGTAGAGTGGCTAGTAGCACTCAAGGAAACAACACTAGAGGGAGCAACAACAATAGTAGCAGCAAGCAACAAACCTGTGTAAGACAAAGGCAAGAGGAAGATTATCGAAAGCACAAAAATGAAGCAAAGCTACAAGTTTAAGGAAGACCCACTTGTGGAAAGAGTAGCTTTGGAGATAGAAGCAAAGAGGCGATAGCGTGATAGGAGAGGAGCGAAAAAAAGGAGAGATAAGAAAATATTGGAAGATACGGAGAGGAAGTTGCAGGAAGTAGAGTAGAATCTCAAAGAAGAACAAGAGCTACACAAAAGAGAGAAGGAAGTGTATCAGGAACAGTAACAGGAAAATGAACAAGAGGGAGTGAAAGGTGCACAGACAACGAAAACTGCGCTGATACATGTTGAAGAATCAGAACTAGTAGCAAATGAGGAATAGGGTGAGAAACCACAGGAACAAGAACTTTCTCAGCACAATGAACCGATAGTAGAACAAATGGACACGGAGATGGAGCAACTAGAATAGGATCAAGACACCGATCTCATGCCAAAAGCAACCGAGGTCACTCCACATGATTCACTAGCTCGAGGACTAGAGAAATTCCCAAGTGAGCAAGGGGATACTATTCTCCTTGAGGATAATCTGGGAACAGATGTGTACAACATAGCCTTTGATGAGTCACAACACAGAGTTGTACAAGCACGTAGAGTGCACACCCCGGATGAGCATGCATCACCTATGCACTTTGAAGAACGGGTGATTGTGTCAGATGTACGAAGACATCCAACTTCCTTAGCTGATGCTACAAAGGCTTATGCCGAAGCCACAAGCTCAAGTGTGAAGTTCTTGATAGTAGAAAATGAGCACATGACTAAGGAACTGCAAGAATCCAGGCAAAGAGAGGAACAATCAACAGGATCTGCCAGAGCAGAGATGAAGAAAGCGATACTTGCTGAAGTATCGACTCTTGAGACAGTCACACAGAGACTATGTGATAGGTTTGTCACCGTGCACAAGGTAGTTTTCCATCTACATGGTCATCAACAATGCTGCACCAAGATAGCACGAACACTCATAGACATTCATGCCATTTTTGATCATGTACAGACATGGACAATGAGATACAAGGGAGCCTCGCTTCACTTGCACAAGATGATGAAGTCGCAAGTAGAGTTGGACAAAGAACAAATCCAAAGTCTGATCCAGAACTATGAGGAACTCCTGCCGCTTATCACCAATGTTGAGGCTTTGTATGCACAGTTGTTCATAAGTTTGGATGTCGTGGTGAGAAAGTATGGCACCCCTTGAATTGGAACACTCATTGATGCCAAAGAGAAGAACCAAGTATGATTAGAGATTGACGCATACTTTGATCAGTTGATGCTCATGGCCACCAGCGCAGATTTGCAAGTCAACGCAGATAACATGCGAATGTACATCACCGGTTTGGCCTTGCTCAGGAGTAAGCTACACATGTTACAAGATGAGTTGGATAAAGGTTCCAAATTAGTATACTCGGAAGCAATGGAGGCAAGAGTTCGTTTCCAAGAAGACATCATCAAAGAGTAAGCGGACATAATTGTGCACTAGCAATCTTGGCATCAATTCATCACCGAGGATCACAAAGAGGGTGTTGATGAGCTTGTCTTTTTACAACCGTCCAAGTCTTAGTGTTGTCTTGTCTACCTGACTCAAGGCTATTTTTGTCTCACATGGGTATATGTGGAAAATGTATTATTATTGTAAATATGATGTAAAGTGAAATTCCAAGTGTCATTAGTGGAATGCAAACAATCATATGTAATGTAAAGAGTTATGTAATGAAGTTGAAGAGTCACGAGGGTAGTCCAAGAGTCACAAAGGGGAATGTCAAGGGTCACCCCACCCTTTGTTATAAATAAAACCTCATAACTCATAGAACAAGCTTTTGGGGAGCCAAGATTTTGCTAGGCATTGCTTAGAGAGGGCTTGGAGAGTATTGTGATGAGCCTTGGCTTCTCCATAGTGTAGAGTGAGTACATCTCTTTGGAGGAGTAGGTGGTGTTGATTGTAACGTTCCACTATTGGGGCTAGTGGTTATCATGGTTGTATGTATGGATGGAACTTTCACTTTTACATAACGTAACAGAGCCAACAAATTTTCATGCATATGTTGTTATTGTAGTTGGACTATTCTGGTTGCTTTAGCAATGTATGTTATTTAACTTACACATTCATGTATGAACTACTTTGTATATGATTGTATGAATCTTGTTGGAATCATGTTGTTGGTTTAACCCATCACCCTGGATTGTGGACTATTCCGCTTCCAACCCATGATGTCATTCTTCTCGTGTGTTCCTTTCAGGCTGCGTACTATTACATGATTCTAAGGGACACACTTAATTTTCCCTTTCATGTGTTAGAACCTCCCCATGCATCTCTCTTGACTCGCTGCAAGGTCACACACTTGCTTCCGACAAAGATATCACACTTACCTCTGTGCACTATCACAGTCAAGGCATAACTTTACTACCCACTGCTGAGACTCCTACTCCAAACGGTCTGAGGTCTAGTTGGGACTTCTTATCAAGGAGATCCCCTGACATGTTGGTGGGTCCAACACCATCAACACTTTGCACATGGAAAGACAGGGGACAAACAACCACCTTGGGAAAATAAGACTTTCTAATAGCCTTGTATATTTCTAAGTCTAGGTCACTTAGAGGCAGGTTTTCTCTCTGGAATAGATGGTACACCATTGGTCATGCATATGTTGTATATCTATCAATGAATCATGGAGTGTCGATGAACTACGGATCAAGTGAGCCACTAGGTGGCTCTTCATATGGGGTCTCAACCATAGGGGCTTTGTAGGCCATTTTCTATGACACATACATAATTTCTCTATATAACCCATAAAAATAATAACACCCATTATAAGGGATAACTCATAAATTAGTAAGTCCAAGGAACTCTGAGGTTTAGGGTTGAAGCTACTATCCTTCGTCTATAGGCTGATTTTTTTATTTTTATTTCTGAACATATATAGAGGTTCCAATTCTATTTGGAGAGAGGAAGGAAAAACTAGTAAGAGTGTCCATGGGAAGGATTTTAAGTGACACTATAGCTCATGAAATCACAATCTTGACCATGATGGTTCCATATTGCACCACAAAGATGCTTCTCTATGTTATAGAGGATGATGCTAGGGTTGTTGTGAGACAAATTCATGTGCTCTTATGCCCTAATGAGAAGTGGCTAGTGTGTTAGTGATTGGAACTAAGGCCAATATTTGATATAATGGATGGAACATGGTATAGAGATGGTTTCTATGATAGAAAAACCTAGGTGAATGGGTGAGTTTAACGAGAAGAGGAAAAAATTAACGACATAGGGGTAGTGAGTATGGGGTTTGGGAGATTTAAAGGTTTTAATGGCTTAGAAAAATAGGCTAAGGGATCAAGAATGAACTCATGGCTTCTAGGGAAACATCTTGGGGCTCAATCAAGGAGAAATTGGTCGATATTATCAAGTTGGACACTGTGAGGTCCTCCTCATGTGTTGAGAAAATTTGTTGGGTTCCATTGTGGGCTACAAGAGGTGATTCCAATGCATGGAGAGCTAGAGAGGATTAGGTATTGATGGGAAGAGTGATGGCCCAACCATCTACTTGGAAAGGAGAATTATATTTACTTAATCGATGGAGAGGAAGAGTAAGGGAATTGTTTGAAAGTGAGAAAGATTAAAAAACTAGGAAATTTCATTCATAAAATAAATAAATAAGACAAAATGAAATTCTTAGTGGGAATAATTTGACCCATACCTAAGCTAAGCTAGTTTGGACATGCATTGGAAATGAGTAAGGAATCATTTTTTCCATGAAATGCTTTTGATCTCACAATAAGAAGAAAGAACTAAGCACTATGAGGACCGAGGGTGATGTGGGTCCCTTTTTAATTTTTTTCTTAGCCTTGGGCGTGAAAAAATAAGTAATAAATGTTTTTCTAACACTCTAATTCCATTAATATTCATGTATGTGATAAAATTAAGAAGATGAGAACCAATGTAATATGGTTGAGGGAGGAAAAGGGAGGGTTTGTATCACTGGCCTTACCGTCATCCCAGAGATACAATGTTAATATGACCCTCATAGAAGTGATATAGTGTTGAGATAGTCATCACGGGGAGATATATTGTTGACATTACCATCATCAAGGCCATATAACACTGATATGGTAATGTTTGGAGCGATATAGTGTCGAGGAAGGAAGTTTAAGAAGGGAAAAAATAAAGTCACTTTTGGAGAGTAGTATTGTTGGATAGAGGAAAATGATAGTGTTATTTCGTTGAGCTAGTCATCACCAGAGTGATATAGTTCTTAAGAAAGTAAGTTGGAGCAAGAAAAGGCTAAATTAAGTCACCTTTTAATGTTGTGTGATTGGATAAGTGAAGAGTGTAGTGTTGTATTGTTGGGCTAGTCATCATCAGGGTGATACAATGATTGAAAAGAAAATTTACAAGACAGAAACTAAGTTAAATCCTTTTCAATGAGTGTCATATCTCTAGGTTGAGAAACTATTAAGGTATTATATCACTAGGCTAACCATATTCCCAATGTTGTATCACTGGATTGGTGAACATCCTATCCCTATATTGTTGGGTTGAGTAACTTCCAAAATCTAGCTTAAAAATCCATCTTAAGTGGTGTCAAAATCCACAATTGAGTGAATTTAGCTAAGGGAAGTGACAATCAATCCTAATAGGGGTATGATGAGGCCATTGAGTAGGTGGGACCTTATTTTTCTCTAGGAAGAGTTGAGACTTAAAGGAAATGATGGGGTTGTTGTAGCTTCTACAACAATTGGTAACTCATTAGTAGAACCTCTCAATCATTAAGTACTTCCTAGGAATAAGTTACAAATCATGCATGATAAGTGTGCGTAAGGTGTGTTGATCTTTCCACAAGGGTTCAAATGCATATAATTATGGAAGGATAAGATACATAACCTTCCCTTTCCAAATATTATATGAAACTTGAGGAAGAACCAAAAGGATTTGTCATACAACACAAGTCTTCCTCTTCATCTTGGACTTTGATGCTACAAAGATAGTGATGTAGAAATCATGCTACAGATTTGCGATTGCTCAAGAAGTTTTAATCTAAATCATAAGACACAAACCTACTCTACTACTCCACAGGCATTAAGTCACAATTAGAACAAAAATCTCAGACATGAAATAAGAAATCACACACATGCAACAAGTATTTTTCTTAGGGAAGGAAATATGCTAAAAACCCCATTGCCTACTTGCATCAAATCAGAAGAATAGACATGTATTACAATTTCTTTTCTCAACTGAGCAAAAATTTTAAGTGCATAACTTATCTCTCTTCTCACTGAAGGCCTATGACCCAGACTTAGTCAAAATTTTCCTCTGCTTGAGCTCCTATTACCTTGTGCTATTCCTTGAGGAATTAGGCCCCTATTATTTAGGAAATTCCTCAAATTAAATTGTGCAATTCCTTAGGCTGACCATTTGACTAGATGCAACACCTGTACACTCAAGACTAGTCTACAAATGATGTTACACTTCCTTTGAATCTCTACCAAGCCTGGGGAACTCGAAATTCTCTGCATGCAATAGCTATTTTGGGCCGACTGATCAGCTAACTGGATGATCACTGAGTTTGAATAAAGTCTCACGACACAACTTGACCCTCCACTAGTGCCTCCAACAGTTGTAACTAGTTCAACTAAAAACAACCTTAGATAACTGATCTTGATTACTACAAATTAGCAATCACACATGCTTAACTAAAATCTAACTCCTCCAACTCGAATTTACAGAGTAAACTATGTGACACAAGCCATGTCACACAAGTTAACATCATCCAAGTTGTCTTCAAGAGATAGATAAATCAAGTTTTTAACAAGAGTTTATGGTGTTGCTGCACTACCCATGAGAATCCATAGCCCTTACAAATGCACCCTAGAATGACAAGCCTTGGCTTGTTTCTAGTGAGCATCCATAGCCCTGGAAAAGATACATGCATTTCCTAGCTATTTAGGAAGCCTTTCTCGAGCCTTTACCTTTTTATGTATTCATAGGTATATTTTTTTTATTGGGATCAATTGGGCCTTAAGGTGGACGAGGGATCATATTCTTGTTTATGCAAGATAATTGGGATGATTCCTATACCAGAAATGGTGCCAAAAATATTAAGCAATTGTGCGATAAATTTTGTTACATTTTAATTATCAATATGGGACATAGGATTATGAGATGAAAACAAAATATGTGCAGGATCAAAGCCTACTCCAACAAGAAATGAAAACTAATTGACTATGTAATACATTAATTCATCACTTGGATTGACCTATATAATTATTATAGTTATCAAATTTTATGAGCACTAGTATTGCAGCAAGAATGCTGTAACTCCTGGCGCTACTAACTTTATTTTATCAACCCGAGGTTCGTACAAACTTGGAGGCGATAGTGCTGTATACACAAGCAGCTGTGATGGGTCCACTCTTTGTCACTGCTGAGCTGGTGATAGACCACTATGGTTTCTCAAACCAGCCTTCTATTGATTCAGAAGAAGTTTGATTACCAATGAAGAAAGGGGAATTTTATCCTAATTGGAAGAATGGAAACATTGTCTACTGTAGTAATGAAAGACTGAAATAAATACTTTAAACACACCACTCATATAATTGTTTGTTAAGAGATCCCGCTTTAGAAGAATTCAAAGCTAACATATGTGTAATCCTAACTATCCTAGGCATGCAATCTGAAATAACCAAACATTTTACTGTTGTGCATATGAATGAACACAATAACTCTTTTTCTCCCCTTTGTCATTTTTTGTGAAAATGTGAATGCTAAATCTTCTTGGTGATGTGGTAGGTGGGTTAGAGATGGTTGTGAAAGGTCATATGGCTTAGGAGGCAAGTGGGAGTCTTCTCCTATCTTCTTGTATGTTTTTTCCACAAATCAGCCTCAAATAGGCCACTACAGGTCGTCTTACAGGATGTCTTAATGCTTCCTACAGGATGTCCTAATGCTCCTACAAGATCCTCTGTATTCCTACAAGATCCGACTGAGAGAAATAGGAGTGATTTGGAAGGTGGTATAGGGCCTAGGGAAGGTGAATGATGGAAGAAATAAGGCAAGGGAGTGGCTAGGACTTCCTCAGAGCTCAAACCACAGTTTGTAAGATGGTTGGATTTTCTCAACAAACCTGGAAAGTTGTTCTTATGGAATGATGAATTGGTTGATGGACTTAGTGGCTTTTGGTGATCATGGATGGATGAGGTTAGGCTGAGGCTGCTGACATGAGATCTTCCTGCACTATTGAAAGCTCCTGCAATACATACATCACTGGCATTTACCCATGAATCATGTCAAACAAGGAAGATTTCTAATCAACATAAGAAACATAATTCCATTATTTAGTTTCCTAGTTCATGCATGGAAATACTTGCAGAATATTGTGAAACACCATGAGATCTAATACAAAGCCAAAAATACCAGAAATAACAACTGAAATCTATTCTTGAAAACTAAACAGATGCTAGCCTCAGTAGTAGAAACCCTAAATTCCATAAGAAATTAGAATTCTGTCCTTTTGGGGCTGAATAGGAGTTTCTCCTCAAACCATACTCCCTAGAGGGAGGAGTGAGGCCAAATCCACCTGCTATTAGCCTTTTTAGTATTCTTTTATCTCTTTAAAGCTACTGCTAAAGCTATGCACAAATGGAAGCAAACTAATTAACTTCACCACTATTTGCAATGAAACAATGCTAAAATCAATTCAACAATTAATCTATGAAATAACCTAAGCATAAAAGTACAAGAAGAGGAGCCTTTGTTGCTAGGGTTGGGCCCTAACCCAAGAGCTTCAGTCCTCTGAGTCAACTCAGTGCTGGATCCAGGAAATTCTCATTCTCATTATCATATCAAAAATCACATAACAATGTTTTTCCACAAAACTTTAACTCGAAAATGCTTAGTGATCTTACATAAAAAATATGAATCCTAATAAGGCTCTAGGCCTCCTTATCTATACAACTAAAGTCTACAACAACTTCCTTAAATCTAGGGAGGCTTGGCTCCCAAACTCAAGATGAACTAGTTCTTAACTGTCACTAGCTCGATTGCCCATGATCTCCATGACTCGGTTGCTTGCAACGCCGAGCTAGTGTGATTTGATTGAGGAATATTTGAATGAGTGAGGATTTTAATGAGGAGGATCTATCTCATATAATATCTCCTCCTTGTCTCATTCAAGTTCCTGCTCTTAATTAGCCAAAATTTCCATGATTTGCTCCCAAAAACCCGCAATCAATGCACATTAGACCACAAGACACAACATTTTACTTTTACTCATCTCATTAAGGAAAATATAATTAAAACATGTAAGGAATTATGAGAAGAGTTGATTTTAGTAAGCTTGGAGGTATATTAAGGTCCATATAGTTACCCAATGATGAGGCTCATCAAAATAAATTAGCCACAATCTTTCATTCTATCCCTAAGGTTAGAGGGTTCCCGCAACAATTGTCGATTCAAGTAATTAGATATCAATATGAGTGACTTGCATGTTCCAAAGTGAATTTTATATTTTAATACCTCTTAAACATATTGTTTAAGTGTGCATTGTTCATGAGTGTTTTTCATTACAGTACACCAAAGTTATTATTTAAATACAAATTCCTCATAAATGAATTTAACCGAATAACACCCTAAATGAGAAATTTTTATTCTTTTGAGAATGTGGGAGGAGAAAGACAAGCTTGCACCATTATCCATTTTTTTTTTGTAAATTAAAAAACTTTTTTGCATCAAAATTCCTTCAAAACCATAGTACAATGATGTTTCCTTTTATCATGTATGGGGATTCTCACTGCCTCCACGGGAATGAGAAGAATCTCCACTTATTCTCCATAAACAAATCCATAGAAAAAAACCATACATTATGGTTAGATAGTGAAAAACATAGGAGGAAGCCAAATATACTAGAAGACATGTCAACAATTAAGACTTAGAATAAGAAATAGGAGTTGGGTCCTTTGCACTCAAATGGGAGGAGAAACAATATCAAAGTCACATTGAAGATGCCCCTCTATGTGGGATAGCCTTGCATCAAGCCTATCCATGAAGAGACATTGATTCCTTAACATCCTTTTAATGTCCTCCAGTGAAGAAAACACATTGTACCTCTCCACCTTTTTATCCTTTAGTAAGAATCCAAGCATTGTCTTCATTTGCCATTATAGTGCAACTATACTCAGGTATTGCTTTCTCCATCCCTTTGAGTGACTAGGGTCAAGAACCCAACACAAAAACTCCTCTAGTGTCACCAAATCAGAATAATATTGCTTCTCAGATCCCACCATAGTTTCCAAGTTTCTAATTTCGTGTTGAGTCTTAGGAGGAACAACATTAAAATAAGTCGCAATCAAATATCAGGAAAATAGTCGGGCCATGCATTGGCCGTGATAATTGTTGTCGTCAATACCCCTCCTACTGTGAATGTGTTTCCTGAGAGGCATGGCGAGAAAGAGGGGCTTAATCCTCAAATTTACAAACAAACACCAATGACTAACAACTTGATGAGAGTACTAACCTGTAACATAAACACTTGCAATACATAGACTAGATGTAAAACCAATATTGACTCTAAACAAATGACACCGGACCAAGCCAAGGGATGAATGAATCTAAGTAGACACACAAGGGTGAAAGTCACCTCCTCCCTTAAAAACCATAGAGCTTTGAGTGTTCAAGCAAAGCCATGGACAAACCCAAAGAAAGAAAAGGCTTACCACAATTAAACTCCCATTTTTTCAACCAGGTAATCGAAGCTACGAGAGATGAAATGAAGAGTCCTAGCATAGCTTTCATTACTCGTCCGCTGAGTAATAACTCCATCACCTCCAACCAAGAAATCCAGAACAACGACCAAATTCCACTAAAACAACCTCAAACCCAAACACACTATATTTAACTATCAAACCGACAAGACCAAGACTAGAATGACCAAGTAAAATGACAGACAGGTGGAGAAAATCGAAGAATAATAAGACATTAGTAGTCAAATGAGAATTGATATGGAAGGATGTCGACCAAATGTTTTTAGAAAATTCCATCTCTTTCTACAAATACCCACCACCTTGACAGACTTTTAACACTCTCCACCGCTTGTCAAATCCCAAACAAAGCACAATGTTTTTAGCATAGGAGTCGAGCTTGGATACTAGTGGTAGGGAGGTCAGCTCCTTGACATCACTCTAGACCCAACCTCCATCATAGACCACCATATTTAAGTTTCTCCCCCCACCATCCTGTTAGAGTCGGTCTGGTCAGCCCTCCGTTAGAGATCAAAACTCTTTGTGCATTTCAATTTTAGGTGTCCCGCTCCATTCACTCAGCTGCATTTCGCTAGGGGCATGCCATGATCTGATGGAGAAAGTCATGCTAATCATTTCCCCTCATGTCTGGCTCCTGCTGGCTCAGGTCTTTTGCCAATAATCACCAAAGTCCATGACAGTCAAGGTCTGGTCCTTTATAGGACAAAGTCATTTTCTAGGTTTGGGTCTAGGAATTCATCAATTTGGTCTTTGAAACATGTCCAGTAAAGCCAGGCAAGCCAGAGTGAGGCCCTTACATAGCTATGGTTCAGAGAGCTTCATCGTCACATGGATAGACTTCGACTCTTCTTCAAAACTCTATTTTGAAGAAAAGTCAAACAAGGTCATTTATGACAAAATTTTCCAAAAAAAAAAATCACCAGTTGACTTTTTAGATGCAGTCATGGCTTCTATGGCCAAATGCTCTGTCATACAGTCCCTGCAAAGATGTGCCGAAAATTTCATCATTTGAGCCAAAATCTCAAAGGGAAAGTGAAAATCAGTGTGTTTTAAAGTTAGTGAAAAAGTGTAAAACACAACATAAGAAAAATGGGTTTTCAAAGAAGCAAAAATTAAACCCATCTCTTCCAAGGCTATATATACATGTTTTTACCCAAATCAAAGGAATTGTGCTACTACAAGACTTGGAGAAGACATTGCAAAGGTGTGAGTGTGAGATTGGAGCATTTGGGTGAGTGGGAGCAGGTTTTAGAGGGTGCGGCGCACATACCCAGGAGCACGGCGCACTCACTGGGCGTGGCACACACAGAGCCCGTCCACTGTGTAAATCCGCCACTAGCGCGGTGCACTCAGAGCGCGCGATGCACTAGGCATTGCGCGCGACACATAGAGATATAAAGCCCAGAAAACCAAATAATTTGCCTAAAAGTTTTGTGGATGCTCATCAAATTTGAAAGGTAGGTAACCTACCTCCACTCTTGCATCAAAATTGAAAGGAATAGCATGGTTTTAGGATTATAAATCAAATGCAAAATTTTTTATAAAGCCAACAAAAGAAGACACAAAGAAAACATGATCCTAGGGTTTGTGCTACAGTGACAGTGTTGCCAAGGTGATTCAAACCCTACCCCATCAAAACTATACCCAAGCTCCTCCCATGTCCCTGATAAATCTCTCCCTTTAACCCCTATTCCCATTCCTAATATTCCCTGTTTTATTGTCCCCTTGGTGGCAGATTGACAGAGCAACTACCAGCTTCATTGGAATCAAAGGGCAGTATAAAACTCAGGGTACAAACAGCAGTAATGGCATCCGAAGTTTCATTAGAATATGAGGAGGAGACCCACAGTGACACAGCTTTAGGAGAAAGGGCCCATAGGAGACATCACCGGAGTGGCAGACATCTTCGAGATGAGCCAGACACCCTCACTGAGTTGCAGGCATGCCCTCTTGCTATGTCTTGTTTCCAACACTTAGCATGTTTTGAATTTTGTCAGAGGGTGGAAAATGTCAGAGTCCATCATGAGTTGGCCCGTCTTTTTGCACTTCACCTACATGGAGGATAGTCTATCTTGGCTGGGGTCACTTTCACATTGACACCCAAAACCATATCAGTGGCAACAGGCATACCAAACATTGGAGAGCAGTGGCATAAGAAAAAGAAGGTAGAGAGGCATCATTATGAGCCTTACATCAAGGACAGTTGTTTGAGCCACCTCACGAGAGTTTTTCCATTCAGATTTTTGAGAGATGAGTATGCCCCGCTCATGAAATTGATCATGAAGTACTTTAGTTGTGTGGGGAGGTTTTCTCGCCTTTATGCCTACCACATTAGGTTGTTCATGCACTTTACCAGGGTGCGAATGATGAACCTCCCATTTTTCATCTGTAGGAACATAGAGAGGATGAGAAATTTCATGCAGCACAAGACCCCTCGACAGCAGCTCAATAGTGTTTATCACTTTGCTCTTATCCGGATTTTGGTGGACCATCAGTTGGGATTGCAGGGTATTGCTTGGGAGGACTTCATTTCCCATGACTTCTTCAGCACTCCACAGGTAGTATCAGAGGCAGAGCATGAGGTAGGTGGTCCTTCACATCAGTATGAGCGCCATGAGACTGCTACCATGCCAATATACATCACCTATCAGAAAGGCAGTAGACCTTTGTTTGCAGCAGCAAAGCGAGTGTTATCTCCATCCGGGGTGGAAGGGACCTCACTTCCGACATCAGAATCACAAGACTAGGGCAGAGGTGAGGAGCCAGTGCATGATGAGGGGCCTTCAGGTGAGCCATCAAGTGAACAAGAGACAAAATTCGTTCTCCTTCAGGATGATGAGACAGATGCAGAACCTACAAATGCAGAGCTTGGAGAGATCATCCAGGAGCAGCAATCAGTGATTGAGAACTTATCCCTTGACTTGGAGAGGGCCAAGTGGAACATGAAGTATCTGGAGCAGAGGAACAAACAACTTGAGGATCGGCTAGCTGAGATAGAGTTGCAACTGATCAAGGAAAACTAGCAACACATCATGGCAGCACAAGGCAGACCTATGGAGCAAAGAGATGAGGACCGGGAGTATGTTCTAGAGAAAGTGAACGTCCACTTGGAGCAGCGGTTGGATAAGGATAATAGGGAAAAAGACATGCTGAGGTGCATGACTCACCATTACATGGCCCGAAACATGAGCTCCAAAGCAAGAATCAGGAGCCTAAAGGCAAAATTGAGCAAAGCAACAAAAGAGGCAAAATAGAAAGATCGTCTTCGAATCTTGCCCGAGGCCTCCTTGGCATAGAATAGCACTTCATAGGGAACATCCAACCCAAATTTCAAAAAATTTGGGGAAATTTTGGTCACTTGGTAATTTTTTGGGTAAAAAACAGGGATTTTCTCCCTGTGCGCCGCGCCACTGGCGCGACGCTAAAATTCTAGGGCTCCAAATGAGGAATGGCTTGCAGATTTGGATTCATCATGGAAAATTATGACTACTGGTGTCCAGGCAAGAGATTTGGGCAAAATCTGGGTCTCCTAAAGGTCAAAAAACACCCAAAAATGGCCTCTCTGCCACTTTTTTGACACACAGAAAGCAGTCTTGGGAGAATGGAGAATTGGAGGGGCAAATGAGCACCAAATTTGAAAATTCTAGTTGGGTTAGGAAGTAGATAGGACAGGATTTCTAGCAAGCCCACTTGGGCACATTTTGGACACTTGCAAGTTCCCCAAAACAGGCCCCAAAGTAGCGCGACGCACAGAGAAAATGGTGCGGCGCACAGAGGAAAAAATTGCCAATTTGCTTCCGTTTTGCGAAATTTTGGTTCGCGACTTCTCCAAGTGGGCCCGCTCATCTACAATTCAGTTTTTTGGCACCAAAGGTGGCATTTAAAGAGTTTTTTCTCCATATTGGCTTCTATCCAAGTGGCGAAGGAAGGCAAATGGTCACCCCAAGCCAAATGTCATGTTTGCAGCGTTGCACCTGTAGCTGATGGTTGGCTCTCCATCTCCATTTTGCAATGATTCGAGTAACTCCCCAACCCTTGGGCGTTCTATCTCTTCCTCACACATTCTATATATTGTATGCAAGTTATTTGCAAAGGGTTGGTTGGTTTGTAACTTCTGGGAGACTGTGGGAAAGAAACTTTGTTTCTTCACTGTGTATTTTTGACAGAGAATTAATGAAAGGTAGCGGCTCTGTTTCATGAGATTCTGTGGTTGTGAGTGTAGCAAATGTGTTTCTTATGTCTTCATATGTATTTCATTATGTTTCATAATTCAATTCATGCTCATTTCCAGTGAAAATTTCTGAGTGAGATTAGGTAGAATTCAATTTTATTGCTCTGCCTGTGGGAAAATTTCATGTTTAGTGTTATTCTTCTGTTGAAAAGGATTCATGTCACTATGCCCTTTTCACTTTCTTCAGCAATTTATTCACGCCGTGGTACCTCAAACTAAATTGTTACATTTTCCACCTACCTTGCCTCACAGAATAATCTGTGCCTTTGTATTAAACTCTTTGTTCTTTGCTGAGCGCCAGTCCCATAACATCCCAGAAGCTCGGTCATTCATGAAAATTGTTTCCAGAATCCCTATTCACTTACTAGCCTAAGGTAAATATTGTATTGTAAGTCATCTCAGACTGTTTTCGATCATCTATTCACTGAGCGTGACTCGGAGAGAGCCCTCTCCTGTTCTGGTAGGGCTAGCTACCAGACTGAGCGTGGTTTGTGGTTACCCTAATTTTTGCCTTCCTTCAACCTAAGGCAGATTTAGGTGCTAACATAGTGGCGACTCTGCTGGGGACGAACTGAAAATCAAATCCCCTAGTTTCATAGTAATTCTAAGCTTCCGGATGACGAGCTTAGGATTGGAAAGGCTGAGTAAGTTGGTTGTGTCCTGTGACTTTTCTCAATAGCACGCTGGCTTCGAGACAATATACCAGAGCCAATCCAGACCCGGATCCTCCTCATATTTACGAAAACCCCAATTTGATTCCAAGGCTCCTTCATCAAGAAAGCACCATAACTCCCGTGTTCAAATCCAATTCATGTCCCGATATTTTTGAGTATCTTGAAGAGCTTGAGTTTGACGAATGTTTTGGGATATCATTGTTTGAGTCTAAATCCGAAAGGGCTATTGATTATACTGTCCCTAATCCGCAATTTCTTGTAGACCTCGAAACAGAAAGAGCTAATAGGTTAATCGATAATTACATTGCAACACAACCCCAAACTCCAATTGCAAGCCCCTTGCAAACTATGCACACTCCTCCAACACCTCCAAGGCCAAATCCACTGAGAATGATGGCTGCCCATTTTGCACCCCTTGTTCTGCCCCAAGTTCTAGATGACATGCCAACGGATTATCAAAGTAAAATCTCGTTTTTTGATGGCACTCCTAACAACATTACTGCTCAGCAACATGTAGACAAAATGGCAGACTTCTATGAACTTCATGAGATTGATGCAGAGAACATGGCAATGAGGCTCTTTGTACATACATTTGCAGGTGGTGTGAGGAAATGGTTCATAGGTTTGACGGCAGCAAGTATCACTACCTTGGCTGAACTACAAAGATAATTTTTGAACTAGTGGGAAGTGAAAAAGAATCCCCTTCAAATTCTGGCCGAATATGAACAAATCAAATGGAATGCCGTGAGTCTGTCCAAGATTATTGTGTTAGATTTAATGCGGTCTATAACGAAATTCCAGATCATCTAAAGCCACCTGTGGGACTAGCAATGATGAAGTTTCCAGATGGTTTTGATGCTAACATGGCATACCAATTAAGAGAGAGAAAACCGGCCACAATGGAAGATATGCAGAAAATCGCAGTCAGGGTTGAAGCAAATCTGCTGTCCAAAAGAGCTAGAGCGAAAGTAGAAAAGAAACCACTATTAAAGAAGAATCTTCTTCAATGGATCAACTTCTCAAAAAGGTAGAGCAGATGCTTGAAAGGGTAAAACTTGACAAGCCTGAGCCACAAGTTAGGAATCCTAACTTCCGTGGCCAGCAATAGCCACAATATAGAATAAGACAGAGAGATCAGCGAACTCAAGAGTAGACAGCACAACAGCCGGTACAAACACCTTTGCAGCAGAATTTTGTGCATGGACCGGAGTCAGATGAGGATGGCAATGTAATAGGCAAAGAAAACCACCTCTTTACTCCAGATGAGCTGCCTACTTACATTACCGAAGAAGAAGAATGTGCAGTGAGTTCAGCTACACACCAAGACACTGATTTTATTCTAGCTAGCGACACTGTGTTGGAAAAGGAATAAGAAGAATATCAAAGGGGATATATGAATGCTTTTTCCGCACAAAAAAAACGATATTCACTTGGAAACAGAGATGTGCCGACCAAACCAATTCAGAAAAAGAAGGAGGTTGAAACAGTAAAAAATGATTCATCAGCTACACAAAGAAAAGGAAAGGAGGCGATTGGTCCGGAGAGCAGCAAATCAAAATCAGCAGAACAATCACAACATCAAGCTATATCCAAGGAAAAGGAAAAGAAAGAGATCCCAGTCAAAGAGGTAGAAAGGACTCCCGCTTTTAGCTTAGAGAATGAGATTTCTAAGTTAAAGGTATCCATCCCCTTGACTGAAATAATGAAGAACAACAGTTATAAAGGACAGATTTCTAAAATGTTGAATTTGGACCCAATGTCCGACATGGTAAATGTAGAAGATGATCAGCCCGAAATGATTTTTGGACCAGCATCCAATGGTGAGTCTCCTGATAGCGATGTGCCACCCTTCTATATCAGTTTACGATTGCATGATTTTGTGTTACACAATGCCATGTTCGATTCCAGAGCTTCTCACAATCTCATGCCCAAGGCTATCATGGACAAGCTTGGTCTGGACATCACCCAGCAATATCATGATCTCTATTCATTCGATTCCAGCAGAGTAAGATGTATAGGACTCATCAAAGACTTGGTAGTGAGTTTGGATCAGCTTCCTATGAAAAATGTCTTGATGGATGTGGTGGTAGCAGATATTCCTCCAAGATTTTGCATGCTTCTTTCCAGGTCTTGGGTAGTGAAATTGAAAGGGACACTACAGCTGGATTTCTCCTATGCAACAATCCTGGTGTTTGGACAAATGAGGAAGTTATATCGGGAACAAAAAATGAAATATATGATCATCAGCAAGGATAAACCTATAAATAATCCTATTAACTATGTACATACATATTTAGAGTCTTTTGTTTTATTTTCAGATAGTTTAAATGATATAGATAGTCAGATAGTAGAAGCAGATGACATTCCGGAGATAACAGAAAATTTCAGAGAAATTTTGAAGAAAGAAGGACAAGAAAAGCAGCAAAATGTTGGGCAATCCGCTGAAAGTAATGGACAACAAGCAGACAAGGCATGGAAAACACATTTCTAACACTTACAAGAGGAGGAAGAAGGCTTGTGGACCATGGATTTCGATGGAGTAGTAGGAAATGATGGCGCTGGAATTGGAATTTGGGTATGCAGTCCTTTCTCCGCCCCAAACAAAGTGCCTAGCAGCGTGAGGGTTTGCTCTTACAAGCTGGCCTTTGAGTGTTCAAACAATGAAGCTAAGTATGAAGCTTTGATTGATGGCTTGAAGATTCTTAGAAAGCTGAACGCAAAAAGGATTTTGGTATATGGCGACTCCGAATTGGTAATAAAGCAGGTCAGAGGTGAGTATCAAGCAAAACATCCTAGGATGCGGGCCTATCGTAATGCAGTTTTAGACATCTTGAAGTTATTTTCAAAATACACCTTGACATGTGTGCCTTGTATACAAAATAGTATTGCTGATGCTCTTGCCAAGGAAACAAGCAGTTTGAAGATCCCCATGAACTCCAGCAATAAATTTGAAATCCATGTCAAGCATCGTCCAACCATTCCAAACAATCAGCAATATTGGCAAGTGTTTCAAGATGATGAGGAGATTAAGGATTTTCTGCTAAACAAAGGAAAGTTGAAAGAAACCTCAATTGATGTAGAAAACGATGAGGGCAAAGGGAATGGTACAGATGAAGTGGAGATCAATGAAATGGACGTATTGCAGCTAAAGAATAACATCATTCCTAAAGTCTTGATACCTCTAGAGGAACTTTTTGATCAGGGTGATGTAGCCCGCAAGCCAACATTGCAGCCAACAGAGAAGGGTGTAGAAGAGGTCAACATCGGTACATCTGCCCATCCAAAGTTGGTAAAATTGTCTAAAGCATTGCCACCAAAGATCAAGGACAAATACATTAGTTTGATGGCTTCATTTGCAGATGTATTTGCTTGGGACTATTTTGATTTGAAGACCTATGATACAAATATTATTCAGCACACGATACCCATCAAGCCCAATCAAAAACCATTTAGACAGAAGCTGAGAAGGATAAATCCGAAGTTGCTGCCATCTATCGAAAAGAAGGTAAACAGGTTGTACAAGTCAGGTATCATTGTGCCCATCAGATTTTCAGATTGGATATCTAACTTAGTGCCTGTACGCAAGAAGACCGGTGAGATCCGCCTATGCATTGATTTCAGAAATCTAAATAAAGTCTCATTTAAGGACAACTATCCACTGCCCAAGATGGACCATATACTTCAGCGAGTAGTGGGGGCATCTCATATGTCACTGCTTGATGGTTATTCCGGATATAACCAAATTTCTGTCCATGAAGATGATAGAGACAAGATAGCATTCACCACTCCATGGGGAACCTTTCACTATGCCAAAATTCCCTTCGGTTTAAAGAATGCAGGTGCACATTTCAGCGGGCATGGACTTGGCTTTTGCAAATGAGAAGGATGTGTTTTTGGTGGTGTACCTAGATGATTTGACGGTATTTTCCAAATCTGATGAAGAGCACATGCATCACCTAAAAATTGTCTTTCAAAAGTGCAGGAAATATGGTATATCGCTGAATCCTAAGAAGATCTTGTTCGCCATGGAGGAAGGAAAATTAATTGGACACATCATTTCAAAGGATGGCATTCATATAGACCCAGCACATGTGCAAGCAATTCAACAAATCGATCTGCCCAGGAACAAAAAAGAGATACAATCATTCAATGGTAAGATGAATTTTCTGCGTTGCTTTGTGTCTAATCTTGCTGAACATTTGAGAGAGATGACTAACATGCTCAAGAAGGACAGCCAAGTGAAATGGACAGAGGAGGCTGTAAAATCTTTCAACTTGGTCAAATTGGCTCTTTCTTCAGCTCCAGTTCTAGTCAGCCCGGACTACACTCAGGATTTCATATTGTTTTCATTTGCTTCTGAGCACACTATGGCAGCGGTATTACTACAGAAGAGAGGTGATCATGAAAGACCCATTTCATTCTTTAGCAGGGCTATAAGGGATGCAACTTTAAAGTACAACATTATTGAGAAGCAAGCCCTGGCATTGGTGAAGGCATTGAAGGATTTCCGGGTATATATCCTACATTCTCACATTCTGGCCTATGTTCCTGATACTGCTGTAAAAGATGTTTTAGTGTAGACCGATCCAGAAGGAAGAAGAGGCAAATGGATTGCAGCCCTGTTGGAATATGATGTGGAAATAAAGCCCACAAAGCTGGTCAAAGGACAGGGGTTGGCGAAGCTAATGGCTGAATGAAACTTGCATGCCTTGGACATAAATCTGATCGCTGCCATGTCCGATGAGAATGAGGAAGGAATGTCAATTCAGGTATTTGAAATGTTTGCTTTGTCCCCATGGTATTCAGGTATAATATATGTGCTGAAAAATCTGTCACCACTGCCCGACATGACTAGAAACAAAGCGAGAACACTCAAATTGAAGGCTGCCAAGTTTTGTATTTTGAATTCTACATTATATTGGAAAGATCCCGGTGGCATTTTATTAAATTGTTTGGTGGAAGAGGAGGCAAAGAAAGTCATGGAGGATTTCCACGGAGGAGAGTGTGGTGGTCACCTTTTTTGGAAGTCAACAGTGAACAAAATTTTGAGAGCAGGGTACTACTGGCCTACTTTGTTTGCTGATGTGTATAAGATGGTCAAGCGCTGTCATAAATGTCAGATTTTCGAAGGAAAACAGAAATTACAGCCTTTGCCACTTAAGCCTATTGAAGTGAGCGCTCCTTTCCAACAATGGGGGTCGGACTTCATTGGGGAAATTCATCTCGCCTCTTCCAGACAACATAGATGGATCCTTATAGTGACAGACTATTTCACAAAATGGATTGAGGCAGCTCCCACCAGACAAGCTACAGATACAGTAATAATTTCATTTCTAAAAAATAACATCTTGTCTCGCTTTGGTTGTCCAAACAAATTAATTGCCGATAATGCAGCAGCTTTCAAATCGAAAAGGATGGTAGAATTTTGTCATAAGTATCATATCATTTTGGGTCATTCGACTGCCTATCATCTGCAAGGCAATGGATTGCCGGAATCTTCGAATAAATCATTGGTCTACATCATCAAGAAGCTGCTGGAAATAAATAAAAAGAGCTGGAATAAGAAGTTAGTCCATGCGCTTTGGGCAGATCGGATCAGTCAGAAAAAGTCCATTGGTATGTCACCGTTTGAGCTTGTTTATGGAGTTGACACAGTATTTCCTGCCTCTCTTGCTGCCCCGGTAGTCAGACTTCTTCAGGAGGCTGGTAGTGAAGAGGATCCCATGCAGAGAAGGTTGAATCGAATGATCCACTTGCAGCAAACAAGAGAAGAGGTTTTCAAAAACACATCCAAGTTGCAGGAGAAGATAAAGAAAATCTATGACAGAAAAACAAAGGCAGATAAATTTCAGTTGGATGATGTGGTGCTGAAGTGGGATGCAAGGAATGAAGAGAAAGGTAAGCACGGAAAGTTTGAAAACCTTTGGAAAGGTCCTTTCAAGATTGCAACATATAGGGGTCATAATGCCTTTCTTATGAAGGAAATAAGCAGGGAAGATTGTCCTGGAGGGCCGATCAATGGTTGGTTGCTTGTAGAATTTTTGAATAATTTAACACATATTCACAGAGATTATCCTGATCATACAATTATAAGCGGAACATGTATAATACATAATCTCCTCTACGTTGATCATCAATTTACAGAAGCAGAAACATTCACAGGCGTACATAGAAGCATCAATCAAACTCATAAACACAGTATGTATCCCGGGGAAAGCATCTCGCTAAAAACCCCACACTATCTGTATATTATATTGATTGAATCATGTAACAATACAAAGCATAATACTTCTCACAAGTATCTCCACCTGTTACACACAATACAGCTCAGATTTGATCTCCAAATCTCTTCCACTGCTTGCCTGCCTCTGCTGCTCAATACCTGCTCAAGAACTGATGAGAATGACTTCCCAAACTCGTATTTCACCTGCAAAATAGTCACTCACTCTTTGTGGACGTGAGCAAAGGCTAAAATGTGGGCCAAATACGTGAGCAAACTCATTGGCATACTCAATCCCTTGATTGTGCAAGATCTGATGCACAACTATAGTCACAACTGATAGCAATCTGATTCTCTACCACTTGTCCCTGTTGAACTGAACATGCACTGACATGCAACTGAGTTAACTGATGTATTCTTTAGTTGTATTATGAGTTAATAACTTGTGAATTAATTAATAACTAATTCACCCAACTCATCTCTAGTCTATTGATCAGTTAGACTAAATACAACCAGTTTAACAAAGCTAAACTGAACACAACTCCATCAACTGCACCTCCAGTCCACTAAACTCAACTCACTTGAGTTCTAACTGAAGTCATGCATGCAAAAACTCAACTGACTCACAAGAAAAGCGTATTTCCTTCTGACAGCTGCATGTGCCACCTCTGTAGCTCAAACTGAAGTGCTCCAAGAGAATAAGATCAAGTTTATAGTCCAAATATTATTATGAGACAATAATATTTGACTTTTCTATTTTTGACAGCCAGTCTAAAAATAAACTTTGATCACTCACACTGTGATCATTCACATTTTGATCAAAAATAGAAGTCCATCTATTTTTCCCAACTTGACCAATCATCCATAAACAGCAACCTGCAATCCATAGACATGATCCATATGTCTAAAAATAGACATAGTCTAAAAATAGACTTGCGCCAAAAATAGCCTGCGGGCCCACTTAGTGAAGGCGACTCTTTTCACTAAGCTCCATCATCTTGTTTTATTCTCAACAAGCATTTCTTGTTGCACACTTTTCAACACTCCCTCTCAACAAGAAAGGCTTCCTCTCAAACTCGATCCTGTAACTCTGGAATGCTCTCCATGCAACACATCTGGCTGGTCCACTTGCTCTGTCATCAAAGTCTCTGACTGCTATTGCCTCTGTCGACTGAAACTCTGCATCTCTGTGCTCTTCAGTATCTGACTACTCTAGCCTCTGTCACTTTGATCTCTGACTGCATCCGTGCTGCTGCTGGTTCTATCTCCCAGCATTGCATCCGCACTGCACCTCCCAACTAACCTCCCTGTTGGGATAGAAACACCCTCTGATGCTGAAGCTCTACCTGCTGCTGACAAGTGCTCCCTCTCTGACATCTGCGCTACTGCAACATCTCCATGCATCTCGCACCATTGCACACCTCTCTGTGCCACCTAGCACTGTGCAAAACACTTGTGCCTCTCGCATTGCTACAGCCTGCTAGCTATGCGCTGTCCTGGGATTCCCTGCACTGTCGCTCTCTCTGCCGCTCCATCCGCATCTGTCTCTACCCAATCAGTCAGTTCCTGCTACTACACATCGGGGCTCCCGTAGCAAGTTCTCATCCAAGAGGTTGGGTACCTCAAGGATATTGCCCCTCCTCCTTGGGACAATCAATTCACATCACCCCACCTCCTACCTGGAGGTATGCCTGCATGCGATCCTTCAGCCCACCTGGCTCGAAGTTTCCCCCTACTGGAGGTCTCTGGATGAGTATATGTCTCTACTCTATCTCCTCTCAGCTTCCCCTGTTGTGGCTCCTCCACAACCTCCTGAAGCTGCTGCACCAATCGTGGCTCCTCCACAATCGTCTGAGACTTCTTCTGGCTTTGCATGTTTGGAGGTAATATACGCTCCCTCTCAACCACCAAGTCTCCATCAGTTGCCTCGCTGCTCAAGGCTTTGCATGCATCTTGAACCTCAAGAGCATACAGGTTCCTAACCCATGAACCAATCTCATGACAACGAAAGCATCTCACCTTCGACTTGTCAACCTTCTTCCCATCACTGGAAGAACAAGATTCTAAAAGAGAAACCTTCTCCTTCCCCTTCTTCGCCTTACTCGCTAAGGCACAGTTCTCCTCATCCTGCATGGATGAAGAACTGTCTCTGGTGCGCCGTCTAATCTCCTCCTGCATCAAATCCAACCATAGTCGTTCCCAATTTGGTAGTTTCTCCCTTCCATTCACCGAGTCCTGGTAGCTATGCCAACTCTTAGGAAGGTCAAGGAGTCCTAGACTCACCATCCTCATCCGACAGTCACCCCCACACTTCCCAGCTCATCCCGACATTGAGTGAACTTCGTGAGTTACCTGGGCATATTGTCTCCATTCTCACACTGAATGTTTCTGAGTTTATCTCTTGCTTTGGAATTAAACGAATTCCACCAGCTCAAAACTCAACTGCTTCCGATCTAGAATTCGTGAGAACAAAGTATTTCTTGTACAGAGATCTACTGCATGGGCATTCACCGGATATCTCATCTTCCAAAAGAAGGATGAATCCGGAGGCTACCTGGCCCGATTACAGACTCTGCCTGAAGAAATAAAATGTAAACACTTCCTGAATAGTAGATCATATGATCAATCCTCGCTTGATATCCTGTAAAAATCTCTTCTACAAATCAAGCAGCTCCGATACCATGTAGAAACTTTTTCTACAAATCATCTAGCTCTGATACCATGTAGAATTTTTGAATAATTTAACACATATTCACAGAGATTATCCTGATCATACAATTATAAGCGGAACATGTATAATACATAATCTCCTCTACGTTGATCATCAATTTACAGAAGCAGAAACATTCACAGGCGCACATAGAAGCATCAATCAAACTCATTAACACAGTATGTATCCCGGGGAAAGCATCTCGCTAAAAACCCCACACTATCTGTATATTATATTGATTGAATCATGTAACATTACAAAGTACAATGCTTATCACAAGCAATCCAGTACCAGCTCCACCTGTTACACACAATACAGCTCAGATCTGATCTCCAAATCTATTCCACTGCTTGCCTGCCTCCACTGCTCAATACCTGCTCAAGAACTGATGAGAATGACTTCCCAAACTCGTATTTCACCTGCAAAATAGTCACTCACTCTTTGTGGACGTGAGCAAAGGCTAAAATGTGGGCCAAATACGTGAGTAAACTCATTGGCATACTCAATCCCTTGATTGTGCAAGATCTGATGCACAACTATAGTCACAACTGATAGCAATCTGATTCTCTACCACTTGTCCCTGTTGAACTGAACATGCACTGACATGCAACTGAGTTAACTGATGTATTCTTTAGTTGTATTATGAGTTAATAACTTGTGAATCAATTAATAACTAATTCACCCAACTCATCTCTAGTCTATTGATCAGTTAGACTAAATACAACCAGTTTAACAAAGCTAAACTGAACACAACTCCATCAACTGCACCTCCAGTCCACTAAACTCAACTCACTTGAGTTCTAACTGAAGTCATGCATACAAAAACTCAACTGACTCACAAGAAAAGCGTATTTCCTTCTGACAGCTGCATGTGCCACCTCTGTAGCTCAAACTGAAGTGCTCCAAGAGAATAAGATCAAGTTTATAGTCCAAATATTATTATGAGACAATAATATTTGACTTTTCTATTTTTGACAGCCAGTCTAAAAATAGACTTTGATCACTCACACTGTGATCATTCACATTTTGATCAAAAATAGAAGTCCATCTATTTTTCCCAACTTGACCAATCATCCATAAACAGCAACCTGCAATCCATAGACATGATCCATATGTCTAAAAATAGACATAGTCTAAAAATAGACTTGCGCCAAAAATAGCCTGCGGGCCCACTTAGTGAAGGCGACTCTTTTCACTAAGCTCCATCATCTTGTTGTATTCTCAACAAGCATTTCTTGTTGCACACTTTTCAACATTGCTCAAGCCGTACCATTGCTGATTGAATAACACTGCTTCCACTGTCATTGTAAATACCATTTTTATTTCAGTTTGGTTTCAGTCTGTAAAGTTAGTTTTTGAGTTATTTCAATGTCAAATTTGAGTCAATTTCTTGGTCATTTCAGTTTCATAAATAAGTCAGAGCCCTATGTTGTTTATCGAAATAATGACTCCATAGCGAATGTTCCTCCACACCATTCCCTTAAAGGCATCCCACTAAGACTTCTAGAACTCCAGAATATATATATAAATAAATAAAACCAAGGAAAAAATATAATAAATATTTAATTTCTTAAATAAAACAAAAGTTATAAACTTTATATATTTCTATAATAATATGAAATTGCTAAAATATTATATATTTATAATCAAAGAAAATTAAAAAATTATAAATATAGTTTTATTTTAAAGCAAAAATAATTATATTATTATAATTTTTTAAAATATTTTTTATAAATTAATTATTAATTTGTATTAATAAAAACATAAATTATACCTATTCTATTGCTATTGATTTCTCACTTTCTCACTAGAAAGTGATAAATTTAGTTCATAATGTTTGTGTCATATTAATTGGCATAAACTTATAATAATAACAATAACAAACCAATATAAAACTATTGTCCACTAACTCATTATAAATCATACTTTTCCTGCTAAAAATCAAAAGAGCGTATGTCACACATTTATCTATAAAGATAATCATGCTAAAGGTGAGGCATCAACGTCAATAGGTATCTCCCAGAGTGATGTTTAGGTGTTGCAAACTCCAAATTTACCACTTTTTTTAGCTAGAAAAATAACCTTGTGGTCAACTTCCTTTATCTAGAGTTGTATTTTGTCTCACTAAAGTGAAAATTTCCTAGTGTACCTCATGCCTTTCCATCACAACCCTTTCATTAAAGTCTTAATTTCCCATATAAGTTCATAGTCTAATCTTCAGTAATGTGACTCTTTGTATTTCCAATATTTGGTGTACAATCTTCTAAGTTCTACATCAACCTCCTCATCTAGAATGAAACCTTATTCCAAGTGTTCCTCCTCCTTAGAGACTTAGGAGGCTTATTTCCTATTAAGTTGCAGCTGAAATTTACCGAAAACAGGCCTAGGCAGAGGATTCAATCCCCATTCTAGCTACTACGGTTGGTGATTGAGTGCAATCTTTACATTTTCCATGGTTGGAGCCTCTATGAACCATTGTCCCGAGTGAAGAAGAAATATAGCCAAGTGAGAGGGGATGGTGAAAGAAATTGGACTTTGGAAGACCAAACATGACTGCCTCACATAACAAAGAGAAGTTGTGATACTGATGAAGGGTTGAAGGCCAGGATTGCATAGACGAAGGTTGGAGGCAAGGGTTGCATAGACGAAGTCTGAAACCTTGGAGTTCTATGTATTTATTTAATAATATTTAATCAGATTTTTCATATTTATGTGGTTAGTTTTAATTGATATATAATATAAATATATTAGTATAAAAATAAAATAATAATATTATTTAACGGTTTGTTTTGGAATTTTATATATTTATGTTGTTAGTTTTAATTGGTATATATAATATAAGCATAAATTTATTAGTATAAAAATAAAATAATATTATTATTTAATTATTAGTTTTGGAATTTTATGCATTTCTTTATTATTTAATCGTATTGATAAGAAATTATTTAATCTTATTGGTAGATTAGTTTTTTATTTTGATTTTGATAATAAATCTTATTGACAAATTCGAAAAATTAACTCTCATCATCATTCATAAAGTTTTAAAACGTTGACATAAAATGGTTAATACTGTGGATTCTCGAATAACTAATCAAAAAATACTTATATAATTTATCTGCAAACTTCTTCAAAAATAAACACAAATATATCTTTTCCATTAAAAAATTTAACTCTTCACGAAGATTACAATGAAAGAATATACATCGAAATATCTGAAATATCTAAAAATAAACAGTCGATATCCATGAAAACTCTGTTGAAAGTTCGAACCTGAGCATAGAGAGTTCAGATTCCAAACAATTCAAATACTCAATCAAAGATCATATTCTTTTCTTTATATTTGCGATATTCAAGAAGGAAAAGAAATGTGAAAGACGCAATTTCAAGTGGAATTGTTGAATTTCAGGTCCATCTTTATTTATTGGCTTACAAGTCGCCATTACCAAGAAAAGTCCTGGGCAGAAACATGGAATCTTCCATGAACTCTCATGGATTCAGACATATGATTTAAAGAAATATCTACTGTAACACTTGCATAAATAGTATTTATCCTTAAGCTAAATCTGTAGAATATGTGATAGATGGACGCCATTGCAAAGGAGGGCAACTTTTCATCTCCAGGGGCTGGAACTTATACACTAGGGTGTTGTAATGCCTGCATAAGAATTGAAATCAAGAACATATGAATAATTACAGCATTTAAGGGTTGAAAATAACCAAAGCAATACCATGATTATTATAAATTAATGAGTTGCAGTCTGAAATATATACTCCCGCATTGAGTGTGATGAGGAACGCTTCTGCCACAGCTTTCAACGAGGCTAACCACCTTGGATACGTTGATGAGCTTTGCAATTTCAGGAGTAACCTTGGGACACACGCACCCCATGTCTGCACTTCTTATGAGACCACAACACGCAGCAGAAGGAGATTTTCCTACCAGTATCGAACTGCAATTGTTCACTAAACCTTGGACCTCATCCCCACATTTGTCTGCTTCCACATAAATTGCAGCAGCCAAGATGAGGCAGATGCATACAAATACAAATCGAAATCTTCTGAAATTCGCCATTCTGAAATCCTCTCTACAAAATTCTGATTGCAGAAAAGTTGTGTCTGTATGATTTCATTTGTGTGGAGGAATGGAATATTATATAGAATTTTGGAGAGAATAAACTATGATCATTAATGATTCACATAGTACTCCACTTTGGAAAAAAACATAACTTGTGGACGACGCTTACTTTGATTTTATCGACCATGAGATTTCAGTGGGAATCAAATCACACTATTTTTCTCATGTTGTGGCTGTGGCTGACTTGACTTGGACATAACCCCCAACATACGGCAGAGGAACGAGACCCACACGGCCAAACAACTTTTGTTGAATCCGATTGGGATACCAACTATAAAATTAGAATTGTTGACATGCTATGTGTTGTAATTTTCAATGATTTTCTTTTTCAATGGTTGAAATTATCTAAACGAATATATATAGATAGAAATTTATATTTTTTTATTACTGGAAAATTTATTATAATTTACTTGTCAAATCAGTAGTGAGGATAACTATCTCATAGTTAGTGGTCAAATCAGTAGTGAAGACAACTATCTCTGGCTACAGCTAACACACGTTGACTCATCACAGTGATTCAAGGATCCAGGTGGTCTCTAAGGGGGCATGCATGTTGATTCATCACCCTTATTCAAGGAAAATGATCCCACCTGGAATAATTGACTAGTAATCCGTAAGGAAGTAGGCTTTCACTCCTTCGAGATTCTAAGTCTTGGTTAATTCCCTTAGCAGTTGTTTATAATGCGACTTTTTGGAAGCCTTTCTGGTGGGTTTTTCCAGTCAAAATCTGGTAGCAACTTATTGGAATCGCAAGTTTGATAGCTATTTTCTGCACAATCAAAGCGTCCCAGGGGTTTTCCAGGGTGCTGAATCCAAATATGCAGTTAAAAAACCATTTTAACTACAACAAATCAAGAATTAACTTCAATTTTTTCGGCCGGATTTCATCATCCGAATCTCCAAAAAGTCTCATTATAGACAACTCCATTTCCTTATACACTAGAAAAATAAACTCTTAGCCAAACAATTTTTTTAGAACATACTCCAAGTCCAAAATAAAAATCTATATTATATTTATAAAATAATTTAAATAATTTATATTCATTCTTTAAAAAAATAAAAAACTATATATTTTTTATAGTTATTATTTTTTAAATCAAAGTTTTTTTTTTTTCAAATTGACTTTTTATCATTTTATGAAAAAGGAGTCACAAGAATTAGCTTTATACCCATCTTTTGAAAAAGGAGCCTCACTCTTTTGAAAAAGAAATTTGTTATTAATATTAGTGAGGAAAAAAAATATCGATTTTATGATTTTTTTTGTAAAGATATCGTTTAATATTTATTTTTTATATTTTATTAAAAATAAATAAAATAATTTTCCACTTAACACTCACTGACCCATCATTATTTATCCTTTTAAAGATAAATTAGATTGGCCCTCCCATAGAACTTACGATAGGAGCTTTCTAGAGAATAAACACTTCGAAAATTTCGGTGTATTAGAATCTAAAAGGAGTACCTAGCTAAGTATGAGGAAGAGATTGTATGCCGTAAAACTGCTTCTGCTTGGCTAAGAGTTCGTCTTCCTTGGACTTAAGGAAACAGGTTAACGGCCCAAGACCCAGAGGCATCTGGCAGGAGTGAAAGCCTGCTCCCTTACGGACCACCAGCGGGTTATTACAGGTGGCGTGGTTTTCCTTGATAACGGTGATGAGTCAAACCGACATTCGCGGATAGCAGCCAGAGATCGCTGTCCTCACTGTTGGTTTGACACCTGAGTTTGATAGGTTTTGCCACCTTCGGAAAAAAAAATAAAAAAAATAAAAATGAGGAAGAGATTGCAACAGGAGTATCTAAGGAGACAATCACGTTCCATCACAAAGCATTGAAGTGGTCAACAATTCCCTAATTTTTCAGAGATTTTTCAAAGATGCCGATAACTTTCAAGCAAAAGTTTTGTTATTAACGAAACTCTCGCTATTTTCGAAATATATAGCTTTCGTTAGATTTTTAAACGAAATTTTCGATGATCTCTTCTTGGAGGATAATTTTATTTATTTATTTATTTTTAATTTGATTGAATTTTTGCGAGCATAATTTTGTTTATTTATTTATTTTTAATGTGATTGAATTTTCACGAGAATTAGTATTATAGAAAAATGATTTACACATAAATTATGTTATGATTAAAGCTACATAAAATTTGATTAAATTTAAAAAAATTATTTTTTTATTTCATGTCCTAATTATATTAGTAAAATAAAAATTAAATGATTTACATTTAAATATGTTTATTTCTTTATTTATTAATTTTTAATTTATGAGAATGTTGCAATAATTTTTAATTTTCTTAATAACTTTGGTTTTAGAATGTGTATTTTTATAACCATGAAATTTTTTGGAATGTTATGAGTTATTATTGGTATGTCTAACATTTTGGGAGAACATTTCACCCATCTTCTAGGACATTACATTTTCTTATGATGAGAAGAGCTCCGACTCGAATTAAATATAGGAGGAATTAAAATATAGTTGTTAGGGAGGACGAAGATGAAGAGATGGTTGATTATAAACCAGCCTAGATCCATCTTAACCACGAATCTATCAAGCGTCGGGAGGGATCAAATCTCTCGAGATAAAAACCTTTTGTATATATGTGTCTCTTTCTTATTTCCTCTCTTTATCTCACCCCCAAACATACACAATCTCTCTCCATATATATCTATCTCTTTCTCTCCCCCCCTCTCTCTTCCCTCTTGCTCTCCTCTCTCCCTCACTCTCTGTCCTTGTCTCCCTTGTCACTCCCTCTCTCTCTCTCCACCTTTGTCCCTCTATGTTTTTCTTCTTTCCTCCCTCTCTCTCCCACTCCAACTCAATCTTTCTTCCTCTCTTTCTCTCCTCTCTCTCTCCCTTTCTCTCCCACCTTGCTCTGTCTCCCCCCCTTCCCCATCACTCTCTCCCTCTCTTCCTACCAACTCTGTCACTATCTCTCGCACTCTCTCCTTTTCTCTTTCCCCTCCATCTATGTGTCTCCCCCTATCTCTCTTCCCCTTCTCTCCCTATCTCTCTCATCTCCTCTTCTCTCTCTTCCCTACTCTCCTCTCTCCCTCACTTTCTCTCCATGTCTCCCTTGTCACTCCCTCTCTCTCTCCACCTCTATCTCTCTATGTCTTTGTTATTTCCTCCCACTCCCCCCCCCCCGCGCCCCTTTTTCTCTCTCTCTTAAATTTGTTCCCCTTGTATTGTGTTTAAGAAATATCTAAATTAGAAAAACTCAATTGGTTGTAAAATATTAAAGCTATATTTTGGATCAATCCTGTAAAAGAAAATACAATAATGAAAAAAGAATCATGCACTATCTTTCCTCTATTATTGTTAGTCATTTTGCTTACTCTAATTACTTGGATGCTTAGTTAAGATGGATCTGTGTTGGGTTTTAATAATATTATTTATATTATATAAGTTCTTAACAATTATTATTTATATTATATAAATTTCACATGTTTATATATAAAATTATTCTTATTTTTAATTTTATTAAAACCTTGATTTAATTTCTATGGGAATAAAGCCCCAAGGGATAGTTCAGTTTTGTGTTGTTAAGTACCTTGCCAATGGGGAGGTCACAGGGTCCTTTGGGGCTAGGCCTAGTTTGGGGGTTGATTTCACTGTTTGTTTGGGTATATTCTTTCGGGTTAATAAAAAAATTCTATGAGAATATTTTTAGTGGTATTGTAACAAATCTTATTCACAATTTCATAATATCAATGGAAAAGTGGGGGTGAATATGCATGTGGTAATCATAAGCCATGGTATTGGCCCATGGTATTGTAACAAAGCCTATTCATGAGTTAATAACAAAATAAAAATATAGCAAATTGAATTTTTTTTTTATTACTTTAAATTTTTATTATTAATTGATCCAACATTTAAATGTTTACACCCATCCTCCATATTGGGGTTTAACTTTTTATGTATCTTTTAACCTTTTGTTTATTACTTTAACTTTTATAACTCGAGCCAACTTTCAAATGTTAACACTCATCTCCCATATCACTTTTAACTTTTAATTATTTTTTTATTGAGTCGACATTTAAAATTGTTTATATACATATATTACACCTACACATCTACCTATATTGGGCTGTAGAGCGCCTCTCGCAGAATAATATGAGTTGAAACAAAAAACAATGAATTCAAGTCAATTGGTAAATTAATAATAATTCAATAATTTGTTAAGAGTCAAAACTTAATTAAATAAATTTAATTTAAGTAGTTAAGAATGGTTAAGTTAAATAGGAAAAACTTAAATGAAATCAAAAAATATTATAATAATCATAATTAGATAGATTATTATTATTATTTAGAGCAAGTTTAAATTAAAGAAAAATTAATAAACAAAATTAATATTAAAATTAGAAATTGTTTAAGTTAAACTAAATTAATAGGAAAAGTTAATATTTAAAATTATATATATATAAAAGGATTTATTTGCATATATGTGTAGGTGTAATGTAAAAAAATTTGTCAATATTAATGTGGATTCAATTAAAAAATTAAAAGTAATATGGAATTAAAATGAAAATAAACATTTAAATATTGGGTTGATTGATAATAAAAATAATTAAAAATAATAAATAAAAATTTAAAAATAGAAAATCCGGTACTCCATCTTTAGTATGACATTGGTTGAATACTCCACCTATCTAGAGGATAACTATATGCCGCTCTTCAACCATTTTATGAACCCAAAACTAATTCCAGGGTGGCATGTAGATAAAGATTTAACATGAATGACCCACTCTTCTTTGGATGGAAGGCGGAAACAGACTTCATAAGGTTATACAGTGATATGAGGTTCAACAGTAACTTTCCCGGGTGTAACTCCCGAGATGAGGGTTCAAATCTCATTGAGTATATATATGACCTATTGTGTCCTGGCTAGAAGAGTAGGCGACCCCAGAGCGGACGTCTCGCCTCTTGTTGAGGCATAAGTTTCCTGCTATTGTGTGGCTTGTAGGCAGTTGCACATAGCCTAGGTTTATAGTGGCAGCCAGTTAGATTTGATCCTGGGTCTATTCAGGATACCTCGTGTGTGGTTGTTGAGGCATAAGTTTCATGCTATTGTGTGGCTTGCAGTTGCACATAGCCTAGGTTTATAGTGGCAACCAGTTAGATTTGATCCTGGGTCTATTCAGGATAACTCATGTGTGGCTTGTAGGCAGTTGCACGTAGCCTAGGTTTCTAGTGGCAACTAGTTAGATTTGATCCTGGGTCTATTCAGGATAACTCTCACCAGTTACCCATTGTCCTAGATTAAAAAAAAATAGAGACTTCATAAGGTTTATTTCCTATTAATTTGTTGTTATTTATAGATTGAACTGGAAATAAACAAAGCCTAGGTTTATAGTGGCAGCCAGTTAGATTTGATCCTGGGTCTATTTAGGATAACTTGTGTGTGGCTTGCAGGCAGTTGCACATAGCCTAGGTTTATAGTGGCAGCCAGTTAGATTTGATCGTGGGTCTATTCAGGATAACTCTCACCAGTTACCGATTGTCCTAGATTAAAAAAAAAAAACAGACTTCATAAGGTTTATTTCCTATTAATTTTTTGTTATTTATAGATTGAACTGGAAATAAACAAAATCAAGAAGTTGTTATTTAGTCTAATTAGCTGGGGGAATTGTCTAGAAAGTTATGGAAATTTCTGTCATATTTAGATAAAATCGGCAAGGATTTTTGTAAATCCAAGTTATAGTTGTTAAACTTCAAAATTTTAGGTGTCCGAAACGTTTTGATGGTGCTAAATCCATTTTCACCATCAAAAACACGATTCAAACACTGCCTCTACAAGATTTTTTGAAATTTTTTTGCCCGGATTCAAACCACTTTTGGTTGTCCGGGAAATTCCTCCGCCTCGGTAAACGACTTCATAACAAAATGAATTTTAATATTTTTTAGATAAAATAAAGTCATTATATACACACACACACACACACACACACAAGTAGTGACTATAAATTAAGACACACACACACACACACACACACACACATAAGTAGTGACTATAAATTAAGATCCATTTCACCTTATAAATTAAAATAACGATCCCATAACCATATTTAAATTTAATTAATACTCACATAAAATCTTAATACTTACAATGGATATTCACCCCTAGTTTACCTTTGATATTATTAACTTGTAAATATGTTTTGTTACAATATCATAGGCCAATACCATGACTTATCAATACCATATGCCCAAAAAAACCATAAATTATTTCACAACCAAAATTAATAATATGATAATAATCTTAACCAAGGATATTCACCCCAACTTTAATATGGATATTATTAACTGCTTTGTTACAATACCTTGGGCCAATGACATAGATTATCAATACCACATGCCCAAAAACCCTATCTTATTTCACAATCAAAATATTTTATTTTAATAACATTATTTTTAATTAAATAAAAAAAGAAATGAGTTTATAATTACTTTTGAGATATATATAAACCCTCTATCCTCACAACTACTAAAAATATTCCCATAGAAATTAAATCAAGGTTTTAATAAAATTAAAAAAGGGACTCCTTTTGTATATAGATATGAAAAGTTTATGTATTATAAATAATGTTAGATCTAAGACTTTTGTAATCCATAATGTAGATAAATTTTTTGGGAATAATCACACCATTAGGATTTAGTGGACGTTTCAAACCAACTAATGTGGTTCATCCTCAAAACAAGGTTGGTTTGAAACGTCAACGAAATCTTAATGATGTGATTATTCCGAAATTCATTTATCTAAAAATAAATGATATTATTAAGAGCTAGAACATATCCATTTTAACTAAGAATCCAAGGCATAAGAGCAAGCAAAGTGGCTCTTAATGATAGAGAAAAGATAGTGCATAATTCTTTTAAGTTTTTCATTATTGTATTTTCCTTGACATGATTGATACAAAATATAGGTTTAATATTTTACAACTAATTGCGTTTTTTCAATTTAGATACTTTTGTAAATATAATTCAATGAGATCAAATTTAAGAGAGAGAGTGGGGAGTGGGAGGGGAGGGCAGAGAGAGTGGGGGGACAAATAGTGACAGAGATCGAGGGCAGAGAGAGAGAGAGAAAGAGAGAGTGATCAGGGGAGATAGAGAGAGGGAGGTGGGAGAGAGGAAAGAAGATAGAGAGAAGGGGAGAGAGGGTGAGGGAGAGAGAGATGGAGTTGGACGCATAGAGATATGGAGGAAAGAACAAAGACATAGAGAGGTATAGGTCGAGTGAGAGAGGGAGTGGCAAGGGAGATATGGAGAGATAGTGAGGGAGAGAGGAGAGGAAGGAAGAGAGAGAAAAGGAGGAGAGAAGTAGGGAGAGAAGGGGAAGGGAGAGAGGGAGACACATAGATTGAGGGGAGAGAGAGAAGGAGAGAGGGAGGGAGATAGTAAAAGAGTTGGAGGGAAGACAGAGAAAGAGAGAGAGTAAGAGTGTGTGTGATGGGGACATAGAGATAGAGGGAGGAGGTAGAGAAAGGGAGAGAGAGGAAGGAAGAGAGAGAGAATGAGAAAAAGAGAGAGGGAGAGAAAGGTAGGGAAGAAGAAAGACAAAGAGATAAAGGTGGAATGAGAGGGGGAGTGACAAGGGAGGGATGGAGAGAGAATGAGGGAGAGAAGGGGAGAAAGGGAGAGAAGGGGAATATATATATATATATATATATATATATATATATATATATATATATATATAGAGAGAGAGAGAGAGAGAGAGAGAGAGAGAGAGAGAGCTTGTGTGTTTGGGGAGGTGAGATAGAGAGATACAGAAGAGATGAAGGGAGATATAGATATGGATGACAGGGGGAGAGAGAGGGGAAAATAGAGAGAGAGAGAGAGAGTGAGAGAGAGAGAGAGAGAGAGAGGGAAAATGGCGATTATTTAGTTACCAAGATTGAATGCAAATAAAACAAAGCAATCAATTATTAATGTTATTTTTCCATAAACATATTGAGTACTTCACCTCATCTCCATTGAGCTTGAATTTGATCTACAAAATATTTGAAAAATCACAGAGTTTGGAAAATCTAGTGACTACTTGATTCTAACCAAGCCCAGTACAACATAAAACACAACTTATATTGTCCATCATTCTAAGAAGACAATGAGGAATACATGATATACAAGTGTGAATACCCTATAGATATTTCTAAATTGATAACATCATTTGGCATCGGGTGTATTTGGCTTTTTCATATGAAGAAATCATAGACGCACATTCTCCCCTAGTTCCATGAGCCAATAAGCCTTCTCATTTGAAACATCATATGATGCCATGTCCAAACAAATAATTATGTAACCCCACAACCAAATGAAAATTACTAAATGCCATAGTAGCAAGTTGTGTCTCCTTTTCTTGCAACTGCTCTCTTAGCCTTTGTGTTTTCTGCCTGTAGTTGCCTCTGATGATTGAATCCCTTAGTTTTAGATCATTCAATTATTTTCCCATCTCATTGAATTTCTCCTCGATGTGGCCCACATATTATACACTTTTTGATTTTGCAATTTGCATCCATCTATGTGTTCTGCCCCTTTCCTTCTCTAACTCAAAGAGGATTGGGGTGGTGAATTTCTCAGGTATAATCGTACCTCCCTCAACAACTTTATAATAGGATTCCAAATTTGGTTGTGGATCAAGATCTTGGAGCCCTTGGAGGAATTGTTCATATTCTTTTGGGGTGGCTACCCCTTCCTGTAACACCTCCTGCTGCTCTTGCAATAACCCTTGTTTCTCCTGTAGCAACCCTTGTTTCTCCTGTAGCTGCTATGTTTACTCTTGTATCTCTTATGTTTCTTCTTGTAACATGACAACTTGTGTCTTGAGTCTCTTAAAGGTGACTTCCCTAGTGGTGGGCCTTCCCATAGGTAGCACAAGTTGCTTGGTTTTGGCCTTAGCATTGGTGACTTCTTCAATTTTTCCCTCACTAGGTCCCACTTATTCCTTCTTGATTACTAACTTGTCAATAGTGATAGGGATTTTAGCAGGAGGTTGAGGCTTACCTTGCCTTATCTTGGTGCTCTTCCTTATTTTGAAGTACAAGGGACCTTGCCTTGACTGTCTTCTTTTGGGCTTAACAAGTGTGTCCAATGTGGCCAATGTTGCAATTACTTCTTGCTCGATGTTCCCTAGAGAGAGACTTGTCTTTTGTCCTTGTTTTCCTATATCTTGAGGCTTGGGTGTCCCCTTAGGGTTCTCTTCCTTTGTTCCTTGGTTTTCTCCTTCTCCTTCCTCTGTTTTTGTTTCTTATTCTTATGTTCCTACTACCCCCTGTTCTTCGTTCTTTCCTCCAATTCTAGAGGTTGGTGTTTCTTCATGTGTGATGGCTTGGGTTTCAATGAAAATTTCCCTATCCATGTCTACACAATTAGTCCATAGGACAATGTTCCTTAGGTGACTCAGATCATCCTTAATAATAAGCTTCATGAGACCATGGTGGGAAATATGTTGGTGCTTCCCTTCCCTCACTTTTTGGCTCATTTCAATGATAGATTATAGGAGGAAATGGGGAACACTAAGTCTCTGTGGAATAGGTAATAATACTTTGAATGTTAGCTCATGGAGAAGCCTAAAATGATAGGCATACACAATGCTCAATCTCGCATCAAAGGATATGTATTTGAGGATATGATGGGCCACTACATCCAAGGGGTAAGGTAAGTTTTCTATTCTCACTCCATTCTTGTCTTCTATAGACTTTTCTTTCTGAATGAAGAAGTTCTTCCTCGTTGTAACACTCCCTACCTTATCCTCCTTGCTCTATCATATTCCTAAGGGTAATGTAGTCACTCTGCTTATGAGTTCAACATTTAAAGATATGGAAAGTCCCCTAACAATAGTAGTGGCATTATATTCTCCCTTAGTGTTTAGTGCCATGGAAAATTCTTGAGTTATGCCATCATTAGAACCCTTCAACTATTCAAAGAAGCCCATCCATTGATGTCTTAGACAAATATTTTCCATAGGAGTATGTTGATGAGTTCTTTTTGTGTTTTTGGGTTCTCTTATGTTGAAACCTCCGTCCATTTCTCCTACTTCTCCTTCTCTAGGTTACTTAAGTGTATTTCAAATTTTGGCCTTGGAGTAGTCTTGGTTGTAGAGACAGTGTCAAGTTTTCCTTGTTATCAGAGGGAAAGAAGGATGCTAATAACTCTTTTATCAAAATACACTTTACTCTAACCCTATCTGACTTCACATATAACAATTTCCAAAGGGATCTATCGCACAATTATTTACCACATGACACTTAATTCAAGCAGAATTCCCCATGCAGAGGTATGGAAAAAAAGAGGGAGAAATATACTTATTCCTTTCAAGATAACTTTGTCATGTTCATGAGGGTTTTGAGAAAAACTTTGGGTAGTTTTGGCTCCCTTTCTCCCTCCAATTCTCTCCTGTAGCTTCCTTTCGGGCCTCTTCTAGCATTTTAGAGCCTCCTATATCTCCTTCTGTAGCACCTGCAAATACTCTTTGAAGTAGATCAATGGAACCTAGGTAGTTTTTGATAGCACTAGCTCGTCCTTCTCTAACTGTTTTCTAGAAATGAGCAAGTATAAAAATAAAGTTGAGCCTTGTACTTAATATTCCTTTTTACAGTAAAGGCTCAGAGTGCTTTGGTGACATGGCTCTAGTATGAACTTCCCTTTTTTAACCATTGTGCCCACTCCTTGCAATCATCACCTTAATCCTTGCGATCATCACCTGACTCCTCGTAATCACCCCTTCGCTTGAGTTTAATTTTCCACATTCATGTTTGACTGAATGAATTTTAATATACTAATCAAAGGTGGCAAAGTTTACTAGCCACCTCCAGCCCATAAACAAAATTAATTTCTCAATCATTACACATTTTATCATTATGTGCATACGGAAGAGGTGAGGGTTGTCATATCTGAGCCTACCTATGATGTTAATTTGTTGGATATACTTGCATGTTGGAGTTGGATTTCATAACACAATGATATTTAAGGTGTTGGTTTCCTTTGCTTGCTTCTACACAATTACTCTTATCTTGATGACCTTTTGACTGATAAAATTGCTAGGTGTGTAGGTTACTTCTCAGTGTCCCATCTGCTACTGGTGAAGTGGCTGAAATGCTTCTTAAGGAGGATGTATCCCTTCTAAACTTCAAAAATGGCTTCATTATGCTCAAGGTGGCTGGATCTTCTGCTCTGAGGGTGGAAATAAATTGATGTTGAGTTATATTGTAATTGTACATGCTCCTATAGGAGGAATCCTCTTCCTGTAGCAATTATTTAATTCCTCTTCAATACCTCATTATTGCATGTGGGATTGATGGCAAGTCATAGGGGGTATAAAGGTAGGGTTAAAATCATCAAGAGGTATTGAAGAGGATTTATTATTTATTTATTCTTAATGTGATTGAATTTTCACGAGAATTAGTATTATAGAAAAATGATTTATACATAAATTATGTTATGATTAAAGCTACATAAAACTTGATTGAATTTTAAAAAATTATTTTTTTATTCCATGTCCTAATTATATTAGTAAAATAAAAATTAAATGATTTACATTTAAATATGTTTATTTATTTATTTATTAATTTTTAATTTATGAGAATGTTGCAATAATTTTTAATTTTATTAGTTTTTAAAGTTGTTTAAATAACTTTGATTTTAGAATGCATATTTCTATAACCATGAAATTTTTTGGAATGTTATGTGTTATTATTGGTATGTCTGACATTTTGGGAGAACACTTCACCCATCTTCAAGGACATTACATTTTCTTATGATGAGAAGAGCGCCAGCTCGAATTAAATATAGGAGGAATTAAAATATAGTTGTTAGGGAGGACAAATATGAAGAGACGGTTGATTATAAACCAGCCTAGATCCATCTTAACCACGAATCTATCAAGCGCCAGGAGGGATCAAATATCTCGAGATAAAAACCTTTTTTTTGAGTGCAAAACTTGAGGAAAGGTTTGCACCTCGAGATATTTGATCGCTCTTCGCACTTGATAGATTCGGGGTTAAGATGGATCTAGGTTGGTTATATAATATCTATATTTGTATATATGTGTCTCTTTCTTATTTCCTCTCTTTATCTCACCCCCAAACATACACAATCTCTCTCCATATATATCTATCTCTTTCTCTCTCCCCCTCTCTCTTCCCTCCTGCTCTCCTCTTTCCCTCACTCTCTCTCCTTGTCTCCCTTGCCACTCCCTCTCTCTCTCTCTCTCCACCTTTGTCCCTCTATGTTTTTCTTCTTTCCTCCCTCTCTCTCCCACTCCAACTCAATCTTTATCCCTCTCTTTCTCTCCTCTCTCTCTCCCTTTCAGTCCCACCTTGCTCTGTCTCCCCCCCTTCCCCATCACTCTCTCCCTCTCTTCCTACCAACTCTGTCACTATGTCTCCACTCTCTCCTTTTATCTTTCCCCTCCATCTATGTGTCTCCCCCCCTCTCTCTTCCCCTTCTCTCCCTATATCTCTCATCTCCTCTTCTTTCTCTTCCCTACTCTCCTCTCTCCCTCACTTTCTCTCCATGTCTCCCTTGTCACTCCCTCTCTCTCTCCACCTCTATCTCTCTATGTCTTTGTTATTTCCTCCCATTCGCCCCCCCTGCCCTTTTTCTCTCTCTCTCTTGAATTTGTTCCCCTTGTATTGTGTTTAAGAAAGTATCTAAATTAGAAAAACTCAATTGGTTGTAAAATATTAAAGCTATATTTTGGATCAATCCCGTCAAAGAAAATACAATAATGAAAAACTTAAAAGAATCATGCACTATCTTTCCTCTATTATTGTTAATCACTTTGCTTACTCTAATTACTTGGATGTATAGTTAAGATGGATCTATGCTGGGTTTTAATAATATTATTTATATTATACAAGTTCTTAACAATTATTATTTATATTATATAAAGTTCACATGTTTATATATAAAAGTATTCTCATTTTTAATTTTATTAAAACCTTGAATTAATTTCTATGGGAATAAAGCCCAAAGGGATAGTTCACTTGGCCAAGTTCCTATTGTTAAGTAACTTGCCAATCGGGAGGTCACGGGGTCAAATCTCCTTGACACCTTTGGGGCTAGGCCTAGTTTGGGGGTTGATTTCACTTATGGGAATATTTTTAGTGGTATTGTAACAAATCTTATTCACAATTTCATAATATCAATGGAAGTGGGGGTGAATATGCATGTGCCTATTCATGAGTTAATAACAAAATAAAAATATAGCAAATTGAATTTATTTTTTTTATTACTTTAAATTTTTATTATTAATTGATCCAACATTTAAATGTTTACACCCATCCTCCATATTACATTTAAAATTGTTTACATACTTACATTACACCTACACATCTACCTATATTGGGCGGTAGAGTGCCTCTTTGCAGAATAATATAAGTTGAAACAAAAAACAACGAATTCAAGTCAATTGGTAAATTAATAATAATTCAATGATTTGTTAAGAGTCAAAACTTAATTAAATAAATTTAATTTAAGTAGTTAAGGATGGTTAAGTTAAATAAGAAAAACTTAAATGAAATCACAAAATATTGTAATAATAATAATTAGATAGATTATTATTATTATTTAGGGCATGAATTAAAGAAAAAATTAATAAACAAAATTAATATTAAAATTAGAAATTGTTTAAGTTAAACTAAATTAATAGAAAACATTAATATTTAAAATTATATATATATATATATAAATAAAAGGATTTATTTGCATATATGTGTAGGTGTAATGTGAAAAAATTTAGCAATATTAATGTGGATTCAATTAAAAAATTAAAAGTAATATGGAATTAAGATAAAAATAAACATTTAAATATTGGGTTAATTGATAATAAAAAAAATTAAAAATAATAAATAAAAATTTAAAAATAGAAAATCCGGTACTCCATCTTTAGTATGACATTGGTTGAATACTCCACCTATCCAGAGGATAACCATATGCCGCTCTTCAACCATTTTATGAACCCAAAACTAATTCCAGGGTGGCATGCAGATAAAGCTTTAACATGAATGACCCACTCTTCTTTGGATGGAAGGCGGGAACATAATTTATAAGGTTTATTTCCTATTAATTTGTTGTTATTTATAGATTGAAGTGGAAATAAACAAAATCAAGAAGGTGTTATTTAGTCTAATTAGTTGGAGGAATTGTCTAGAAAGTTATGGAAATTTCTGTCATATTTAGAGAAAATCGGCAATCGGCAAGGATTTTTGTAAATCCAAGTTATAGTTGTTAAACTTCAAAATTTTAGGTGTCCTAAACGTTTTTGATGGTGCTGAATCCATTTTCACCATCAAAAACACGATTCAAACACTGCCTCTACAAGAGTTTTTTAATTTTTTTTGCCCGGATTCAGACCACTTTTGGTTGTCCGGGCAATTCCTCCGCCTCGGTAGACGACTCCATGACAAAATGAATTTTAATATTTTTTAGATAAAATAAAATCATTATATATATATATATATATATATATATATATATATATATATAGATATCACATAAAAAAATAACACATAAGTAGTGACTATAAATTAAGATCCATTTCACCTTATAAATTAAAAATAACGATCCCATAACCATATTTAAATTTAATTAATACTCACATAAAAACTTAATACTTACAATGGATATTCACCCCTAGTTTACCATTGATATTATTAACTTGTAAACATGGTTTGTTACAATATCATGGGCCAATACCATGGCTTATCAATACCACATGCCCAAAAAAACAATAAATTATTTCACAACCAAAACTAATAATATGAGAATATTCTTAACCAAGGATATTAACCCCAACTTTAATATGGATATTATTAACTGCTTTGTTACAATACCTTGGGCCAATGACATGGATTATCAATACCACATGCCCAAAAACCCTATTTCATTTCACAATCAAAATATTTTATAAATATTTTATTTTAATAACATTATTTTTAATTAAATAAAAAAGAAAAGAGTTTATAATTGCTTTTGAGATATATATAAACCCTCTACCCTCACAACTACTAAAAATATTCCCATAGAAATTAAATCAGGTTTTAATAAAATTAAAAAAGGGACTCCTTTTGTATATAGATATGAAAAGTTTGTATATTATAAATAATGTTAGATCTAAGACTTTTGTGATCCATAATGTAGATAAATTTCTTTGGGAATAATCACAACATTAGGATTTAGTGGATGTTTTAAACCAACTAATGTGGTTCATCCTCAGAACAAGGTTGGTTTGAAACGTCAACAAAATCTTAACGATGTGATTATTTCGAAAGCCATTTATCTAAAAATAAATAATATGATTAAGAGCTAGAATATATCCATTTTAATTAAGAATCCAAGGGATAAGAGCAAGAAAAGTGACTCCTAATGTCATGATTCTTTTAAGTTTTTCATTATTGTATTTTCCTTGACATGATTGATACAAAATATAGGTTTAATATTTTACAATTAATTGCGTCTTTTCAATTTAGATACTTTCGTAAATATAATTCAATGGGATCAAATTTAAGAGAGAGAGTGGGGAGTGGTAGGGGAGGTCAAAGAGAGTGGGGGGACAAATAGTGACAGAGATCGAGGGCAAAGAGAGAGAGAGAGAGAGAGAAAGAGAGAGTGATTAGGAGAGATAGAGAGAGGGAGGTGGGAGAGAGGAAGGAAGAGAGAGAGGAGGGGAGAGAGGGTGAGGGAGAGAGAGATGGAGTTGGACACATAGAGATAGGGAGGAAAGAACAAAGACATGGAGAGATATAGGTAGAGTGAGAGAGGGAGTGGCAAGGGAGATATGGAGAGATAGTGAGGGAGAGAGGAGAGGAAGGAAGAGAGAGAAAAAGAGAAGAGAGAAGTAGGGACAAAAGGGGAAGGGAGAGAGGGAGACACATAGATGGAGGCGAGAGAGAGAAGGAGAGAGGGAGGGAGATAGTGAAAGAGTTGGAGGGAAGACAGATAAAGAGAGAGATAAAGAGTGTGTGTGATGGGGGCATAGAGATAGAGGGAGGAGGTAGAGAAAGGGAGAGAGAGGAAGGAAGAGAGAGAGAATGAGAAAAAGAGAGAGGGAGAGAAAGGTAGGGAAGAAGAAAGACAAAGAGATAAAGGTGGAATGAGAGGGGGAGTGACAAGGGAGCGATGGAGAGAGAATGAGGGAGAGAAGAGGAATATATATATATATATATATATATATATATATCTATCTATCTATATATATACATATATATATCTATATATATATATATATATATATATATATATATATATATATATATATATATATAGAGAGAGAGAGAGAGAGAGAGAGAGAGAGAGAGAGAGAGAGAGAGATTGGGGTGAGAGGGAGGGGGAGAGAGAGAAGGAGAGAGATAGGTGGAGAGAGAGAGAGTTGCAGGAGAGAGAGAGTGGGGGAGAGAGAAATTGGGGAGAGAGAGAAGGAGAGAGGGAAGGAGATAGACACAGAGGTGAAGGGGGAGAGAGGGGGAATACTAAAGAGACAAATATAGATATTATATAGTATTATATAACCAACATAGATCCATATTAACCCCAGATCTATTAGCCGTTGAGAGGGATGAAATCTCTCGAGATGCAAACCTTTCCACAAGTTTTGCACTAAAAAAAGAGGTTTTCACCTCGAGATATTTGATCCCTCTCGATTCTTAATAGATACGTGGTTAATATGGATCTACGTTGGTAACTTTAAGCTCATTATTAAGGATTTGTTGCATGTGTATTAATAATTACTAACAATCAATATCCACAATGAAATAAGGAAATATAGGTGAATGCATAAGATACTTAAATGAGTTGTATGCCACTCAAGCTTCCAAGGAGTTGAACTACGTGTGTCCAAAATAATATCTTTTTAGGGGTTTCACATTAATGTAAATTCTTTATCTTCAGTATATGCATTTCTTGTATAAAATCATATTAGTAACTCAGGCTTTAAAGGAGTTGAGTGTAGTGTGTGGATTCTAATATTTTTTTAGAGGTTCTCATTGATTGAAGTTATCTTGTATGCATCTCTTGTATAAAATCCTATGTGGAGGTGTTAAGGGTGAGATTAAACTATAGGGGTATGTTGTCTTAAAAGGAATTTAGGCTTGACTGAGTTTCGTATAATACTAGTGAAATCATCCCACTATAGCGTTTTAATAAATATGATTTTATCATTAAGGCTTCTTTTCATATTTTCTTTATAACTTTAAGCCCATCAAGGATTTGTTGCGTGTGCATTAGTAGATACTAATAATCATGATCCATTAGGAAATAAGGAGTAAGAGGCACATGCATAATATACCTAAATGAATTATATGTCACTCAAGCTTCTAATGAGTTGAGTTAAGTGTGTGGAAATTAATATCTTAAATCATGATCCACAAGGAAATCAGGAGTAAGAGGTGTATGCATAATATACTTAAATGAGTTGCATGCCACTCAAGCTTCTAGGGAGTTGAGCTAAGTGTGTGGAAAAGAGTATCTTTTTGGGGGTTTCCCATTAATGGACATTCTTTATCTTCAATGTATGCATTTCTTGTATAATATCATGTTAGCAACTCAGGCTCGAAAGGTGTTCAGTGTCGTGTATGGATTTTAACAATTTTTAAGAGGTTTGGCATTGATGGAAGTTATCTTGTATGCATCTCTTGTACAAAATATTATCAGGAGGAGTTAAGGGTGCCATTCAACTATGGGGGTTACACTTTCTTAACAAGCATCTAGGATCAACTGATTTTTGTACAATACAAATGAAATTATCTCACTATTGGGTAGATCATTATTCCTCTAACATTGGGGTTGGATCGAGCTTAGGCATAGCCAAGCCTTGACAGAGAGAGAAAAATTTCATTGATAACTACATTAATCACTTATTTCCAATGATTATTGTCAATTTGCATGGACATTTTTCTTTTTAAAAGTTGATTGAAATCTTATCATAAATCCTAGAAGTTGTTTAATTCCAATTGCCAACCTTCTCTCATCTAGTGATTGTCACTTTTCTATTTCTTAATGCATTCCATTGCAAGTATCAAGACAAGAGGGCACCATCTAAGGAATATGTAGAATTTTCAAGAGATATAACTTAAATAAAAATGTGTACGAATAGAAGATATGTTTGATCTTCTAACCTTTCCTAGATAAATGATTCCACCTAGTTTATTGAACAATGTGCTCAAGGATTTAGAGCCAATCTCCAAGCCACTATGCCACTGAGAAGGTTAATGAATGGTGATTATTTGGTTACCAAGATTGAATGCAAATAAAATGAAGCAATCAATTATTAGCGTTATTTTTCCATAAACATATTGAGTACTTCACCTCATCCCCATCGAGCTTGAATTTGATCTACAAAATATTTGAAAAATCATAGAGTTTGGAAAATCTAGTGACTACTTGATTCTAACCAAGCCTAGTACAACATAAAACACAACTTATATTGTCCATCATTCTAAGAAGACAATAAGGAATACATGATATACAAGTGTGAAGACCCTATAGATATTTATAAATTGATAACATCATTTGGCATCAGGTGTATTTGGCTTTTTCATATGAGAAAATCATAGACGCACATTCTCCCCTAGTTCCATGAGCCAATAAGCCTTCTCATTTGAAACATCATATGATGCCATGTCCAAACAAATAATTATGTAGCCCCACAACCAAATGCAAATTACTAAATGCCATAGTAGCAAGTTGTGTCTCTTTTTTTTGCAACTGCTCTCTTAGCCTTTGTGTTTTTTGCCTGTAGTTGCCTCTCATGATTGAATCCATTAGTTTTAGATCATTCAATTATTTTACCATATCATTGACTTTCTCCTCGATGAGGCCCACGTATTACACACTTTTGGATTTTGCAATTTGCATCCATCTATGTGTTCTGCCCCTTTCCTTCTCTAACTCAAAGAGGAGTGGGATGGTGAATTTTTGATGTTTCATTGTTTTTGATGCTACTAAATTGATAATCAATGTAGAGGAGATTACGTATTGTGCATGTATTCCACAATAGTGTATAATCGGGATAATCTCTGTGAATAAGTGTTTATTATTCAAAGTTTCTACAGTCTAGAACCTAGTGTGAAAAAGTGGCTCAGATCTCAAAACTGCTGTCATTGAACTTGGGAGTTTAGGTCATAACCACATGGAAGCAGGATCGTGCATGTGGTTGGAACCTCATAACTCTACTCTTGCCTTGTTGTGTGTGCCTTTGGGGTGTTATGTGAGAGAAAAAAGGTCCCAGCTCAAGGATCGATCACTTGGGGTGATTGTTCAACTCCCGAGTGATCTGTAGTCCATGTAAGATGTCAATAAGTTTTCAGTTGTAGCCACCACTTCCTTAATTGGAACTTAGAGTTAGGGTCATTTCATAGTGACACTCGTCTCATGTTTACTTGAGTAAGCTTCTGAATTTCGGTAAATGTGGGAGGAGGTAGTTAGAAGGTGGTATCATATCTTTTAGGTTCAAACACTTGGATTGAATGGGACATATATGATTGTTATGCATGCATGTTAGTTCTCGACATGTTTTCTATACATTCATTGTGATGGCCATTGTTGTAGTTTTGTGTCATCATGATGTTGATGTTGAGATAATTGATATGTTCATGTAATTATATATATACATTTATTGTGCTAATCTAGATTGATTGAGGTAGTGTCCCGTGAAGTTCAAATTGATTTTGATTATGTCTATATTTGGTTTATCTAACATGACATGTTTGTAGGAGTTAAAAGATCATATATGACGCGAAAAATGGTGGATTACAGTTCATGTGACTCTCCTTATAGTTCAATAGAGCAACAAGGAAATTAGTGCTCTCCTTATATTGCAGATAGAAGGTTGAAGGCCAAAATCAGAAGTTGCAAGGAAGATAATGACTGGATAATTCAGTCACAGGAAATACTTTCTAGAGCTCAAGAAAAGAAAGTCGAGGTTAATGCAATGATCCTTTAGAGCTTATCATATTTGCATAGATAGGGACAACCAAGAATCAATCATGGATAGGAGGAAAGGACTAATGGGGCATATGGTAATAGGTCTCGATTGGGGCATGAGTTGGACAAGGATGACACAGTCAAAGGTGGCAGATGGTTGGATAAACCTGATAGGAGAGGTAATTCTTATGAGTTCTATTCTAGTTATGGTTCAAGATATATCATGGTGATTACTGCCATCATCCTTATAGGAGGAGTGAGAAGCAATACTTTCGAGATGAGTTCAAGAAATCCAAGCCTCCTACATTTTATGGAGAGATGAAGAAAACAAAAGATACAAAAGAATGACTACTTAGGATGAAGAAGTTCTTCGAATTTTATGATTATATGGATAATATGAAAGCCATAATAGTTATTTTCATTCTCAAGTGAAAAATAGATATCTGGTGGGATGATATGAAGTGTGTCAGAGGAATCAAGACAAAGGATTTGAGTTGGCATGAGTTTAAAATACTCTTAAGAAAGAAGAACTTGTTCGAGAGATATTACGATGGAAAATATAAGGAGTTCTATGAGTTTAAGATGGGATCTATGAAAAATGAAGAGTATACATGTTGGGGCCTTCATTTTGAATTTTGAAATTTTTTGAGGATACAAAGAAAGGAAAACATGTGGCGGCAACAATGATCATGTTGCAGAGAAGATAGCTAGGAAGGGAAACAAGAACAGGAAATTGCGGGACGGTTGCGGAAAGGTGTCACCAGAAAGTATGGGCAGCCGAGTGGACAAGGTGGATGAGAGGTAGCTGAGGAAATATACAACCGAATAGAACTGGTAGTGAAAATGATCGAGAAACATACAAAAGGAGGAGACTGCAAGGAGATAAGGGTTCAATAGTTTTGGTTAAGGATGAGTAGCGAGGAGGGTGTGAGCTACCAGAGTATCCAACCTGAAGGCCAAAGCAGTAGCAGGAAAGTCAGAGTTGAGGTCTATTAGGATTCACGATGTTCTATAAGACCGATATTTTATATATTTATCTATGGCTGAGGCCGATTGTATAGTGTATTGAACCTTTTGTTGGATTAATATAAATGTGAAATTAGACTGGTTACTTGGTATCATTTGTGTATTTGGTTATGATTCATGGACCCACTAAAAGTTTTATATATTGCGAGTCTATTCTCATGTTAGATTGATCATCATGTTGATATGTTGTTAGATTGAATATATGCCTTGGGTCGTATATAGAGTAACGGTTAAGATATCCATGACATTGTACTAAAAACTTAGTTTTGGTAGTGGCATGCCTCGGGTGAGACTCCTTGTTCCTCGAGGTAAGGTGAAAATGTTGGCATTGTTCTAGACTAAAAAAACCATTGTCGGCCCCTTGCCTAAACCCAGGGTCTTTCCCTAATGTCATTTTTTGCCAACAATACGACCAAGATTCTAGAATTGTTTAGGTATTTTCCATATCTTAAGGATGAGAAGATTAAGGTTCAAAGGTTCATCAATGGATTGCCTTTAGCATTTAAATATTGGATTGCATATGATGAGCCCTAGTCATTGGGAATTTGAAACATTGTTATGAGCAGTCTAAGCGTAAGTCTGAGCCTGAGTGCAATTGGAAAGAGAATGACAAGACTAAAGGAAAGTGGGTTAAGAAGCGAGGAAGACCTTAGGATGCAGGTGACAAGGAGAACATAGCATAATACAAGAAGTGCAATGCAGCCGACAGAGGACATGGGCCTTAACCTGAGGATTAGAACAAAGGTGAAGGAAGGAAGCCTTTGCAGTGTTGGACTTGTGGTGGAGATCATGACAGGAGAGATTTTCCACATCATTAGGGTGGAAGACCTCAGGTTTGTATTGCTCAGGAGGCACAAATAGTTGGAGATGTTATGCATAGTATTTTTGGATTTATGCAACGGTGGATAATAGGTAGATTGTTTATTAGACATCCATTATTGAGTTTGAAGGTAAATTTTGTGATCAAGCTATTTCTATTTTGATTGAACCTGTATCTAACTATAGTTATATTAGTCTTGACCTGGTGGATAAGTGTTACTTGAATAAAGAAGCACATGCAAAATATTAGTTAGTGCAATTAGCTACCGGGACCAAGTGAAGAGTTCATCATTGAGTGAGATCTTGTGCATTTGAACTAAATGGTATGCCTACATTAGTACCACTAAATGTGCTTCCTTTGGGTTCATAAAATATGATTTTCGACATGGATTGGTTGTACATTCATAGGACTAAGGTAGTATGTTACGATAAGGCTATTGAGTGCCTAGATGATGACGAGTAATGAAGAGTTTTACAGGGAAAGAAGAAGTCTACATTAGTGAGAACGACTACAGCTATGTAGGAAAATCGAAGTTGCAGAAAGGGGTGTGTATTGTTTGCAGTTCATATTTCCAGTGACAAAGGGAAAGATGTTGAGGATGATGAAGTCCTGAAAAAGTATCCAATTTTGCACCATTTTTAGGATGTGTTTCTTACAGAGATTTCAGAGCTTCCTCCTCATAGGGAAGTGGATTTCTCTATGAAGTTGGTACTAGGAGAAACACCAACATCAAAGGTACCATACAGGATGAGAACTCCAGAGTTGGTGGAATTGAAGTTTCAAATTAAGGACATGCTTGATAAGGGATACATTAGGTCAAGTGTTTCACCTTGGGTGCACTAGTGTTGTTTGTGAAGAAGGATAGTACTCTCAGATTGTGCATTGAATACAGACAACTAAATAAAGTGACTATAAAGAGTAAGTATCCTTTGATGAGGATTGATGACTTGTTTAATCAGTTGAAGGGAGTAACAATGTTCTTAAAGATTGATTTGAGATTAGCATATCAACAGGTGCACAACAAAGAAGAATATATTCACAAGACCACATTCCGTACCAGGTATGGGCATTATGAGTTTGTGGTGGTTTTGTTTAGTCTTACTAATGCTCCAACTACTTTCACGTGTTTCATGAACAATGTGTTGCTCCCTTATCTAGAAAAGTTTGTGATAATGTATATTGATGATATATTTATATATTCTAAGAAAGGGGAAGAGCATGCAGAGAAATTTGCAACAATTTTAATATTATTGAGAGAGCATCAATTGTATGCCAGGCTTAGAAAGTGTAGTTTATTTCAGACTAAAGCTCATTACTTGAGACATGCTGTTTCCAAGAAAGGCATACCAGTGGACCTGGAAAAGATTAAAGCTATCACGGAGTGGCCAACTCTTAGGAATGTGGATGAGGTTAGATCGTTCATGGGACTAACAGGTTATTACAAGTGGTTCATTAGGAGCTTTTCACATATTTCCTATCCTATTACATCTTTATAGAGAAAAGGAAAGAAGTTTGAATGGACTGGGGAGTGTGCAACTAGTATGAGCACTTGAAGTATTTTCTTACAAATGCTCCAGCCTTAAGATTTCAAATCTTGATAAAGAGTTCATTGTATGTACAAATGCTTGCAAGAGAGGACTTGGTGGATCCCTAATGTAGGAAGGACATGTGGTATGCTATGAGTCAAGGACGTTGAATGAGCACGAGAAAATCTATGTGACTCATGATCATGAGTTGGAACCTATCATTCATGCATTGAATATGTGGAGACATTATCTTCTTGGCATGAGGTCCACCTTGATGAGTGATCATAGTGGGTTGAGGTACTTATTTGAACAACCTAATATGAATGTCAAGCAAATTAGATAGTTGGCTACTCTCAGTGAGTTTGAATATGAGATCAGATACATTAAGGGAAAGGAGAACAAGGTTGCTGATGCTCTTAGTAAGAGAGCGCAAGTGAATCATATTGCAACATTAAGTTCTTATGGGACAAATTTGCCGGATAGGATATTGCAGGCAAGGAAAAATGATGACAAGTACCAGTAGTTGAAGCAGATATTACAACAGTAGGGTGAAGGTGAGAGGAATGAGGATTATCACCTCACGAAAAATGGCTTGGTCAGATGCAAGAACAAGATTTATGTGTCAGAAAACAGTGAGCTCAAAAAGGTTATCTTGAGGAAGTTTCATGTCAAGCCATATTCAGGTCACCTGGGATACCAGAAGACTTTGAAATTATTTAACAAGTTATATCATTGGATGAATTTGAAGAAAGAGGTGGTTGATTTTGTTGTTAGATGTTTTGATTGCCATCGGGTGAAGGCAGAGTGTAAGAATTGAGCTTGTATGTTGCAGCCGATTCCAATTCCAAAGTGGAAATGGGAGGTCATTTCCATGGACTTCATTACATGTTTTTCTAGTACATCAAAGCAACATGATTCCATCATGGTTGTGGTTGACAGGTTAAGTAAGGTAGCTCACTTCATTGCAGTGAAGTCTACTAATTCATCTAGTGAGGTAGCTTAGATATTCATCGAGGAGATAGTGAGGTTTCATGGTGTTCCCAATAAGATCATATCAGATAGAGAGGCCAAGTTCACTTCCAGGTTTTGGAAGCAGTTATTTTCAGGATTGGGGAAAGAGTTAGTTTTCAGTAAAACTTTTCATCCACAAATAAATGGAAAAACAAAGAGGATTAACATGATTCTTGATGATATGTTGAGGATGTACGTTATGCATCAACAATAGAAATGGGAGGAGTATCTTCCACTAGTAGATTTTTCTTATAATAATGGGTATCATGATTCCTTGAAGATGAGTCCATCTAAGACTCTTTATGGGTGGAATTGTAATACTCCTATCGGTTGGAGTGATCCAGTGAACAAGGTACTAATTAGACCAGATATGTTGGCTGAGATGGAGTAGGAAGTGAAGGTTATCAAGATGAATCTAAAGGAAGCACATGATAGGCACAAGAGTTATGCATATCGACATAGAACATTCAAGGAGTTTCAGGTTGGGGAGCATGTATACATGTGCATCAAGCACAAAAGGAGCTCCTTGAGGATTGAATCATGTGTCAAGTTGACACCTCGGTATTGTGGGCCTTTTAAGATCCTTGATAAGATTGGACCAGTGACCTACTGACTTGCATTATTGCCAACAGTGAAAATTCCATGTTTCATTTCTTAAGAGATATGTCTAGGATGTTGATCATGTGATTGATTGGTTTGTATTGTAGGTGGAGCTAGAGGTAGAATTCCATCCAGAACCTAAGTGATTTTTGTAGCGGAAATAACTCATGCTTCGGAACCAAGCAATAGAGCAAGTTAAAGTGCAGTGGAAGCACTTTTGTCCCGATGAAGCTACATGAGAGATGGTTGATCAAATGCGGGCTTTGTTTCCTTCTTTATTTGCTGGTTGAGAAGATGTTTTTAATGTATGTGTTTTGGTTTATATTTATAAATGCATATGTGTATTTTATATACTACATTGAGTTGTGTTATAAAGATCCAATAAGCAGTATGATGTAAATATTACATCGAGTTGTGTTATAAAGATCCAATATGTAGTATGGTATTCATGGTTTCAATAGTTTGGTATGTTGTAAATGTTGCATTGAGTTGTGTTACAAAACTCGATGGGAAACATGTTTTGCTAGTTACAAGCGCCATTGAAAACTGAAGATGGTGTTCCCCCAAGGGGGAGGGAGTTGTAACAACCCCTGGTTGATCTTCTATGTAAATAAAATATGACCAAGGTTATGGGACACATATTCCAAGTTGAATGTTGAGAAAAACACTTTATTGGGCATCACTTGTGATTAATTAATGTCTATGAAAATTAGAAAAGGCATTGGAAAAGGAAAATATGTAATAATTGGCATTTATTTATGAGAAACAAAGGAAAATAGGAGAAAAGGAAGGTGAAGAGACACAAATTCGCATGCAAGGGAAATTAGAGGAAAAATGAACGAAAATGAAGAAAATAGAGGCCTCAATGATAAAAAGGATTTAGGGAAATAATCCACAACTTTTGTTACTTGAGTTTTTTTCTCTCTCATTCATTCTTTCATTCTCTTATACTCTTGCACACTTAGAGAATTCTTGTAGCACTCTAGAATTCACTTGGGTTTGGATAAAGAAGACAAAGGAAATCAAGAAAGTACAAGAAGACAGTTGGATCAGTAACAACAACTGGATTTCTTTGTAGGTAATAGGATGTTTGTGTGATTTCCTTTCTGATTTTTGGATGCATGGTATATGCATGTGATTCCTTGGTTATGTGTTATCATTATCATGGATATTTTCCTGGATTGAAAGTGGTTTAAGCCTTTCCTCGCCATTTCCTAGATAACCATGGTGTTATGGGTTTTTCCACTTGTTGCTCTGATCGGTGCTCAAGTTCCCTATGGCTGTGGGTTGGAACAAATGCTCTCGAAGCCCTGAAGTAGCTTGGGTTGAGCTACTAGTTCCTGGAGTTGTAGGTTGGGACAAACTCTCTAGTGCCTTTTGTGGGTTGAGTTACTAGTCCCTATAGTTGCGGTTGGAACAAATTCTCTAGAGCCCTAGAAGGTTGCAAGTTGAGTTACTAGTTCTTGGAGCCCTAAACAACTTGGGTAGAGATTGATATGGCTGATGTTAGTGATTTCCTTACCATAGAGGTGGAATCATTGTGGTTGACAATTGAGGTGGTTTGGCCTCTTGAAGCCTTGGTTATTTTTATTTTTGTTTATTCCATGAGATACCACAGTCATGCTTGGAATATGGCATGGGGATGATTGGTTAAAAGAGAGATTTGGTTAAGCCCAATCTATGGTCGGGTGGTACGTGGACGTCCCTGACTTGGTTGGCCTTTTTATATGTTAATATAAAATATTTTTCTATTGTGATATATGAGCATTTGTAGTGATTATGTTGATGATTTTATGGCTGATGTTCTATGGTTTCTATTTTGGTTATATGTTGGCTATATTATGGTTAGATGATGTATTCTATCTATGTCTCTTGACATGTTTTGATAAGTTATTGAATGATTGATGGATGCATGGACTAACAAGTGTTATTGCAACTAGCTATAGAAAAATTAGAGCCTCCTTGGTGATTCTCAGATGAAGATTATTAGTTTATGATCATATATGCATTCATGAAATGTAGCTTACATGTTTTCCATGCAGTGGTCTGGAGGCTAGCCCGAAAAAGTGGCTCAGATCTCAGAGCCATTAGTACTGAACTTGGGAGTTTAGGTCATAACCTCATGGAAGTAGGATTGTGCATGTGGTTGGGGCCTCATAACTGCACTCTTGCCTTGTTGTGCATGTATTTAGGGTGTTAGGTCAGAGAAAAAAAGGTTCCAACTCAGGGATTGATCACTTGGGGTGGTTTTACATCTCCTGAGTGATCTATAGTCCCTGTAGGATGTCAGTAAGTGTTAATTTTTTAGGCTCCACTTCCTTAACTAGAACTTGGAGGTTAGGTAATGTCATAGTGATACTTGTCTCATGTTTACCGGGGAAAGCTTGTGAATTTGGGTAAATGTGGGAGGAGGTGGTTACATCAGGCTCAGACAACTCTGAGGTCATTTTTGGTAAAAAAATATGATGAAGTTTCCTCCCTAGAAATATCTCACTCAAATCTGGGGGCTCTTCCCTAAGCGTATTCAAAGGCAACCCTAATCTACCATTTTAATGGCTCCCCCCCCCCCATTTTCAATCTCTACCAATGAATCCATTCCATATGGACTAAGAATTGCAAGGTTATTTTTTGCTTAAGAGGCTTCTTGATTGTGTTATTTGAGGAATATGAAGATTATCATCAAATTTTATCTAAAGGGCCCTGGTTTTGGGGCAATTTTGGATTGTTTTTAACATCTTGGTTCCCGGATTTTAACCCTTACACAATTGTTATTACCAAGATGCCAATATGGGTTAGGCTTCCTAATTGGTTATCTCACTTGTGGAACTACACAATATTTCATGGAATTGGCGATTCTGTAGGCTGTTATCTTACTGATGTCTCTCATGGGTAGCTTGATGTATACACCTTTGGAAGAATTTGTGTTGAAATTGATATCAGTAAAGGGTGGCCTAACCAAATCAATTTAAAAATTGGTGATTTTCACTAGACTTAGGCTTTGGACTATGATAATACTACTTTTCATTGTCACTTTTGTCATCAAACAAGTTACTTACAAAACTCTTTCCGAGTGTTTAATTCTCAATAGAAGTGGAACATCCACAATTCTATATCTAAAAGTTGGTAGCCCTATTACCCTCCTCCTATGGAGGGAAAGGCCTCTATGTTGGATAAGGACAATGAAGAAACTAATGATGAAATCCATCTGTGGGACAAGGTCCAAGACTGAAGGCCTCAAACATTTCCTTTGATTCCTAGTGTGGACAATGCTCCTTCGGTAATCACAAGGATATTTAATAATAATGCCCCTTTGTAAATATTGATATGAGCTCATGAGTTAGGTTCTTTAGACTTTGAGAGGGAATCTTTTTCAATGTGCAATGATAGTTTTCATATCACTTTGATCGAACTTCCTTCAGAAGGTTACATCAAGGTTTAAAAAATGGAAGGAAAGAAAGGTCACCTTGAGTATCAACCCAAATTTGAGTTATTCTCCTCTCTTGTTGTGTCTTATGTCCCTTTAAATTTACTTTGCTATTCTTTGTACCATTCACATCTGCTTTGATACTACTAGTATAAGGGAAATTGTGCCAAAAAAAGAGACATGATGACAAATAATGTAATTTTTTTATGTTTGATCAATAGAATTTTTAGACTTACAAAAAAATTATTATTATTATTTTAATTTTATATGTGTGTGAGAGAGGAGGTGAAGCTAATATTGAAATATTTTACTCAATATACACATTCAAATTCAAATATTTTATTTAGAGTCCAGATTAAAGAAAAAAATGTTACTAATATTTTTTTTAAATGTTATGTGTTGCTATAATAAATTTTTTTGTAAGCTTAGGTAGTGGACGACTTTATAGTGCACCCATCGACAAATTATTCTATGCTCTGTGAGTTTAATTTTAAAAAGAACATGGATGTGGGTCTTGATTCACTTATATGTGCACTAGTCACCAGATCATTTAATATAATATCTTTGGGTGTAACTGCATGTTAAACTATTATCTCAATGTTAAACCACTATCTCAATGTCAAGATGCCTCTGCCTCCATATTAAGCGCTCATAAGAAAATCACTAAACTTTTTTATAATTATTTTGTTTCTCTAAAATTGCTATAAAATTACATTATTTAATATATCCATTTATTTATGACTAGGATAGATCCATTTTAACTTTGAATATATCAATTGACCAGAATGATCAAATCTCTCAAGATTCAAGTCTCTTTTTGAGTGAAAAATCTCTCAAGTCAAGCCTCTTTTTGAGTGCAAAATCTCTCAAGATGCAAACCTCTTTTTGAGTACAAAACTTGAGGAAAGGGTTGCATCTAGAGAAATTTAGTAGATCACAGGTTAAGATCGATCTATGTTGTTTCTTAATAATATTATTTAAATTTATGTAAATTTCACATATTTTTACATATAATTACATGATTTTTAATTTTTATAATTTAACATTTTAATGTGATATGCATAGCATTGATGATATACATAGATAGATACTTGTATAATTTAGAAAAAAAAAGTTTATTGTAAATAATGAATTTTTATATGTTAATCAATTAAATTTAAGTATGAATGATTTGGTGAATAATTTGTTTTCTAGGTACATGGGTTCAAGTCTCTAGGGACATGATGTAACTCATACGTTGTAGCATTTATGATATGGTTGTCTGGTGTAATCTATAGGGAGTTTGTAATCTATAGTCGTATCTGGTCTTCAAAAAAAATTGTTTATAATTTTATTAATAAAAACTAAATTACAATATAACAAATTGAATTAAACAAATTATTATTTTTATTACTTTTAATTGAGTTAATATTATGTTTTATTATTAAATTTTAATGTAATATCTTTTATATTTAATTGATATTTACATGTTTTATTAAAATATGTTTTAATTTATTTTCAAACACTATATCACAACATTACACATATTAAAAAAAAAAACCAAACCTTTTTTCGAATCAAAATTTATATATATTTTTATATAATCAAAACTCAAATAACTATAAAGTATTCAAATGTTAAAAAAATCAAATACATTATTTTTCATATACTTAAGAAATGAAAAAGAAAAAATATGAAAACCTTAATTTTAAGTGAAATAGATGAAATTGTTTATCATTTTTCATTTATGGGTTTTTTATAAATAAAAATATTTAACAATAAAAAGCCAAAAAACGTATACGTGAATTTCTTATTGATTTTATTATATAATTAAATATATTTTAATTTTATATTTATTCGATTTTTATTTAAAAATTTTCTATCCAACAATTTTATATCACTTTTATTTATTCATTTAAATTAATTTTTTGGGAGGGCGTTTGGACGACACCATTCATTTTAGTGTATTCACTTCATATAAACGCACAAATATACCATAGAACTGTTTCCGTAAATAAAGGGGAAATAGACATTATAATATGTTTATGTGAATATTAGAAAATAAAGGAGAAATAGACATGGTAATATTTTATATATATTATTATTATTATTTGTTTTAAAGTTTTGGTCAAGTTAGATATCAAATTGGTGTATTAGGTTTTTTTTGTTTGTGAGACAGAAGACTTATTTCTGTGTAGTGATTTTGACTATTAAATTTATAAAGACATACATACTCTATTCCATTAATTTTGAACTTATAATTTCTTAAGAAAAAGCACATACTCTTAATTATTAGACCCATTCACACTATATAAACATGGTATTGAAAACAAAAATAAACATTAAATTAATAAATAGCATTCAAATATTTAAGATATAGAAAAAGAAAGATAAACATAAAAGGCTCAATTTCAGCGGAATTATTGAAATGGTTCCCTCTCTAATTCTTCGTTTACAAGCAGATATTAGCAAGAAAAAGCCCTCGGCAGAAGATAAAATCTTCCATGAACTCTCATGGTTCGGGAGAAATAGAATATAAAGCAATACGTATTGTATCACTTTCATCAATAGAAAAAACTACGTAATAACATTTATTCCTGAGCAGAATTATAGACCATAGCAATTTATCTAGATTGCAGATTCTGCAAAGTCAACCGCAATTAACTTTGTTCCATTCCAATTGATTATTGAATCCGAAATCGAGATAAGCCCAAGTTGATCACGAACACTAGGGCGTTGTAATGCCTGCAAAACGGTTGAATTGAAGAACATATGAATAACTATCGCGTTTAAAGGATTGAAAATAAGTAAAACAATACAATTATTTATTTTGATTATTAGATTTCAGAGTAATTATAGTAATCATTGTGATGTTTTTAGTCAATATCATGACTCATTATCGGGAAAAACTATAAAACAAGTTTTTCTGAATAATGAATTATGTTATTGATAAAAAAAATCGAAAACAAAAATAAATATTGTGATTATTTCTGATTTAACAATCAAAATCTTCATTACAAAAATCTCCAAATTATGAGCCACACTTGTTGGCTCGAAACGCGTCGACAAATGGTATTCCATGTGATTTTTGTCGAAAAATCTCTCACAAACGATAATTGTTATAAATTAATAACGAATTTTTGTGTGAAATACATACTCCCACATTGAGTGTGATGAGGAACGCTTCTGCCACAGCTTTCAACGAGGCTAACCACCTTGGATACGTTGATGAGCTTTGCAATTTCAGGAGTAACCTTGGGACAAACGCACCCCAGGTCTGCACTTCTTATGAGACCACAACACGCAGCAGAAGGAGATTTTCCTAACAGTATCGAACTGCAATTGTTCGCTAAACCTTGGACCTCATCCCCACATTTGTCTGCTTCCACATGAATTGCAGCAACCAAGATGAGGCAGATGCATACAAATACAAATCGAAATCTTCTGACATTCGCCATTCTGAAATCCTCTCTACAAAATTCTGATTGCAGAAAAGTTGTGTGTGTATGATTTCATTTGTGTGGAAGAATGGAATGTCATATAGGATTTTGGAGAGAAGAAAACTGTGATCATTAATGATTCACATAGTACCCCACTTTGGAAAATAAATAAATTGTGGACCACGTTTACTTTGATTTTATCGACCATGTGAGATTTCAGTGGGAATCAAATCACACTTTTTTTCTCATGTTGTACATAACCCCCAACATACGGCAGAGGAAAGAGACCCACACGGCCCAAACAACTTTTGTTCAATCCAATTGGGATACCAACTATAAAATTAGAGTGGGTGACATGCTATCTATTGTAATTTTCAATGATTTTCTTTTTCAATGGTTGAAATTATCTAAATTAATATATATGGATAGAAATCTATATTTTTTTATTGGGTGGAAAATTATCATAATTTAGTTGTCAAATCAGTAGTGAGGACAACTATCTCTAGCTACTATAGCGAACGCGCATCACAGTTATTCAAATTGGGTGAAAATTTATTATAATTTAGTTGTCAAATCAGTAATGAGGACAACTATCTCTCGCTACTATCAGCTAACCCTCATCACAGTTATTCTGTAAGGGGGCATGTAGGTTGACTCATCACCCTTATTCAAGGCAAACTACATCACCTAGAATAACCGACTAATAGTTCGTAAGGACGGAGACTTTCACTCCTTCCAAATTTTAAGTCTTAAGCAATTTCCTTATATACTAAAAGATGAACTCTTAGCGAAACAATTTTTTTAAAAACATACTCTAAGCCCAAAGTAAACATCTATAAAATATTTATAAAATAATTTAAATAATTTATATTCATTATTTAAGAAAATAAAAAAAATTATATATTTTCATAATTATTATTTTTTAAATCAATATTTTTTTTTCCATTGACTTTTTATCATTTTATAAGAAAGGAATCACAAGGACTAACTTTATACCCCATCTTTTGAAAAAGGAGCCTCACTTTTTTGAAAAAGGAGATTTGTTATTAATATTAGTGAAGATTTAAAAAAATATCCAATTTTATGATTTTTTTTTAGAGATATCGTTTAATATTTATTTTTTATCTTTTATTAAAAATAAATAAAATAATTTTCCACTTAACACTGACCCATCATTATTTTCGAAAATTTCGCTGTATTAGAATCCAAAAGGAGTACCTAGCGAAGTATGAGGAAGATATTGTGAAAGGAGTACCTAGGGAGACAATCACGTTCAATCACAAAGCATTGACGATGTTAACGAATTGAAGTGCTTAACAATTCCCTAATTTTTTTTCTGAGAGCTTTCAAAGATGCCGATAACTTTCAAGTAAACGTTTTGTCATGAACGAAACTCTCGCTATTTTCGAAATATATAGCTTTCGTTAGATTTTTAAACAAAAGTTTAAATGAAATTTTGGATAACCTCTTTTTCGAGGATATTTTATTTATTTATTTTTATTTGATTAAATTTTCGCGAGGATAATTTTATTTATTTATTTATTCTTAATTTGATTGAATATTAGCCAGAATTAGTATCATGTTATAATCAAAACTACATAAAAATTGAGTAAATTTAAATTTTTTTCCTTTTTATTCTAGGTCCTAATTATATTAGTAAAATAAAAATTAAATGATTTATATTTAAATATGTTTATTATTATTATTTTATTTTTATTTTTTATTTTCTATTTTTTTAAATTTATGAGAATGTTGTATTAATTTTTAATTTTCTTAGTTCTTTAAGTTGTTTTAATAACTTTGATTTTAGAATGTATATTTCTATAACTATTAACATGATGCAGATGAAATTTTTTGGGCTGTTATATGTTATCATTGGTATGTCTAATATTTTGGAAGAATACTTCACCTATTTTCAAGGACATTAAATTTTCTTATGATGAGAAGAGCGTTGGCTTGAATTAAATATAGGAGGAATTAAAATATAGTTGTTAGGGAGGACAAAGATGAAGACACCGTTGATTATAAACCAGCCTAGATCCATCTTAACCACGAATCTATCAAGTGTCGGGAGGGATCAAATCTCTCGAGATGAAAACCTTTTTTTGAGTGGAAAACTTGAGGAAAGGTTTGCACCTCGAGATATTTGATCCCTCCCCACGCTTCATAGATTCGGGGTTAAGATGGATATAGGTTGGTTATATAATATCTATATTTGTATCTATGTGTCTCTTTCTTATTCCCTCTCCCTATCTCACCCCAAACATACACACTCTCTCTCCATATCTATCTATCTCTCTCTCCCTCTCCCTCTTCCCTCCCGCTATCCTCTCTCCCTCACTCTCTCTCCATCTCTCTCTTGTCACTCCCTCTCTCTCTCCACCTTTGTCCCTCTGTGTTTTTCTTCTTTACTCCCTCTCTCCCCCCCCTCCAACTCCATATTTCTCCCTCTCTTTCTCTCCTCTCTCTCTCTCTCGCTTTCTCTCCCACCTCGCTCTATCTCTCCCCCTTCCCCCATCACTCTCTCCCTTTCTTCCTACCAAATCTGTCACTATCTCCCGCCCTCTCTCCTTTTCTTTTTCCCCTCCATCTTTGTGTCTCCCCCTCTCTCTTCCCCTTCTCTCCCTCTCTCTCTTCACCTCTATCTCTCTATGTCTTCGTATTTCCTCCCACTTTATCCCCCTCCAAGTCCATATCTCTCTCTCCCTCTCTCCTCTCTCTCCCCTCGTCTCTCTCTTCCTTCCTCTCTCTCACCTCCCTCTCTCCTTCTCTCTCCCCCTCCTCTCTCTCTTCTTTCCTCTGTTCCCCTCTCTCTCTCTCCCCCCATCACTCTCTTTCTCAGGCTTTGTCTCTCTCTCCACCCTCCAACTCAGTCACTCTCAACTAGCCTCCCTCAGCCCCACCCGCTTTCTCTCTCTTAAATGTGATCCCATTGTATTTTGTTTAAGAAAGTAACTAAATTAGAAAAACTCAATTGGTTGTAAAATGTTAAAGTTATATTTTGGATCAGTCATGTCAAAGAAAATACAATAATGAAAAACTTAACAGAATCATGCACTATCTTTCCTCTAATACTGTTAGTCACCTTGCTTACTCTAATTACTTGGATGCTTAGTTAAGATGGATCTATGTTGGTTCTTAATAATATTATTTATATGATATAAGTTTTTAATAATTATTATTTATATTATATAAATTTCACATGTTTATATATAAAAGTATTCTCATTTTTAATTTTATTAAAAACTTGATTTAATTTCTGTGGGAATAAATCCCCAAGGGATAGCTCACTTGTTTGAGTCTTTAAATTTTGATTATTAATTGATCCAACATTTAAATATTTACACCCATCCTCCATAGTGGGATTTAACGTTTTATGTATCTTTTAACCTTTTTCTCATTACTTTTAACATTTTATTAATTGAGGCAACCTTTAAACATTTACACTCATAACATTTTGTTTATTACTTTTAACTTTTTATTAATCGAGCCAACATTCAAATGTTTACACTCATCTCCTCCCATATCACTTTTAACTTTTAATTATTTTTTTATTGAGTGGACATTTAAAATTGTTTACATACTTACATTACACATACACATCTACCCTATAATTGGCTGTAGAGCGCCTCTGGGCGAATAATAGGAGTTGAAACAAAAAACAATAAATTCAAGTCAACTGGTAAATTAATAATAATTCAATGATTTGTTAAGAGTCAAAACTTAATTAAATAAATTTAATTTAGGTAATTAAGAGTGGTTAAGTTAAATAGGAAAAAATTAAATGAAACCACAAATTGTAATAATAATAATAATTAGATAGATTATTATTATTATTTACGGAAAATTTGAATTAAAGAAAAAATTAATAAATAAAATTAATATTAGAATTAGAAATTGTTTAAGTTAAACTAAATTAATAGAAAAAGTTAATATTTAAAATTATATATATGATTTTATTGAGTCAGTTACCGGAGAATCCACAGTATGAACATTTTTATGCCAATGTTTCAAATCCCAACTGGGATGCATCATCAGGGCTTATGAATGATGATAAAAGAAGAGCCGCTTAGGAGGAAATAAATAATAATGAGGAAATAAATTTTTAAGATCAGCAGAATGTCGGCTGAATATTTTTATTATTGATTTATTAATTAATTAATAATTCATTCGTTTATTTATTTATATTTATATTTTTGAGTATTATATATTGATTTTTATTTTTAGAGGAGAGTAAGAAAATTACTTTAAAAACAACACCTAAATGGTAAAATAATAGTTATTTAATATATGATAATAATATAATAAAATTTTTATTTTATTTTATTTTGTGTTATTTAATTTTTATTTTTATTTAATCAATTATTTATTTATTCATTAATTTACTTAAGATTGTAGTTGGGAAATGTTTATTTATATTTATTTATATTAATATATAATAGAATTTTAAATTTTTTTTAGAGAAATAAGAAAATTGTATCAATATTTAAAGTTATTTGATTTGAAATTATATTAATATTAATAATAATTAATATATTAATTAATTATTATAATTTAATAAATAAATTAATAAATCAATATATTTAAATAATCAATATTAATAAATGTTTAATAAACAATACTAATAAAGTTAATAGATATTAATAGGGTTAAGATATTAATAATATTTAATTAATAGAGTTAGTAACTATTAATGATTAATAAAACATTTAAAAATGAATTAACACTAATTAATATTAATAATAATTAATATATTAATTAATAGTTATGTTAATATATTAAGCTAATTAATATAAAAGAAAAAGTTAATAAAACAAAATTACTATAGCTAATAGATAATAATAGAGTTAAAAATATTAATAATACCTAATCAATAATGTTAATATATTAAATTAGAAACCACTTAATAAATAATTAATCATTAATTAATATTAATAATAAATAATATATTAATTAATTGCTCTATAAATTAATTAATATATTAAACTAATTAATATTAATGAATGTTAATAAAGATAATATTTAATAATTTATATTAATTGATATCATTATTAATATCAATAAATAGAATCAACACTTGTTATTAAGATTTATTTATTATTTATTAAGAATTTATTAATTTATTATAAATTTATTTGATTATTTATTATTATAGTTATTATTTATTTAAGGTAAGAATAAATTTTTAATAGATAAGGAAGAAGATATGCTATACCTGGGACGTGTCGGCGATCTTGATTTCCCTGATTAAGGGAAGCCAGCTCCCGCTAATCTCCACACCATTGTCTCTGTTCAGATTCTGAGGATGTTTGATAATTTCAAGCGCTTCTCTGATCTTTCGTCTATGATGTTGTTCTTCCCTTGCGACAATTGAGGCGCTTTCCAAGCATATATGGTGTTTAGTTTTTGAGGAGTGCTCTGCCAAGGCTGAAGTACGAGTCCTTTCATTCCTAATATCAGCGCCATGTTCCTTGAGCCTTGTGTGTAGGGAGCGACCTGTTTCACCAATGTAGCTTTTTCCACATGAACAATCTATTTTATAGACTCCTTTAAGCTGATGTTTGTCAATATCATCTTTTACAGACCTCATACCTTGCCTAATCGTTCCAGGGGCAGAGAAATGCGTGATTATGTTTTTCTTCTTTAGGATTTTAGCGATTTTGTCTGTAACTCCATGGATATAAGGTAGAAAAACTTTACCACACTGAGGTTGGTCTTGAGCCTTAGGTTCATGAGATGACAACCTTCTCTCAGCTCTCTCTATGGCTCTTTTAATCTCTTGTTCTTTGTAGCCTATACTCTTAAATGTTGAAACTAAATGCTTCTTTTCTTAGTAAGAGTGTTTAGAACACCAAACTTCTGGGCCGGGTGATGGTGGGAATTAGCATGTAGGTAACTTTCTGTGTGGGTTGACTTCCTGAACACCTTATGCCCTAAAGAGCCATCCTCTTTTCTTATGATGAGAACATCTAAAAATGGGATGCTCATGTTTTCTTCAAGTTCCATAGTAAATTTTATTTCAGGAGAGATAAAATTTAGGTGCATGAAAAACTTGTCAAGTTCAGCTTTACCATGAGTCCATTTTATGTTGGTATCGTCGACAAATCGCTTCCACCAGGCTGGTTTCAAAGGGTAAGATTCAAGGGCTTTCTTTTCAAAGTATTCCATGTATAGGTTGGCCACAATTGTCGAAAGGGGTGATCCCATTGCCACACCAGATGTTTTCTCATAAAATATTCCTTGGAAGGTGAACACAGTTGACCTCAAGCAGATTTCAGCCAATTTTGCAGTCCCTGAATCAGTAACATCTTTTATAACTTGAATGGCTTCACCAAGAGGAATCTTGGTGAATAAGGATACTACGTCAAAGCTAACAAGAATTTCCTTGCGCTCAATCTTCTCATTTTTAATAAGATTCACAAAGTCGTGGGAGTCTTTGATGAAGGAATCAGTATTTCCGACAAGGGGCTTAAGAATCTTAGCAACATACTTAGCAAGCTCATAGGTTGGGGAACCAATAGTATTAACTATTGGTCTAAGAGGAACCCCTTCTTTATGGATCTTGGGTAATCCATAAATTCTTGGGATGGTTTCACAAGAAGGGATTAATTTCTTCTTCAATTTATCATCAAGGTTGGAATCTGAGATGATCTTTTTTACATCTTTCATAATTTTGGGGATGGGATTACTGTTAAGCTTCTTATAACTGCCACATTTTAGGTGTTCATTCATTTTGCAAACATAATCTTCTTTATCCAAGATGACTGCTGCTCCTCCTTTATCCGCCTTAAGAACTACAATCTTGTCATTGTTCCACAGGGATTTGAAGGCTCTTTGCTCTTCTTTACTTAAGTTGCTTTTTGGAGTTTTGGCTTTCCTCATAATGAGAGAAAATTCTTGTCTTAGGGTTTCTTTATCTTCCAAAGGTAGGTTATTAATCCCCTCCTCTATGCTACAAATCATCTTCTCAATAGGAAGGTTTTTAGGAGTAATGGCAAACCCCATGCCTTTGCTGAGGACATTAAAGACTTCAGGGTCTAACTCTTGGGAAGACAGATTGACAACTTTTCTTTTTAATTTTGACTCACAACTGTTTTCTGAAGACTGACTTTTTCCATTATGTAAACTTTTAACTGCACCTTGATTATTGTCTCCAGGGTCATCTTTAAAGTTACCATTTCCGCTTTCTAAACCATGATTCTGCGTACCATTTTTGAAACTGCTAACTTGATTGTTCTTAGAGGAGCCTGCGCTATGCTTATTATAATCTACCCTTGAATTATCTAACAGCTGATCGTTGTCATCTGTGCTGAGAGAATTACCATTGCCGAGTCTGGAATCATCACTCAGAACCCTATTTTGTGAAGAATTATTTGCGCTGTTTTGAGAAGAATTATTTGCGCTGAGCGGATTACTATTGTAAACGCTGCCTATTATGTTGACAGTGCTGAGTTTATTATCCATGCTATGCGTTTTAATGTTTAAACAGTTTTCAATGACATTCATATCATTCACGCTGCTCTTCTTTAGGAGGAGGTTCTGCGCCCTGTCCAGCCCTGAATTGAAACCCGCGTTATTCTGCGTAACATTCTTGAAATTGCTGACTTGATTGTTCCCATAGGAGTCTGCGCTGTGTGTATAATAGTCTACTCTTGAATTATCTAACCACTGGTCGATGTCACCAGCGCTAAGAGAATCACCATCGCCGAGCATGTTAAACGCATACCATCTGGAATCATCACTCAGAACTCCGTTTTGTGAAGAATTGCTTGCGCTGTTTTGAGAACAGTTATTAGCGCTGTGCGAATTATTGTTATTATAAACGCTGCCTATTATGTTGACTGTGCTGAGCTTATTATCCATGCTGAGCGTTTTATTGTTTAAACAGTTTTCATTGACGTTTATATTATTCATGCTGCCATTCTTTATGATGAAAACGAGATTATGGGGTGAACCAAAATCCCGTTTCATTAATAAATTCGTCTTGTGGCCACCACGCTTCCTCTGCGCACTCTTGCTCTGATGCATATGAATACTCAACACAGCGAACAGGGGCTTCGTGCCTTCCCAATATATCCTCCTTTCTGGCGCTGAAATCATCCTTCTCACAGTGTTGTCAGCACTTCCACTGAAACCCGATGCGTCGTTGTGAAAATAGCAATCTAAAACCGAACCTCCCTGTATGAATTGACCCTTTAACGAATTCGCCCTTGCATCATATAATCGCACCTTTCTGTCCCATGAGAACGCTCGTCTCCTTCGTCGGCAGCGTATTGCCATCTGCCCCTGACCCTGGGTTGCCCATTATCCTTAGACAACCAATCTTCGTCACGTCATCATCTTCGAACAGACGGTTAACATTGTTCATCATCTGCGTCAAAGTTCAACTCGCGGGAAATTTGTATCGGGGTTTTGGGAGATATCTCATCATCCTTCGATGACCGCTTTCTCACACGTTCATACAATCTCCTTTCTTCTGAATCAGAGTCGCTCAATACAGCCGTTCGGCTGTCTCCATGCCCGCATACTTGATTTCAATCACAAAAATCTACTATAACGCTGCATACTAACATGCCTACTCTGTGGCATTCATACTTCCTTTTTCAGCAGAAAAGAAAACCGGAAAAAAACACACGAAGACACAAATTCATAGAGATGAATTTTCATTATTTTACAAACTCATTTTACAGTTTTAAGGCATTTCAGCCTTAATCCAGATTTCCCCATCAACTACATTTCGCCTTCTCTCTTACACACACAGGGTTTTCCTAATCTCGTCTTTTTTTCTTCTTGATTCCCTCAGGAATCTTTAAGTTCTTTATACATACGTTCAGTCATAACTGATTTTTTTAACTAAAATTAGTTCCTATAACAGAATTCAGTTGTGGTTGGCCTGGCTGTCCACGTGATCGTCCACTTGTCTTCTTCCTCTAATTTTCTTTCATTGACGTGTCTGGATGCTCCTGCATCATACTCCCGAGGTACAAAAATTATGACCTCCTGGTCATATGCTCCCGAGGTACAAAATTATGACCCCCTGGTCATATGCTTTTCCTGAGCAATTCTACCTACTGTTTCTCTTCTTCAGTGGAACTGCCTTCTGTGAGCTGCAACCAAACCTCTGCCATAGCAAGTCCTCCTTGCTACCAGATGCCCTACCAAGCTTCTCCGATGAGCTTAGTCCTCTCGGCATCTCCGTGGTTCTCTCGTCTCGAACCAATTGAGCACTCCTGCTCTAGGTTTGCTGCAATCTTCTCACCTTCACAAACAAACTGTACCTCTTTTCTTCGCATCTTTCCACAGGAAATCTTTCCCGCTCTGATACCACTTGATGAAAACGAGATTATGGGGTGAACCAAAATCCCATTTCATTAATAAATTCGTCTTGTGGCCACCACGCTTCCTCTGCGCACTCTTGCTCTGATGCATATGAATACTCAACACAGCGAACAGGGGCTTCGTGCCTTCCCAATATATCCTCCTTTCTGGCGCTAAAATCATCCTTCTCACAGTGTTGTCAGCACTTCCACTGAAACCCGATGCGTCGTTGTGAAAATAGCAATCTAAAACCGAACCTCCCTGTATGAATTGACCCTTTAACGAATTCGCCCTTGCATCATATAATCGCACCTTTCTGTCCCATGAGAACGCTCGTCTCCTTCGTCGGCAGCGTATTGCCATCTGCCCCCGACCCTGGGTTGCCCATTATCCTTGGACAACCAATCTTCGTCACGTCATCATCTTCGAACAGAGGGTTAACATTGTTCATCATCTGCGTCAAAGTTCAACTCGCGGGAAATTTGTATTGGGGTTTTGGGAGATATCTCATCATCCTTCGATGTCCGCTTTCTCACACGTTCATACAATCTCCTTTCTTTTGAATCAGAGTCGCTCAATACAGCCGTTCGGCTGTCTCCATGCCCGCATACTCGATTTCAATCACAAAAATCTACTATAATGCTGCATACTAACATGCCTACTCTGTGGCATTCATACTTCCTTTTTCAGCAGAAAAGAAAACCGGAAAAAAACACACGAAGACACAAATTCATAGAGATGAATTTTCATTATTTTACAAACTCATTTTACAGTTTTAAGGCATTTCAGCCTTAATCCAGATTTCCCCATCAACTACATTTCGCCTTCTCTCTTACACACACAGGGTTTTCCTAATCTCGTCTTTTTTTCTTCTTGATTCCCTCAGGAATCTTTAAGTTCTTTATACATACGTTCAGTCATAACTGATTTTTTTAACTAAAATTAGTTCCTATAACAGAATTCAGTTGTGGTTGGCCTGGCTGTCCACGTGATCGTCCACTTGTCTTCTTCCTCTAATTTTCTTTCATTGACGTGTCTGGATGCTCCTGCATCACTTTAGAACGAGGTTCTGCGCCCTGTCCAACCCTGAATTGATACTCACGCTGCTAGAAATCAGGGTTTTGACTTTATCATGAGATCTTTTTAACAGATTGGATAATTTCTTGTTTTGCCTTGTCTGAGCAATCTGTCCCTCATTATCAGCTTTTAGAGCAGACCTGGAATCAATAATAGACCAGAGATTCTTGTTGAGGTGTAATGTAAAAAAGTTTGTCAATATTTTAAAATGTGGGCTCAATTAAAAAATAATAAAAATAATAAGGAATTAAGATGAAAGTAAACATTTAAATGTTTCCTTAATTGATAATAAAAAAATTAAAAGTAATAAATAAAAATTAAAAAATTAAAAAATAATAAAATTCGATACTCCACCTTTAGTTTAGAAGTTTGCCTTTGATTTATGTTCCCAATCCACCTATCTAGAGAATAACTATATGCCGCTCTTCAACCATTTTATGAACCCAGAACTCATTTTGGCATGCAGATAAAGTTTTCACATGAATGGCCCACTTATGGAAGGCTGTAACAGAGCCAGTCACTTGCTTCATAAGGTTTATTTCCTATTAATTTGTTGTTATTTATAGATTGAAGTAGAAATAAACAAAATCAAAATATAACAAATTGAATTTTATTATTATTTAGATAATATAATATATATATATATATATATATATATATATATATATAGATATATATATATATATATATATATATATATATATCACGTTAAAAAATATAACACATAAACAGTAACTATAAATTAAAATCATTTCACCTTATAAATTAAAATAACGATCCCATTTGAAATTTAATTAATACTCACATAAAAACTTAATACTTACAATGGATATTCACCCCCACTTTACCATTGATATTATTAACTTGTAAATATGATTTGTTACGATATCATTGGCCAATACCATGGCTTATCAATACCAGATTCCCAAAAAACCATAAATTATTTCACAACCAAAATTAACAATATGAGAATATTCTTAACTAAGGATATTTTCCTGCACTTTAATATGGATATTATTAACTGGTTTGTTACAATACCTTGGGCCAATTTCATGGATTATCAATACCACATGCCCAAAAACCCTATCTTATTTTGCAATCAAAATATTTTAATTTAATTTAATTTAATTTTATAACATTTTTTTAAAATAATTCTAAAAGAAAAAAGTTTATAATTACTTTTAAGATATATATAAACCCTCTATCCTCACAACTACTAAAAATATTCCCGTAGAAATTAAATCAAAGTTTTAATAAAATTAAAAATAAGTCTGCTTTTATATATAGATATGCAAAATTTATATAATATAAATAATGTTAGATCTAAGACTTTTGTGATCCATAATGTAGATAAATGTCTTTCGGAATAATTTCATCCTCAGGACAAGGTTGGTTTGAAACGTCAACCAAATCTTATTGATGTGATTATTCCAAAAGACATTTATCTAAAATATAAATAATATTATTAAGAGCTAGCATATATCCATTTTAACTAAGAATCCAAGGTATATGAGCAAACAAAGTGACTCCTAATGCTAGAGAAAAGATGGTACATAATTCTTTTAAGTTTTTCATTATTGTATTTTCCTTACATGATTGACACAAAATATAGGTTTAATATTTTACAACTAATTGCGTTTTTTCAATTTAGATACTTTCGTAAATATAATTCAATGAGATCAAATTTAAGAGAGAGAGTGGTGGGGTGGGAGGGGAAGGGAGAGAGAGTGGAGGGACAAATAGTGATAGAGATTGAGGGTAGAGAGAGAGAGAAAGAGAGAGTGATTGGGGAGAGATAGTGAGGGAGGTGGGAGAGAGGAAGGAAGAGAGAGAGAGGAGGGGAGAGAGGGAGGGGGAGAGAGAGATGGAGTTGGAGGCAGAGGGATAGGGAGGAAAGAACGAAGAGATAGAGAGATATAGGTAGAGTGAGAGAGGGAGTGACAAGGGAGAGATGGAGAGATAGTGGGGGAGAGAGCAGAGGAAGGAAGAGAGAAAAAAGAGAGGAGAGAAGTAGGGAGAGAAGGGAAAGAGAGGGAGGGAGACACATAAATGGAGGGGAGAGAGAGAGAAGGAAAGAGGGAGGGAATATATCTATATATATATATATATATATATAGAGAGAGAGAGAGAGAGAGAGAGAGAGAGAGAGAGAGAGAGAGTTGCAGGAGAGAGAGAGTGGGGGAGAGAGAAATTATGGGAAGAGAGAAGGAGAGAGGGAAGGAGATAGACACATAGGTGAAGGGGGGAGAGAGGGGGAATACTAAAGAGACAAATATAGATATTATATAGTATTATATATCCAACATAGATCCATATTAACCTCGAATCTATCAAGCATTGAGAGGGATCAAATATCTCGAGGTGCAAACTTTCCACAAGTTTTGCACTAAAAAAAGAGGTTTACACCTTGAGATATTTGATCCCTCTCGGTGCTTAATAGATCCATGGTTAAGATGGATCTACGCTGGTAACTTTAAGCCCATCATTAAGGATTTGTTGCATGTGTATTAATAAGTACTAACAATTAATATCCACAAGGAAATAAGGAAATATAGGTGTATGCATAAGATACTTAAATGATTTGTATGCCACTCAAGCTTCCAGGGAGTTGAGCCAGATGTGTCAAAAATAATATCTTTTTAGGGGTTTCACATTAATGGAAATTCTTTATCTTCAGTGTATGTATTTCTTGTATAAAATCATATTAGTAACTCAGGCTTCAAAGGAGGAGTGTAGTGTGTGGATTCTAATATTTTTTTAGAGGTTCTCATTGATTGAAGTTATCTTGTATGCATCTCTTGTATAAAATCCTATGTGGACGTGTTAAGGGTGAGATTCAACTATAGGGCTTATGTTGTCTTAAAAGGAATTTAGGCTTGATTGAGTTTCGTATAATATTAGTGAAATCATCCCACTATAGCATTTTAATAAATATGATTTTATCATTAAGGCTTCTTTGCATATTTTCTTTATAACTTTAAGCCCATCAAGGATTTATTGCATGTGCATTAGTAGATACTAATAATCTTGATCCATAAGGAAATAAGGAGTAACAGGTGCATGCATAATATATCTCAATAAATTATATGTCACTCAAGCTTCTAATGAGTTGAGCTAAGTGTGTGGAAATTAATATCTTTAATCATGATCCACAAGGAAATCAAGAGTAAGATGTGCATGCATAATATACTTAAATGAGCTGCATGTCACTCAAGCTTCTAGGGAGTTGAGCTAAGTGTATGGAAAAGAGTATATTTTTAGGGGTTTCCCATTAATGGACATTCTTTATCTTCAATGTATGCATTCCTTGTATAATATCATGATAGCAACTCAGGCTTCAAAGGTGTTGAGTGTAGTGTGTGGATTTTAACATTATTTAAGAGGTTTGGCACTGATGGAAGTTATCTTGTATGCACCTCTTGTACAAAATATTATCAGGAGGACTTAAGGGTGACATTCAACTATGGGGGTTACACTTTCTTAACAAGCATCTTGGATCAACTAATTTTTGTACAATATGAGTGAAATTATCCCACTATTTGGTAGATCATTATTCCTCTAACATTGGGGTTGGATTGAGCTTAGGCATAGCCAAGCCTTGGGAGAGAGAGAAAAAAATGTCATTGATAACTACATCAATCACTTATTTCCAATGATTATTGTCAATTTTCATGGAGATTTTTCTTTTTAAAAGCTGATTGAAATCTTATCATAAGTTCTAGAAGTTGTTGTTTAATTCCAACCACCAACCTTCTCTTAGCTAGTGACTGTCACTTTTCTATTTCTTAATGCATTCCATTACAAGTATCACTAATTTCCAAGGCATCCAAAAAGTTCACCCATAACAAGAGGGCACCATATAAGACACGTGTAGAATTTTCAAGAGATATAACTTAAAGAAAAATGTGTATGGATAGAAGATATGTTTGATCTTCTAACCTTTCCTAGACAAATGATTCCACCTAGTTTATTGAACAATGTGCTCAAGGATTTAGAGCCAATATCCAAGCCACTATGCCACTGAGAAGGTTAATGAATGGCAATTATTGGTTACCAAGATTGAATGCAAATAAAACGAGGAAAATCAATTATTAGTGTTCTTTTTCCATAAACATATTGAGTACTTCACCTCATCTCCATCGAGCTTGAATTTGATCTACAAAATATTTGAAAAATCATGGATTTTGGAAAATCCAGTGACTACTTGATTCTAACCAAGCCTAGTACAACATAAAACAAAACTTATATTGTCCTTCATTCTAAGAAGACAATGATGAATACATGATATACAAGTGTGAAGACCCTATAGAGATTTCTAAATTGATAACATCATTTGGCATAGGGTGTATTTGGCTTTTTCATATGAGAAAATCATAGACACACATTCTCCCATAGTTCCATGATCCAATAAGCCTTCTCATTTGAAACATCATATGATGCCATGTACAAACAAATAATTATGTAACCCCAAAACCACATGCAAATTACTAAATGCCATAGTAGCAAGTTGTGTCTCTTTTTCTTGCAGTTGCTCTCTCAGCCTTTGTGTTCTCTACCTGTAGTTGCCTCTTATGATTGACTACCTTAGTTTTAGATCATTCAATTATTTCCCCATCTCATTGAATTTATCCTCGATGAGGCCCACATCTTCTACACTTTTGGATTTTTCATTTTGCATCCATCTATGTGTTCTGCCTCTTTCCTTCTCTAACTCAAAGAGGAGTGGGATGGCGAATTTCTCATGTTTAATCCTACCTCACTCAACAAATTTATAATAGGATTCCAAATCGGGTTGTGGATCAAGATATTGGAGCCCTTGGAGGCATTTCTCATATTCTTTTTGGGTGGCTTCCCCTTCCTGTAACACCTCCTGCTACTCTCGCAACAACCCCTGTTTCTCCTGTAGCAACCCCTGTGTCTCTTGTAGCTGCTATGTTTACTATTGTATCTCTTATGTTTCTTCTTGTAACATGACAAATTGTGTCTTGAGTCTCTTAAAGGTGACTTCCCTAGTGGTGGGCCTTCCCATAGGTAGCATAGGTTGCTTGGTTTTGGCCTTAGCATAGGTGACTTCTTCAATTTTTCCCTCACTAGGTCCCACTTATTCCTTCTTTTTTACTGACTTGTCAATAGCGATAGGTATTTTAGAAGGAGGATAAGGCTTAAATTGCCTTATCTTGGTGCACTTCCTTATTTTGAAGTATAAGGGACCTTGCCTTGATTGCCTTCTTTTGGGCTTGACAAGTGTGTCCAATGTGGACAGTGTTGCAACCACTTCTTACTCGGTGTTCCCTAGAAAGAGACTTGCTTTTTGTCCTTGTTATCCTATATCTTGAGGATTGGATGCCCCCTCAGGGTTTTCTTTCTTTGTTCACATTTTTCTCCTTCTCCTTCCTTAGTTTTTGTTTCTTCTTCTTATGTTCCTGCTACCTCCTCTTCTTCCTTCTTTCCTTCCCTACCTCCAATGCTAGAGGTTGTGTTTATTCATGTGTGGTGTCTTGGGTTTCAATAAAAATTTCCCTGTCCATGTCTACACAATTAGTCCATAGCACAATGTTCCTTGGGTGACTCAGAGCATCCATAATAATCAACTTAATGAGACCATGGTGGGAAATATGTTGGTGCTTCCCTTCCCTCACTTTTTTGCTCATTTCAATGATAGATTGTAGGAGGAAATGGGGAACACTGAGTCTCTGTGGAATAGGTAATAATACTTTGAATCATAGCTCATGGAGAAGCCTAAAATGATAGGCATACACAATGCTCAACCTCGCATCAAAGGATATGTATTTTAAGATATGACAGTCCACTTCATGCAAGGGGTAAGGTAAGTTTTCTCTTCTCACTCCATTTTTGTCTTCTACAAACTTTTCTTTCTAAATGAAGAAGTTCTTCCTCGTGTAACAATCCATACCTTATCCTCCTTGCTCCATCGTATTCCTAAGGGTAATGTAGTCACTTTTCTTATTAGTTGAACATTTAAAGAGATGGAAAGTCCCCTAACAATAGTATTGGCATTATCTCCCCCCTTAGGGTTTAGTGCCATGGAAAATTCTTGAGTTATGCCATCATTAGACCCCTTAAACTGTTCAAAGAAGCCCATCCATTGATGTCTTACACAAATTTTTTCCATAGGAATATGTTGATGAATTCTTTTTGTGTTCGTGGGTTCTCTTCTGTTGAAACCTGCACCCATTCCTCCTACTTCTCCTTCTCTAGGTTATTTAAGTGTATTTCAAATTTTAGCCTTCGAGAAGTCTTGGTTGTAGAGACAATGTCAAGTTTTCCTTTTTATTAGAGGGGGAGATGGATGCTAATAAATCTTTTATCAAAATAAAATTTCCTCTAACCCTATCTGCCTTCACATATAACAATTTCCAAAGGGAGCTATTGCACAATTTTTTACCACATGACACTTAATTCAAGAAGAATTCCCCATGCAGAGGTATTGAAAAAAAAGAGGGAGAAAGATACTTAATCCTTTCAAGATAACTCTATCATGTTCATGAGGGTTTTGAGAACAACTTTGGGTAGTTTTGGCTTCCTTTCTCCCTTCAATTCTCTCCTGTAGCTTCCTTTCAGGCCTACTATAGCTTCTTCTGTAGCACTTTTAAATACTCTTCGAAGTAGCTCAGTGGAACCTAGGTAGTCTATGATAGCACTAGCTCATCCTTCTCTAACTGTTTTCTAGAAATGAGCAAGTATAAAAATAAAGTTGAGACTTTTACTTAATATTCCTTTTTGCAGTAAAGGCTTAGATTGCTTTGGTGACATGGTTCTAGAACAAACTTCCCTTTTTCAACCATTGTGCCCACTCTTTGCAATCATCACCCTGCTCCTCACAATCATCACCTAACTCCTCGTAATCAGCCCTTCACTTGAGTTGAATTTTCCACATTCATGTGTGACTGAATGAATTTTAGTATACTAATCAAAGGTGGCCAAGTTTACTAGCCACCTCCAGCCCATAAAAAAAATTCATTTCTCAATCATTACACATTTTATCATTATATGCATATGGAAGAGGTGAGGGTTGTCATATTTGAGCCTACTTGTGAAGTCAATTTGTTGGATATACTTGCATGTTGGAGTTGGATTTCATAACACGATGATATTTAAGGTGTTGGTTTCCTTTGCTTGCTTCCACACAATTCCTCTTATCTTGATGATCCTTTGACCGATAAAATTGTTATGTGTGCAGGTTACTTCTTAGTGTCCCATCTGCTACTGGTGAAGTGGATGAAATGCTTCTTAAGGAGGATGTGTCCCTTCTCAACTTCAAAAATGGCTTCATGATGCTCAAGGTGGCTGGATCTTCTGCTCTGAGGGTGGAAAGAATTTGATGTTGAGTTATATTGTAACTGTACAGGCTGCTACAAGAGGAATCCTCTTCCTGTAGAAGTTATTTAATTCCTCTTCAAAACCTCATTATTGCATGTAGAATTGATGGCAAGTCATAGGAGGTATAAGGGAAGGGTTAAAATCATCAAGAGGTGGTGTAGGCATGGAAAAGTTGATGACAAAGTCTTTTCTATTTTTTTATGTAGGGTAGAGTAGAATTTGAAAATGACTCTTGGCTAGATGGAGTGGATGAGTGATGAAGGTGATATAGGTGGACCACCCTCAACATTTCTTAGAGAAGACATGAAATCTTGGCCCCTTTCTCTAACCGGATCTGCCTCCTATAGCATTTCAGGCTGCTCCTATAGCATTCGAGGACAATTCTATAACACTTTAGAGAGGAAGAAAAAGATGATTCTATTTCTCGCTAGATGATTGAGAGAGGTAGGGAGGAGAGTGAAGAGGGTGAAAATGCAATGGGTGGCTAAAAAAATGGAGGAATGAATTTGTAGAATCTGTTTTGTAGGCATGGTTTTTTTGACTCTCTAGAGTCCTACAAAAAAGATATGTTAGCAAAATTGGTGTAAGAACTCCTTCCTTGTGTTTTTTCATTTTTTTTTGAGACATGCAGACAACATTTGCAGAATTTTTCAGCCTATATTCCTGCCCTAGGTGCCTTAGAGGAGGTTTTCACCTAGGGATCTTTTTTTTTATTTATTTATTTTTTTCTCTTGGGATGCCTCAAAGAGGTTTTAAAATTGTTGACGGTGCTCAACCCGCCAACATTTAGGGGATCTCTTGGGTATCAAGTCCCACCTAGACCTCGCACCATTTGGTGTAGGAGTCCCATCCGGTACAATGGCCCGGTTTCCATTCTCTTAGAGATTTTCCTTAGCTCTTATTGTTTAGTACATGAGAGTATTATTCTTGTATCTTCAAAAAGAGAGGTGAGTATGCTTGTTGAGTGCGTAATGTAACTTGTGTCTAGGTTCTCTTACTACAAAGGGGGAGAGTAAAGTGATCCTCTAGGTGAGAGATAGTAGTACCACCCAAGAAGAGACACACATGAACCAGAAAGGGTCTATCTGGCATCCAACATATTAGTCCACAGTGGATACGTCAGTTGTTAAAAATGAAATGCAAGGGAAAACACGTGCACCATCCAGTGGAGTAGTCCACACAGATGTGACAGTCGTTATAACTAGTAAAGAAGATAGGTTTTTCTAATGTCCTATAGAGTAGTCCACAAGGATGAGACAACAATGATAAGAAATACAACACATTCTCAACAATGTAAGTACTAAAACAACCAAAGTAGTTCAACTATCTTAGTATAGGTTAAGAAAACATGCATTAAAAATGTTTAAAGAGTAGTCTTACAAACATCTACAAAACATGTGTGAAAACGTGTTGGCCTTAACAAGGTTTTAAATTAAGAAAAATTTCCAAGTTACATATGTACACCATACATCACTAGTCCTAGTAGTGGGATATTGGAGCCACTCCACACTCCTCAAAGAATAGACTGAAAACTCTCAAGGCTATGTGGGAGGAGCCAAGGTGAAAATTTCTTTATCATACAATGGGAGGGATATATATAGCCAAAGGTAATGCTTGACCCTTGTGACTGTTGGATTACCCTCATGACCATTCAAATTCCTATGACTTTTCAACTGACATGACTCATCAACTTCATGTGTGTGTCCATTTGACTTTCACCTTAAATTACATTCAGTTAGAACAGATATGGCCCATAGTGGTGATGTGGCCTTGATAACTCATGACACAACTTGATATGACACTACTAACATGGACTGGCTGGCTGTGGTGGCGATGTCAATTTGTTGTGCCGCTAAGTGATGGATGTACTCTCGGGTGTGCTTTTTCTTCTCCTCTTCATGGCTTGATGCTACGGGGTCTTCAATGGTCTTGGTCTTGCAAGATGGTTACATGAACATGTTCCTTTCACTTGCTATTTGATGGCCTTCTTTCGACCTTCCAATTGCAATTTTTTATTCTAGCATGTGTGCTCCTTCTTCATCATGTTCGTCTTCTTCGCCATTATTTATCAAAGTAAATGTTCCTCCAATTCACTCATGAAGGGACGACATCAAATCCAAAACCTCATACTCTATCATGTTGCATTGTTTTCCATGGTCTTGGCCAAGGACAAATGATAGGTTGGGAAGAGGGCCAAGTAACTACATAGTTCCTGGTGATAGGGAGGGAGATTGGTCACTAAGACTGCGCAAAGCACAGATCAGTCTTGGATGAGGAACTCCGGGGCATAGACTCCACTGTCGGGTAAAATTGCATAGAGGCCACTAGGAGGTAGGATTGCGTAGTTGAGGACACCAGTGGCAACTGCAAGGTGTGACTCTAAGGGGCACCTTTCCATAGTTTCCTGAGGGAAGACAAGGCAGGATAACAGAGGGACCTAAAGATAATTCTGCACAGTTTTTGAGAGTAGTTAGTCTCGGCTGAGGGAGGTCACTGGGAGGACACCTCTATGAATTTTAGATGAGCAGTGTAGGCTCATGTATCTGCACAATGCAGGTTTCTAGCAAGCAATAAGGAGGCTTGATAACTGATCTTGCAAAGTACATAGTTTAGGTGGGGATTTGAGGTGGTTTTTGCGCAGTTATGGGAAGGAAGAGAGGCTGCTCACCTCTAGGATTGAGTAGTGCAACTGACCCAAAGGATAGCCTCAAGCACTGTGTAGTTCCAGGAAGTAGAGTAGCACCATTGAGGGCTGAGACTACACAGAGCATCTCAGTCAGGGTCCAGTGAAGTGGAGTTGTTTCATCGAGAGATTTTCAGGAAAATGGCTAAGTGTGAGAGACAAGTGAACTTATGATGACTTGACATTGTCATTACACACTAAGCATACTTCTACAACATGACAACATTGACAACCTAGAAAACATAATAAAGCATGATCCTCAGTGGGGCTGTCTAGAGCTTAAGTGACAAGTGCGACACTTGGAATAGACCTTTGGACGATTATGACGACACTTGCACGATAGTGCTTACAACTTTGTGTGTGAGTGCGAGCAATGTTCACATAGCTAGGAAAATCAAAATACACAAAGAAAAACCTTCAAAATCACAAGAGCCATCATTGTAAATTTACAATGATGACTCTTTTACAAATTTACAATGATGACTCGTTTAAAACACTGAATTTTTGACAAGTCCTGACACTTGACACGACATTTCTTCTTGGATCACTTGCAGCTGCTGAGGTACTATTGTGCTCGCTTTAGGTAATGGTACTTGGCACTGGATGTCCTTCTAGTATGTGTCTGAGTTGTTCTAAAGTTCCATCCTTCTTGCACATGCATTAACAATCAAGACCAAAACAAATAAAAAACAATATACTTATGCTATCTTGAAAAAACATATGTCAGAGATGATACTCAAAATTGTCGAAATTTATATGTCCCATTCATTTGAGCCATAACCAACTTTCATATTATTTTTCCAAAAAGCACCCTTTAAGTGTCTCATCCAAAATGTATATGTCATTTGGAGCTCTGCTTGCTATAGCCACAATTTTTCCAAAATTTCCTTTCCTAATTTCACATTTCTTAGAGTTGAATAGCATCGCATGTCCTTGATCGCACATCTGTCCAACAATGAGTAGATTGTGATTCATATTTTCAACTAATAACACATCCTTCACTAATGTATCCTTTCTTCCAAGTATGATTGTACTTGCTTCTATGACGTTTGAAGACCCGTCATTTCCAAAAGACATTGTTCCATCCTTCTTTTCCTTCAAGGATATGAACTTATTTTTATCTCCATTCATATGCATTGAAAAACCACTGTAAACATACCAAATGTTTTTGTTGCTTTGAGCCTTGAGAGTGATAGCACATTTTTCAGTCTTCTTTTTCCATACTTGTTCATTATGATTTTGCGAGATTTCCTTTGAAGAGCTTCCAAGTTTGCAATCCTTAGCCAGATGTCCAAAATTGTTACATTTGTAACATTCAACATCATCTCTCAAATGATCAAATTTGTTGATATTCTGCTGAGTTCTGGAATATCTATTTCTAAAAGATCTCCTGGAACTATATTCATTCCAAACATACATGCGACATTCTACAGCTCTATGTCCAAACCTTCCACATGAATAACAATGACCATAAAAGATAGTTTGATACCTCGGAGGAAATCTTCTTCAAGGAATTGTTTTCCATGGTTCTTCCTATGAGTCTTGATCTCTTGATTTAGTTGAGAGATCTACCTGCTTGGTAGATTTTTCATATCCATCTTCTTTTGTTTTCATAGAAGGACTTGACTCCTTTTCAGATTTTTCTTTGTAACCAATACCACTCTTGTCACTACATGATCACTGATTTCTAATGAGTTATTCTAATGCCTTTGAGCCGTTGGCGTAGGTTTGAAGAGTTTTTTGCATCTTTTACTTCCTTTCGTAGAGGGACTATTTCAACTTCCAATGCCTCTCTTTCCTTGCTGCTTTCCTTTAATTATTTCCTGAGCAATTCTTCAATTCGTTTTTATTCTTCAACATTGACTTTAAGATTTAGGACCTGTTCCCTTTCTGTCTTTAATTCGTCTTCAAGAGTATTGACGTGATTCTTCTCGGACTTGATCTCTTTGATAACCCTGATCACTTCATTTTGAAATTAAACCTCAATCATCACTTCTTCTTCATCTCCTTCTTCGTGAGATGCCTCTTGCTTATTGTGTTTGGCCATAAACAAAACACTTATATTTATTTCTTCTTAATTATCACTATCTTAATTGGATGGGGAGCTATCTTCTTTGGAGAAAAAACTTGGCTTAAACCATTTCTTCTTGCCTTGCTTGTTGAACTTCTTAGGGCCTTTCTTTCCTTTCATAACAACCTCTTTTTTGTGAGGACACTTGGTTTAAAAATGCCCAACCTCACCACAATTAACAAATATCAATGGAATTTTAGCTTTGAATTTTTCCGTACTTGTTCTCATCTTTTGTGTGAAGTAGGAAAATTATTTTTCTGAAAATTATTCTTCATCTTCTTCCTTTTCTTCATCCTTACAACTGCAAGTTTTGGAAATTTTTTGATTCTTCTTGTCTTTACCAATATTCTTGGATGCGAAAAATGTTGTTTCTAAGTGGATGTGCCACCCTCTTCTTCAATTCTCATTTCATATGTCATAGAATTCCATGCAATTCATCTATGCTGAGATTGGTTAGATCCGATCTATCTTTCAAGACAGATACCTTTGGGTTGAGTCTTGTTGGCATGATTTTGAGGATCTTTCGAACAACAATCTTCGTGTCGATAGGTTCTCCCAAACCTTCCAATGTATTTTTTGTTTCATCAATAAGCTGAAAGTATGCAACAATATTCTCATTTTCCTTCGTTTTGAGTTGCTCAAATTTTTCCCTGTAAATTTGAAGCTTTGCTTCTTTCACCTTTGAGTCACCTACAAATATATTTTGAAGCTTGCCCCATACCTATTTAGCAGTTTTGCAACTCAATACCTTAAGATAAACAGATTTGATAAGCCCACTAATAAAAAGGTTTTTAGCCTTTTCATCATATACCTTGTTCATCCTGAGTCGGTATGAAGCCTTTGTTAACAATTTCCCTTACTTTGTATCCTTGCGCCAACAAATGAACTTGCATTCTTCCACTCCAAAGTGCATATTTATTTCCATTGAACAAAGGAACTCTATTCTTAGTATAGTCCATGATCTCCTTCCAGTTGTTAGATTACTATTGAAATAACCAAGCTTTGATACCAATTGTTGGAAATATTGAGAGAGGGGTGAATCAATATTCCTTAGAAATTAGCAATTTTAAATCTTTTCAGAGCATTATTTAATATTCAATTATTATTAATGTTTATCCAACAACAAGAGTAAACAATAAAACACAATAGGCACAAGAATTTTAAGTGGAAACCCCCCCCCCGGTTAAAAACCACCAAACGCTTTTCTAGTAAATTATTTTAATCTTAAGCCCCAACTGAAATTTAAGTTACAACTTCCTAGAATTATATAAAATCATTCTTCTCAATCTCCCACTGGAAGGACACCCCAACGCCCTAATTGTTTCAGTAATCAACTGAATGGATGCCCTAACATCCTACACCAACCTACCATGTTGAAGTGTTTACAAGCTGCAAATTGTAAGTTACTTTATGCACCAGCCTAGCACCTCCCAGCCACCCTATAATGATCAGAAGTGAGACAAGAGTGTGGACTCTCGTACCATGGACAATGATCCATGATACAATATGATTTGCGATGATTTTCTTGTACTTGAACGAACACCCAATCACATTATGACCTGCAACCCAACCATGAAATCATCCCAATAGTGACTCCTATACCTTCCAACAATTCCTCTTCGATTCTAGGCAGATTGACTCTTTTACAATAATGGCTCTTTCAATGATGACTCTTTTACAAATTTACTATGATCACTCTTTTACAACACTAGTTTTTTACAAGACCTAGCACTTGACTCGACATTGCTTCTTGGATCACTTGTAGTTGCTGAGGTACTGTTGTGCTTTCTTCAAGTAATGGTACTTTGGCATTGCATTTCCTTCTAGTATGTCTAATTTGTTCTAAAGTCTCATCCTTCCTACACATGCACCATTAACAAGCAAGACCCAAACAAATACAAAATAATATAATTACGCTGTCCTGCAAAAACATATGTCAGAGATGATACTCAAAATTCAAATTGAGACACCAATCATACATACCTTGCTGTAGCAGACTTACCCTTGACTGTTGATATGTGGTCCTTACTGCAGTGATTCTTGAATTCATACTTTTTCTTGCCTTCTAGGAGCTCGATATTGAATCTGCTGTATCTATGTAATTTCGGATCTCCAAGGTCTGAAATTTTGTCCTATGGTAGCCCTATGAGTTATCTTTCCAACCCCATAGGTCTGATAGAGATTGGATTATTCAAGAAAGAGTTATGTACAATCTACCATGATGACCTGATTATAGACTAATTCAGCAGAGTAAACTTGTACGAAGTGCCACATGTCACTGTTTTGACCTTTGGCCCTGAAAAAGGTTACCCAAAAAAGTGCAATATGTCCTCTTTCTATCACTATTTATGAAATTTGAATCCAATTCTTAGAGAGAAAGTTATGATGATTTTCCTGAGGTCACTTGTTTGACATGGAATTCGGGAGCCTTCAAACTTGATCATAATTTTGTGCCCTAACTAGACCTCAACAAAACCTTAAACTTGTTGCAATAGATCCTGCATTAGAAGCTCATGATGAACAAAAAATCATAGAGGTCTTTTCACAAGATAGTTCATTGAAAAGTGCTTACTAGAGGAGGATATGAGGGTCACTATTTATAGAAATGTCTTAAGTTGAGAGGGTCCTCAGCAAGTGAATGTTGGAGGGAGTTTAGGAGCATAAAACATTATTAATTATTGACTATTCAATTACCACAATCAATGATGAGTGCCACGCCACAAGCCCATGGGGTTTTAGCCCTCTAACTAGGGTTAGTAACTTCAAATATGAATAACTCTCAAACTGTGAAGAACTACATGGCGTGCCATATATCAACAGAAACATCTCGACAAGTAGAATCCATCTAGAAGATCATTGGCTCAGAATAGGATGATTTGTCATGTATAAATGCCCATGCAAGGTTGGGGTAGCCACTGGTGTTGCTTGGGTTGACATCAATGACAACCACTGATCAACAAACAAAAGTTGGCTAACCAGTGATATAATGCCTAAACTTGTCCAAAGAATGTACCACTTCAAAAAGTTCCTTCTTAGTGGCTGTATAGTTTATCAAAACTTTAGAAAGTTTCTTATCGATGAAATTGATAACATAAGGAAATTTGTCTTCCACTTGTCCTAAGGAAGGCCCTGTTTGGTCAATTTAGAGTGTCCTAAATTGCTATATTAATTGTCAATCCGGGAGTCGTAAACTGTTGAAGTGTGGCGCACTATATGTGCAAGATAGCCTATTTCTTACTTTTTGTCGTTTTTGATTTTTTTTTTTTTATATTTTGTTTTGGGGGTTTTTATCTTCGTTTATCTCCTAATGTGAAATGGAAATTCTATCCCTGAGTTTTAAGATTACTCTAAAAGACAAGTATGGATATAAATTTTCAAGGTAATTATGTCCTTTATAATGATTTCCAAAACTTCAAACTTCAGAGGGTCTTAGAACATACTAATGATGAAAATAATTCATAAAAGAAAATGAAAATGTGCCACTATTCTAATCAAACAAATAGTGAACTATTGATCATGAAACCATTATCCCTGCTACTGTCTAAATACAAAAGAAATGAATTAAGCTACTGCACTCAAAGAAATCCAAAAATTGCAAGTAAAGTAAAGCTAAAATCAAATTACATCAATTCATAGTCTAACCCCTCGCCAGTTAGTCCAGCTATGGCTTTCGGAGGTAATCATCAACAACTTGAGAAATCTGATATTTAATTGCAGAAATGTAAAACTAAAATAAAATCACATCAATTCATAGTCTGACCCCTCGCCAGGTAGTCTAAGCTATGGCTTTCGGAGGTAATCATCAACAACTTGAGCAATTTGATATCTAAACTGTCTAACGAAGCAAATGAACTAAACTGAAATCAACAAAACAGAACTGGAATTAAAAGCTAAGAAAAGCAAGTCAGCAGAAAGACTGATTCCATGTCACTAGTTTTTTCAAAAGGAAATGTATGAAGATGCCCGGGCCTACTGTAATCTAGAACATGCACACTGATCAGCGTTAACAGCAATGTACAAAGCATGTAAAATTATGAACAAGAATGAAGCATTAGTACCATAGTAAATGAAATATACATAATTGAATAACTATGACATATTTGCAATAAACATAAAGAAACACAACATGAAACTGTACAACAATAAGAAACAAAACCTCGGCGTGTGCAGGGGCCCTCTGCACAACCTCGGGCAACAACTATCAATCAAGAATTACGCTTCACGCAATCATGTAGAAACAGAGTCTTCTCATATATTTCAAAATGCAGTCACAACAATGAAACTAGTGTCACGGCACAGTGGGCTTTTTATCAGCAAAATTATATTCAAAAGACTAACTCCTATGCGTATAGAAACACATTATTTATAACAAAAGGTTACATAACTGTTTTCCTGTAAACTACGCTGACAGAGGACACATAAACGACAGCGTCCATGGATTTAGCATCATGGTTGCCGAGATTATGCAATCTATTGAAAACGGCTTGTTGGATTCACATCGTGGGTAGCCTACAGGTGTCAGTGTGCCTCCAGAGATCTAGAAACGGCCATGAAAATCTTTCACGTGCTTGGAAATGGAGTCCTGTTGCCGTAGGACTCTTCTATTTGACCATCGCTTAACCACCGTTGACCACAGCCTCCCCTGATGAATCCGACTGAGCCAATAGGACTCGGTCCATGTCCAAGTCATTTCCAACTTTCCCATGTGGCTCGCTTTGCCTGATGACACCTACAATGTAGACTTTAACAAAAATAGCTGTGGAAATTTGAAGCAGCTGTGGAAAGTGACAGGATTCCGCAGCTCAATGAGCAAAAATCTAGTTCAAACAGTAGACAGAAAACATAGTTAAAAAAAACCACTTTAAATGCTCTTTTATGATTAATATGCAATGATGTTGATAGCTTAGGAGGTCCAGGTGAATGGAAAGAGTCTAGGAAAGTGTATAGGAAAGATGCAAGTTCAGGGCTCAACATACCCCCACTGTGAAGGTGTTGCATGTCCCCATGCAACCAAAATTTTGACCATCCTCTCTTCAATCCATATGCTCTGAGACCTCCGCCAGCACATCCAGCCCTCTTCTCCTCTTCCTTGGTACTGCTAACATCCTAGGCTTCCTCATCAAGCATCTGAATTTGAGGTTGATAAGTGCTTTACTCAACCTCTTGCACTTCTTCTTTAATTTCCTATTCTTTTTCTGCCATGGCCCAAGATGTAACATGGTGTTGTCATGAATGATCTTGTCCAATCTTCTTTGTCCCTTAATGTTTCATTTTCATTTTTAATGTGTCTATTTAAGACCTCCAATTCAAAAACTTCTTGTTTCAACGATTGGACTAGAGCTTCTTGTGCTGTGTGAGGCTGAGTGGAGGAAGTGCTTGGACCTGTGGCTGTCTTTTCCAAGGATTCTATATAATCATACATCTCTTGCTGATTCGGGTCTATCTCGGGTGTAGTTTTCCTTGGGCTGACCCCAAAATCCTATTGAGAAGGACTGATCTCCAAATCTGGCCGAGAAGGACTGTCAAAATTTGGCTGAGAAATAAGAGGATGATGTGGGCCACGGCCAGGAGAGGTTGCTGGAGGCTGCTCCGGTGTTTCTCCTCCCAAGTCAATAAAGTGGGGCCCTTTGGTTTGCACTGTCCTTAATTTTCCCTTAAGCCTGGAGCTTCTCCTTACATGTTGTGGACTAGTGTCTTTTTCCTCCCTACTCTGTTTTTCTTTTCCTTTCTTCTTGGCTGCAGCTGATTGTTCCTGAAGATAAGCTAGTCTTTCAGACAGTGTTTGGTCTTCTTTTTGGGAAGGATCTGGGGCTTGATATACAGCTTCTATGTTTCTTTTCCCTTTTGGTTTTCTTTGCTCCTTATCCTTAGTTCTTTCCAGCCTCTCTTCTTGATTAATTTCTCTAGTTATGCTAGTAGGAGGGGCTTGCATTCTCACACTTGTCTTCTTCCTTCTGCTCTTCCTGGCTGAACTATTCTCTAGTGTTTTAGGGGGATCTTGGAAAAAATTTCTAACCAAAAATTGTTCCCAAGTGTCCTTCTTTTCCTTCAATTGTTTTTCTATCAGAATTTTCACAAGGCCATGATGATACAAATGGGGTTCTACATCCTCCAAATTCTTTTGGACAGTGGTGGACATTTTCTTCAGGCTATTTAACAAGAAGTAGGGCAAATTGAGGGTTTGGTTTTCTAAGAAATTCATCAACAACCGGGTGTGATACATATACATTGATCCAAAACGTCCCTCACAGGTAATGAACTTTTGAATAATCAACAATAAACTGGCCCACTTCTCTTCTAAAGCATGGACATGGATTCCTCGTTTAAAAATAGTTACATCCATACCTGGGTTTCGTAGGATAACCCTCCAAGCCTTCTCGTCAAAGCTCTTGTTCTTGAACCAGCATTCTCCCTCCTGTGGAAGTTCTGTAGCGGCTGCTATAGATGCCTCGGTGACTGTAAACTTGAGGTCTCCAACTTCCACCTCCAGGCTGTTAAAAGACCTCGCAAAAGTCTTTGTAATCTCCTTGTTGTAGCCCTTGAATTTTTGAATAAACCATAGCCACCTTGCCTTCTTCAGTATGTTTTTCACTTGCAGGTACCCTTCCATAAACTTGGGCCCTTCCGGTTCTGCCCTCAACAACAGACCCATCCTTCCTTCCGTCTTAAAATTCGTCTGCATGAGTAAGGGTTTTAGCGGAGATGAGACGGCTGGGTTAACGGTGGTGAACAGGGTTTATGGAGAAGAAAACAGTGACTGTAAATGGAAAACAGAGAACAGGTAGTGGGAGTGAATTCACGGAAATGGAGCGGAGGCTTATATGAACAAGGTGGAAATGCAACCGTGGCTTCAATAAAATAATAGGGAAGTAAAGTGAACCCGACAGAATTTTAAACTGAATGGCTGCGAAGTAGACGTAAACACGCTTATGAAATGGCTGTGGAATTTGTGCGGTGGAGAGGAGCCATGATCAAATCGACCACGTCCTCATGATTACAGGTGGAGTGTCAAGGTACAGCCAACACAAGTTAAATCCGAGGGCTGATCATGAGGCTGTTTGAGAAATAAATGCATGGTTCGTGGAGGAATTGTAGGTCGTGGAACGGTTATGAGGTTATCAATGCCAATCATTGCATATAGTGGAGCCATGGTTTTATAACTATGTAAAAATGTGCTTTGAATGCTATTTGAAATAAATTTCTACTCATACCTTGGAATTCTTGCCACTTTTTGTCCATTAATCTTTGATAAGCTGCTCCTTGTTGATGCTTTTAAGTGCCTCATGTCTTCATAATATGTCCTCGGTCATACCTGCATTTGATTTTTATTATTTTTAACTATCAGCTGTCTGCTAATGTTAAATGATAGGGTGCTAGCTGTGAAAACAACAACTAGCTACGGAATCAGTTTGCAGCTGCGAAAACTGGATTTAGTTGCGGACACTAGTACAATGGCCACATGTCTGAATGGAAATGGATATATGAGAAAACTGTTCATGAAAAGACTTTTATTGGTGAGATGAAATGAAATGAGATGAGATGAAATGGGTGGATTAGAATGAAACGAAGTGAAGTGGAGTGGAATGAGGTGAAATGAAGTGAAGTGAGATGGAATGAAATTATGGATAATGAGAGGAGATTCTTTTGGAAAATATAGGGCATCAGGAGTTCCTGATTTTCACCCTGTATTTTCTGTATAAGACTACCAATCAGTGATTGGTTTTCAGGCTTATACACTTTTTTTTTTTGGTATAAATAGAAAAGAACAAAGGCTAGGCTGGTGGAGAAGAAGAATTCTTCTTTACCAGCCTTATTGCAGAACTATCTTGAAATATTTTGACAAATTCCTCCTTTGAGAGTGGCTTATGATAGATCTTTAGTTGGTGACCATTCACAATAACAGGAGTTTGAAATTCATCAATGGTTTTGATTCTTACCGCTCCATTGCTAAATACTTTGTCAATCTCATATGGCCCAAGCCAATGAGTCTGAAATTTACCTTTGAAGTCTTTAAACTTGGAATCAAATAGCAATGCCCAGTCTCCTTGTTGAAACTTTTTCTCCTTGATGTATTTTTCATGCCACTTAGCTCTTTGATATTAAACTAGATCAGTTCTTAGGATTGCCTCTTGTCTGATCTCATCTAGCTCATTCAACTGTTCCATTCTATGCTTTTGGGCTTCTGATAGATCCATCTCCAACTGAACTGCCATATTGAAAGTTTTGACTTGGAACTCAATGGGGAGCAGGACTTCTTTCCCATAAAGAAGTTCATAGGGAGAATGTCCTGCTGTATTTCTCCATGTAGTTCTATAGGCCCACAAGGCTTCAAGAAGCCTTTCTGCCCAATCTCTTCTGTGTAGATGAACAGTTTTGGTGATGATGCCTTCAATAACTTTGTTTGTAGACTCCACTTGACCATTTGCTTGCGGATGGTAAGGAGTAGATTTTCTATGCTTAATCTTGTATTCTTTCATCAGCTTCTCCACCAGATTGGATGTGAATTGAATTCCTTGATCTGTCACAGTTTCTCTTGGAACACCAAAGTGAGTAAAAATATCCTCATAAAGAAAACTAATAATTGAATTTTTAGTAGCAGAAAATAATGCTTTGTCTTCTACCCATTTAGTGACATAATCAATACATACCAATATATACTTTTTTGTTTAGATGGTGGGTTAATAGGTCAAATGAAATCTAAAGCCCATTTTTCAAAGCAATCTATTGAAAATGGCTTGTTGGATTCACATTGTGGGTAGCCTACAAGTGTCAGTGTGCCTCCAGAGATCTAGAAACAGCCACAAAAATCTTTTACCTGCTTGGAAACGGAGTCCTGTTGCCGTAGGACTCTTCTTTTTGACCACCGCTTGACCACCGTTGACCACGGTCTCCCCTGATGAATCCGACTGAGCCAATAGGACTCGGTCCATGTCCAAGCGTTTCCAACTTGCCCATGTGGCTCGCTTTGCCTGATGACACCTGCAATGTAGACTTTAACAGAAACAGCTGTGGAAAGTTGAAGCAGCTGTGGAAAGTGACAGGATTCCGCAGTTCAATGAGCAAAAATCTAGTTCAAACAACAGACACAAAACATAGTTTAAAAAAAACCACTTTAAATGCTCTTTTATGATTAATATGCAATGATGTTGATAGCTTAGGAGTTCCAGGTGAATGGAAATATTCTAGGAAAGTGTATAGGAAAGATGCAAGTTCAGGGCTCAATAGGCCCTACAACGTTTTTTGAGGCATATTTTTGTATATGGAAAGGTAATGCCTACGTGGGACCCCTAAGGATTAGTTTAGCGGTCAATTTTTCTTTCAGTACTTTGAAACCTTCTTAACAATTGTTTGTCCAATAAAAATCTGAATCTTTAGCCAACAATCCAAAGAAGGGTGAAGCCAGTTTACTAAAGTATTTAATGAACCTTATGTAGTACCCAACTAACCCAAGGAAACTCCTGAAATCTCTTTGTTTTTGAGGGATAGGGACCCTTTTGAAAATGGAAATTTTGTTTGGGTCAACCTGTATCCTTTCCTCGGATATATAGTGTCCAAGTACAATATCTACATTCATCAAAAAATCACATTTCTCAAGACTCAATGAAAGATTCATTTTAATGCATTCCTTTAAGAATTTGTACAGATTAGAAAGAGATTTCTGGTAGTCACATCCATAAGGAGTAATAATCCATGTATATCTCAACAGAGTCATGAATAATTCAGCAAAGATACTTAGAAATTCCCTCTAGAAAGTAGCTGGGGCATGGAAAATATTGAATTGAAGGACTCTATAGGAAAAGGTACCCCAAGGACATGTAAATATGGTCTTATCTTGGTCTTTAGGGCTGATCTATATTTGGTTGTATCCACTAAATCCATCTAGGAAGGATAATAATTTCTTTCCTACAAGGCCATCTAGGACTTGGTCAATGAAGGGAAAAGGAAAATGGTCCTTATTTGTAGCCTTGTTAAGGTCTTGATAATCAACAGATCCTCCACTTCCCATTCTTCTTGGGGACTGAAACAGGAGGTGACACCCACTCACTATCTGAAATGGGATATATGAACCCTACATCTAGTAACTTTTGCAATTCTTCTTTCACAATGTCCTTAAGGTCTAGGTTCATCCTTATATGAGGTTGGCACACAAGCTTGCATCACTATTTGATGTAAATATGATTAGTACAAACTGAGGGATGCACACCTTTCATTTCCTTATAATCCCAAGAAAAAACATATAGGTGTTGCCTTAACATAGTGCATAATTTTTCTTCCTGCTCAACAGAAAGAGATGGGTTGATCTTTAGAGTTATGGATGGGTCAATCTCCACAATCTTGGCATGTTCCAGGCTGGAGTCAACAAAGCACAAATCAGTCCAAGGAGTACTCTTACATTATTTCTCCAGTTCATCAACTGGTATAGTAGTGGAAGTGTAGGTTTTAACCCTGTAAAGAAATTACCTGCAAACGAATTCTTAAAAGACAGAAAATATACAATGGAAAGAAGCACAAAACAAATATAAAGAGATTTTCCCCTGGATCCCAAAGCCGAGGTTACTAGATTGATTTTTCATTATATTCCTTTCAATGTTATAATACATATCAATACATGCCAAAGCATTCATAAACCACAATCCATTAACCCTAGATTATAACATAACCATAGCTCCCTTGACCAGATCTACACAATACCATGGGCATAAATCCATCATGCCCAAAACCATGTGCAAAATCCATGCACAAAACCATAGGTAGGTCCGCCCACCTAATATAGTGTCCATGGGCATGGGGCTAGACATGGAAATAATATAACACACCCAACAGGGAGGTTGATTATGTAAGATATGGCTAATAAGGTCATCTTCATCAAGCTTCGCCCCTCTTATAACAATGTATAGAGTGCAAACTAGGTAGAGGGATGTGTGATAAAATTCTTCCTCTTCCTGATCCTCTAACCATAAGGGTAAATCATGCTCAATAGAAGGTTGAGGAGGAGGATACAACACAAGTTGTTTTGATAAATGTCCATTCTTAATATTCATGTTCCCAACCATGCAAATAATGTAGGCATCAATAGTGGTCAACCAAGGTATTCCTAGAATGAGAGGATAGCCATTAAATTTTCTTTTGGGTTGGAGGACCAGGAAATCAAAAGGGTACTCCAAGGAGTCAATGGAGACCATCACATCCTTAATAACTCCTTCAGGAGCTAATATAGATTTGTCTGTAAGGTGCAACACTGTAGTGGTCTTCCTCAAAGCCCCTTGGAGGTTGAAATTCAACATGGTTTCCCTGGTCATTGCATTGATTGCATCCCCAAGATCAATCAAGGTATAGGGACCATAATGTAATCAATGTGTACATCCATTACTGGGCTACCAAGATCCAAGTTATTTGGAGAGATCACCCTCCCAAGCATAATATCATATAGTTGTCCAATAACATTGATTGTAGGGGTATCTCTTCTTCTCCTCTCGGACCTTTTGAAACATTCCTCCATGATAAAATAGTTATAAATGGGAACATCCTTGATGGCCTGGAGAAGGGGTATCTTGAAACACAAGTTTTTCAATTCTCCTAGAAGTTCATCCTATTCTAGGGTGTGATTTTAAGGGTGGACCAAGCTTTCAGGATAAGGAGGTGCAGTGGCTTGAGGTACACTCTCTTCCTTCTCTTCTTCAAATTATTCAAGTGGAGAAGGTGGGTGGTTATCTGGGAACACCTTCCCAGATTGGAGGTTGATCTCTTGGATTTACACAACATAAGTAGGAAAAGATGTCTCCCCACTGTAAACCAGTTGTGCCTTCTTATTTTTTGGGTTCAAATAGGGTTGAGTAGGAATTTGAGGTTTCTTAGGTGGATTTTGGTGAGGAGGTTGTGGTTGAGGTTGAGGTGGAGGCAGTAAAGCAAGAGGTTGGGTGGTTTGAGGCCTCGACCTTGGTGAGGGTTTGCCCCATTGGGAAGGTTGGGGTGGATATGGTTGGAAAGGAGGGTTGATAGGTTGAGGAGGATATTGAGGAGAATAAAACCAAGGAGGAGGTGTGGACCAAGATGGATGAGTGAAAGGGTACCAAGGCTAGAAAGGTGCATTTTGATTTGGATTGTAATGAGTATAATGTGCACCTTGTATTCCCTATTGATATGATCGAGGACCTGGCGATCTCCTTTGGTTAATTAAGCACAACTTCTCTGACCCACCTTCTACCTCTCCTTGGTATACAACCTTTAGGTCTGACATAGAGGGACATTTATCTGTTGTGTTAGGGTCCTATAATTTATAGGATCTCAAGGTGATTGAGTATTATATCTCAGGAATCTTATATTGTAAATAATTGTCAATCTGCAAATTATTTCCAAATAAAATAAAAATAGAATAAAAAATGAAAAGAGGGTATAAATATAAAAAAATAGGGAAAAAAAAATATTGAAAAAGAAAAAAATATTGAACCCTTCGAAAAGAATAAAAACAAAAAGAAATAATACTAAAAGTGTTGCAAGTCTAAATGCCACTATTGATAGATAGTTTCCTTCATCATTGATGAAGAAAGGTTGTGTGCAGTTTGTTCAAAATGCCATAATGAATAGTTATTTGTTTAATCATAGAGTGTAATCATGATTAAACATGTTTAAATTTCTGTAAATTAGGTTAGAGAATAAAGATTTGCCAAACAGTCTAATCTTGGTAAATTAGTAGTTAGGTAGAAAATTACATAGATTCAACTGTTTAATCTGAATCAATAGGAGAAATAAGGGATAGGATTTAGAAAGTTTTTCATTCTATATAAAATAAAATAATGTGGGTTTTCTAGTCCAAGTGCACCCCTTAGAAGAATAAAATGTTAGTTTAGTTAAGGGTAGGTAAAATAGTTGTTTTTATAAATATATGCCTATGCCATTTATATCCTAAGTTTTAATGATACTGAAAAAAGGCAAAGGAGCACGATGGAATAAAGTGTTTTTTACATGTTTTTATTCCTAACGTTTATCCTAAGTCCAAAATATAAAATCAAAGGCGCATGTCGACAAAGCCTTCTTTGTCGTATTTGGTTAAAGGACAACGCTGTCAGGGAGTCGGGATCCTCTCCCTCTCATGATAAACGGCCCATGTTCACTTTCAGCCCCCCCTCTCCATCCTGCCTTTATCACCAGGGGGGCATCTGGAAAGGTTGTTTCTCCTACCGGGCTCCATCCCTATGTGGCACCCTCTCCGCATTTTACACCCCCTGGCTGAAACTACTTACCACTATCTGCCCCCTCTGAAACCGCCTTCCCCTCACCCGCTTTACTGTGTCCCCAACATGACACTTCCGCCACTCACCTCCTGCCATGTCGCCTAGCTGTTAACCAATTAAATGCTCTCCCAGAAAAGATAACCGTTCGACATTAAATTCAGAATTCTTGGGTAATCATTCAAACTGGACAGTCTCGCACCATTTCCAATGGGACTTTCACAACATTGTTTAAAAGCTTTCAGAACCGTTGCCTTCTTCCTTTTTCATTGGCTTATTCCCTGTAATTTGCAGCTTTACACAACAACCACTTTCAAAGTATTCGCACGACCAGACCAAAATCAAATTTGTTAGCACTCTGTCTCTTTTCCCCTGATAATTCCTTCAACTTGAACTATTTCTCGATAAGTCATCCTTTCTCTTACTATTACTTTCCACTAATACAATCATACGTCCAAAGAGTAAAACCCATAATAAAATTGTCAATCCCTTGATCCCTCGCTCCACAAATTTAGATCACATCCCTTTAGCCAATAGGGATTATCAGATTAATGAAACCCAGTGTGACTGTGAATTCTTAGAACTATATTGTTGGATGGAAGACAAGCATGTAGACCAGACTAATGAAATTGGACTCTGGGAGTCAAACCTTCCCCATTATATCTTCCCTCTGACCTTTCGAGCTCCTGAATTCACTAGAAAATGTCAGGCCTATTATGTCCTTGACCAAAGATCTATCATGGCCCCATGCGGTGCCATTCTCTTTACAATTACTGCCCAGTCTATAAACCAAAAAATTCTAGCTCCTCCTGTGGAAAATATTGCTCCTTTCTCCTTAGAAGTCCTCACCCAACTTTATTAGAAGCTGGATTTCATTACCACAGCCAAAATATTTGAGATCTTTGTTATAGCTCCAAATCTCACTCTTATGGTTTGTGATGCTGCACTTATGGCCTAGGGCAACCCCTCCTTCCAGACCTGGTCCAAAAATTTAAAAAACAGTGTTTTATTCCCTATACGCGACTTTGCCCTGTGTTAAACGCGTGTACACGCGGGTCTGTCATACCCAACCCGCGTGTATCTATTAAAACACTTAAAAAAATATAATTTCCTCTTTTTCGGGCGGTGATCGCGGGTTTACCTGCTGGATCACCTGTTAGTGCCCGTGGTCCAACTGTTCCCAACCAACTCCTAACTAAAAAACTACTTTGGAGAGGGTATAAAAAGACATCAAAGGGAAGGCCAAGGGGAGAGAGAAAGGAGAGCAAGATTATTATGCTGAGATTTTTCCCTTAGACCAGGTCTGAAGTCCTTGGTGCATCCTGCACTTCCCCCATTTTGCATAGGAAACCCTTGTTTCCATGTGTATTGGTGATCATTCATCCTTGACATCATCATTGAGTAAGACTTGGAAGGAGCTCTTGTTGAAGGCTGGAGGCTGGAACGAATCCGGGAGGAAGCTTGCTTGGAGCCTGCTGAAGGTGTTCAGGTGATATCTTTCCGATATATGTACTTTATTTGCCTTTATATATAAAGAAACACGTCTTTGTTCCCGAATAATCTTTCTTTATGCTTATGAGATTCTTGTGTTGAATTCTTATGAAAGTAGTTACTTAAAGATTATTTATAACTAACTTTATAGCATAAAGATGATTTATACATAAACTTCTATACATGTACTGTTGAGTTCTTTGATTTGTTTGTCTTGCAGGTCAGAGAAAGAAGAAGGGAACTCCAAGAAGGGTTTGCACCCTAACGGTCTTCTCGGACGTAGGACCTTAGGTATGTACCCTAAACACAAGAATCTCATAAGCATAAAGAAAGATTATTCGGGAACAAAGACGTGTTTCTTTATATATAAAGGCAAATAAAGTACATATATCGGAAAGATATCAGCTGAACACCTTCAGCAGGCTCCAAGCAAGCTTCCTCCCGGATTCGTTCCAGCCTCCAGCCTTCAACAAGAGCTCCTTCCAAGTCTTACTCAATGATGATGTCAAGGATGAATGATCACCAATACACATGGAAACAAGGGTTTCCTATGCAAAATGGGGGAAGTGCAGGATGCACCAAGGACTTCAGACCTGGTCTAAGGGAAAAATCTCAGCATAATAATCTTGCTCTCCTTTCTCTCTCCCCTTGGCCTTCCCTTTGATGTCTTTTTATACCCTCTCCAAAGTAGTTTTTTAGTTAGGAGTTGGTTGGGAACAGTTGGACCACGGGCACTAACAGGTGATCCAGCAGGTAAACCCGCGATCACCGCCCGAAAAAGAGGAAATTATATTTTTTTAAGTGTTTTAATAGATACACGCGGGTTGGGTATGACAGACCCGCGTGTACACGCGTTTAACACAGGGCAAAGTCGCGTATAGGGAATAAAACACTGTTTTTTAAATTTTTGGACCAGGTCTGGAAGGAGGGGTTGCCCTAGGCCATAAGTGCAGCATCACAAACCATAAGAGTGAGATTTGGAGCTATAACAGATGCCCCCTAATGTATGAGGTCAGAAGGGGAACATGATGGCCGAAATACATTAAGTAAGTACAAGGAAAGGAACTCTGCCGAAAAACCGAGGAGGACTTCACCAGAATTCAGCCTGCCAAGCCACCGAAAGGAGATCAGAAAGAAACACTGTCTGAGGCGGGCATACCCATGCTCAGGAAAAGTAAAGCATGTCCGCATATCAAGTACAAGCGGATCCACTAAGTATACAAGTATAAATGACTGTAAAAATACATAATGGATCATCTGATCATAATGAGTAAGTACATGTCTGAATATCACATATAAAACTGTCAATGATGCTGAAAAGATGCAACAGATCACTGAAATCAAAGACTGATCCCATAAGGTACCAACTGAACATGATGGAATAGGATGGTACTACACTGCAAACTCAGGTGCCAGCATATAGAATGTCGCCATGACTGACCGCAACATATAAGGTGGAATGGTATCAACTAGCAGCAACAGGAGCAACTGTCAAGTGAACCAATGAATGCTGATACAACCTGAGGTCTTCACCGACCGCCGTGGTACATTTCTACACCATGGGAATAAATGATCTGAAGTCGACCATGTGAGAAATCATTTGATTACCGGTCATTGATGTATACCGTTAACAAACGCGAGACTACTCACCGATAATGATAATGAGCGTCAAGGTACCCAGTACAATCTAACAAGTGTGAATAGATGAGCTGAAGTCGAACACCTGTAAGAATCTATCAATCAGGAGACAATGATGGTTTCCCACTGTCGATAGCGAGGAATCTGCCACTAATGACTGCAAACCCCAAGGTACTGCCAAATGGACTCTAGATCTTTGCCCCAGAGCAATGAGTCGGAGTCGATAGGGAAAGATCCGCTAGAAGGAAGGCATTAAGGCATCCTCCATCAATCTAGCGCGAGTGTAACCCGTAGGCCAATAATGTGGAAGGAATCGGACGAAAAAGATGTAGTAACCCAACCGAAAGTACGTTTCCGGCGTACACAAGATGTGGCTAGCGCACGGCAGAAACCCTCTGAACCAACCAATAATGAAAGCCGACACAGAGGCGAGGTATCCACCAATAGGGTCAAATGGAAACCAAGGTACTGCACGAATCCCAATGTGTGATAATGTATGCTGATGTCGAACACAAGGGAAACCACTCAGTCAAAGACCCATGATACTGATCGATGCTGAGCACAAGGTGACCTATCAATAATGAAAATAGGGCCAGGGTGCGGTCTCTAGGTCTGCCCTCAGAGCAATGTGTCGTCGTCGATAAGGACAAGACCCGCCAGCAAGAAGTCAATGGGGACCTTCTCAAACCGGCACGAGTGAAGGACCAATATAACTGATGTGATGATAGACATGACACTGACAACCAGGGATGGCCGACTGAAAAAATGAGTCAAGAGACACCGCAGAAAGGCCGACTCAGGCTAACTTCCCTTGAACAAAAGCACGACTCAATGTGACTATGTGGCAGCATATAATGAATCTGTATAAGTTCGTCATGCAGGAGGCACGAACGAACCCTCCATATGATTGGAAGAGATAACCAATCGGGGGAGAACTGACTCGATAACAAGGTTATGGCTTACCTAAGTCAAACTAAATCCCACCCAAGCGGAGGAGACTTTGTTTTGAGTGCTTTGTTCAAGGGCGACACGACTGACTCTAGCTGCCAACAATAAATGGAAATAATGTCCCTGTTCCCGCTCTTTTTGGAATATTTAATTTTTTTGTCTTTTTCTGATAAGCCGGAAAAAGAATAAAAGAATGCTATGGTACAGTGGAAAGAACGAGTGTCGGTGAAACAGATGCTCTAGTTCCTGGGAAAGGAACGTTCCTATGCTCAATGCAGGGAGGTGAAAAACTGGTCAGTGACACTCAGAGGTATGTTCCTTCCACGGATCTGGGTATGTCAAGCTGCAGAGATCAAGGGGATGCAAGGTTGATTTTTGCAGACGCCATGGTCAAAAGTGGGCTTAAACACGAGTCCAAGTGAAGCCGGCTATAGGCCAAAAGGTGCAAATGGTCAACATGCAATGCAGAAGTACAACTCAACACACATAGGAGCCTCTAGGGTATAAGGCCAGAACGAAGCGAAGAAGCAAGGAAGAATGAGTCTTCAACGCATAAGTCATGGCGGGACTACAGAGGACTCCCGAGCCTACTCAAAACGAAGCAACATGGGCAACAAATGTCAGTGAGGTGCTAACTAGGATGCCCATGTAAAAGGATGGCTCTACCATCATGTCACGATTTAAAGAATCGGCGAGTGAAAATGGCTTGCGAACCATAACATGATGGGGTCGACCCTACGGCAGATGTATCGGTCAAATGGAGGCTAGTATGCATAATGCAACGGAAAAATGGTGTCCCTAACCTATATGCCAGTGAGAACACGATACCTGCCATGACGGGTCAGAAGTCATGGAACCGCCTTGAATCGTCGAAAAATGTCCAAAATGTCCTGAAAAACAACTCAATCTCGACATTCCAAGCTCCCAAGTTAAAAGTGACATGAAACCAAACAAAATAAAATTTTGAAAAAATTTTGCATTTTCAAAACTTATAAAAAGAAATTTTGGACTTACCATTTTCACCGTTTGACTTGGAGAGCAAATTGTGGAGCAAAAGGAGCAAACTTTCCCCGTGACTTATTCAACCGTTCAAACTTGCCGAAAACTTCCAGGTAAGCACTAAACTTGTCTTGCAATCAATTGTGATAGTTTTTAGGAAGTTTAATTAATGTTTCACCGTTAGATTTTTGCAAAAAAATTGCTTTGCGGCGTACACGCGGGTTGGGTGTATATAAATCGCGTATACGACGGCCCTACACGCGACTGTGTATAGGGAAAACCGCGTGTGCGCAGCGAAAATTTTTTATACAAAAAACTAATGGATGAAAATGATTTTTTTCTTCCAGGATGACTCTCACGTGGCGTGAAAGAGAGCACTCAGCTGTAGATAATGAAGTTATGGAGAATGATGAGGCATTAGATGCCTTACGGGGATGCGGATTGTTAAAATTCTTTAAGTTGCCGAATATGAAAGCAAATGTGCGTCTGCTCGAGAGACTTATTGATTATTGGGATGTCGAGGAAGAAGCTTTTATGATTGATCAAATGCCACTCAGGATAGAAGTGGAAGATATATATTTCATCACGGGCCTTTCCCGAAGGGGAGAGGTAGTCCACTCCCGGGGCAGGACCCGGAATAGTCTCAGCGTAGACGACTATGTACAACTTTACTGCCCAGGTCATCGGAAGGTCGGGAGTCAGATCTCGATCCCACACGTGGTGAGTTTGTCACTGCGGATAATCCTGTTCACCATAGCTCGAGTGAACGGGTCATCTTCGCTACATCAGGCATCACGAGTAAACATGAGCGTAGCAGTGGACTGTCTCACCACGGTGTTTGACTGGTGTACTCCTCTACTTGCCAACATGAAGGAGCAGCTTGCTTCTATCAGGAAGGGACAGACCAAGAACTTTGGGTATGGAACCATTTTATGCACATTTTTCTTCGAGAAGGTTCCTGCACTCCGCCCCAGGGTAGCAGTTCCCATCAGTAGTCCACGTGATCCACGTATGGGCCGGTGGGCTGACTTGATGAAACGTCTGGGGGGTGGGGAAGTGCCCAGGAATGCATTCGACGACGACTTTTTTGCTTGGTGGGAGCAACAGATCATCACCATAGACGACTACCCCTATGCTGGACTGGATTTCCGAGGAGATCCTGACCTAGTGCTGCCACCAGATGCAGCATGGGGTGAGATCGGTAAGATTTTTTGATTTTTATGATTTTATGATTTTTAGGATTTTTCAAGCATAATGATGAACTTTGAAAAATATATTTTTTTGATGAGATTCAAATGACTGATATGATGATCATGTTTCAGACATTGGGCCTGTGCGACCAGATGGATTCCCACGGCACGGACGGCGTGGCCGAGGAGCCGAAGAGGCGGCTGCGGATGCGGAAAGGACCCTCGCCAACGTCCAGCGACACTTGGCGAGATTGAGCTATCAAGTACCGATGGCCGAGATAGAGGACCTTCCTCCAGATATGCAGCGTCATGTGGTTGGGATGCCACGTGACTGGGTTCGCGTTTTTCGGCGCGTGGCCAATGCTATAGTTAGTTATTTAGCTGCTCATCCAGAGCCGAGGCATTAGATATGCCTGACATGATTATGGGCATTTGAGTCCCAATTTTGTATATTTTTGGACACACATATGTACACTCGAGACGCTTTGTGATATATATATATATACAGTTTGACTTGTTGATGCATGATTTTATGATGATGAATGATTGATATGCCAGTCTAATGCTTGATTAGCGATAGAATCAGCTAACCAATTTTGAGATCTTGGAATGTGCAAATAATTAATGTAAATAAATGATCTTTGCAACAACCTCACCCTTAAATATTGGCGATATAATGATGGATCTCTAACCCGATAAATGTTATTTAACTGAGACACTATCAATTGAGAATCAAGATACACTACCAACGAGTCGATCCCATAAGAGATTGCCTCGGATAATAAATTGATAACAGCTGTATACTCGGCCATATTGTTTGAAGCAGGACCGATACACACGCCTCTCGATGTCATCAACTGACCAGTTGGGTAATAAAGTACCCAAGCTGCGGAAGCAAGATTCCGAGTGTGCCGACTAGCACCATCGGCGAATCCAAAATAAACCAAATCATCCATCAACACCTGCCAAAGCAGACCAAAAGTGCTGATATCAGAAAAACGCTCGATAAGATATGTACAAATATACATAAAATACAAAGAAGCCATTGCCTGGTAAAACTAAGCAAAATACTTCTTTAAATAGAGCCCATTTCGGGGCTCCGCCAGCTTGTTTCCTTCGAAATCAATTAACTCATACGATCCTTTTTCTAAGACTCGTTTGATAATGAAAGGACCGTACCACATAGGCTTGAATTTGCCTGCCCCCAAGGCGTCCTTATCTTGGTCATAGACCAAGACAAGGTCACCTTCAGAAAAAACACGAGGTCTGACAGACTTATCATACTGAGTTTTGACCCTTTTCTTATGGGCCTCATTCGTCGTGGCGGCATCTCGACGCTGCTCATCGAGATGTTCCAGATGAACTAGGCGCTCCTCGAGACTCGAAGTCTCAGGAAGAAGCTCGACAGCCAATTTCAGAGATGGAATTTCACATTCGACCGGAAAGATAGATTCCACCCCGTAAACTAACTGAAAAGGAGTAAAACCAGTAGCCGTTTTAACGGAGGTTCGGTATGCCCAAAGAGCCGGATACAACATAATGTGCAAATTGGACCGATTTTTATCGATTGTCCGTTGGAGTATCGTCTTAAGAGTTTTATTAACCGCCTCGACCTGTCCATTGGCCTGAGGATAGTAAGGAGACGAATGCTCTTGACGGAAACCTAATTTAAAAGCCAATTCGGACATTAGCTGATTTTGGAAATGACTGCCATGGTCAGTGACAATCTCTCTTGGGATACCGAATCTTGAGATAACTTGATTGAAAAGAAACAAAGCTGCCGTGTCACTGTCGTTCTTATAAGTAGGCATGGCTTCAGCCCACTTCGTGAAGTAGTCTACAGCCACGATAATGTACTTGTGATTTGCCGCTGAAGGCGGATTACAAGTCGTAAAATCAATACCCCACTTAGTAAAGGGACCGACGGTGACAACGGGAAAAAGGGGAGCTGGATGCGTGCGCATCTTGCGAGTAAAAATTTGACACGGGTGACAGCGTTTTACCGCTTCCACACAGTCCTTAAAGAGTGAAGGCCAAAAGTAGCCGGCACGTAAGATGCGCTGGGCTGTAGCAAGCCCGGATAGATGACCACCACAAGCTCCACTGTGGCAATCATTAAGAACAGACTCTGCTTCCTCTAAGGTTAAACAACGTCGAAGAATTGAATCAACCCCTCGACGGTATAAAGTGTCACCAATGATAACATAGTTTTTAGCCAGGTGACGTAACTTGCGACGTTCATCCTTGGAGGAAGTAGAGGGAAACTTCGAAGTCTGGAGATAAACAATGATATCTCCATACCAAGGGTCTTGTGAAGAGATGAGGAATATATGTTCGTCGGGTAAACTTTCCTCATAAACAACATCCTCTCCACAAGGAAGCTCAGAAATTAGCTCCGCGAAGACCATAGATTTCTTAGACTTGGCGGACAAGAACTCGAGGTCGAATTCTTGTAAAATGACTATCCATCTATTATATTTGCCCCCAATCACTCGCCTACTGAGGACAAATTGGAATGGATTGACCGCCGCTAAGACAAAAGTTTTGCGTAGCAAAATGTAATGACGGAGCCTCTGGACAGCATGGACTGCTGCCAAGGCCAACTTCTCAACAGGAGAATAGCGGAGTTCAGGGCCTATCAAGCCTCGGCTCAAATAATAAATCACGTGCTCGACAAGAGCATCGTCTTCCTGAACTAGAACCATACCAATGGTAGATTCTGCTGCAGCGAGATATAAAAGGAAGTCTCTACCGTAATCCGGTGGACTCAAAAGCGGGGCAGAGACTAATGCCTTTTTCAAAGCATCAAACGACCGCTGCGCAAAGTCGTCCCACAGGAATGGAACTCCTTTCCGTAGCAAACGCATGAACCCTTTAGTGATCTCGGCATAGTTTGCTATAAACCTTCTTAAGAAATTGGCCTTCCCTTGAAGACTTTGAAGTTGACGAATTGAAGACGGGGGAGGCAACTGAACTATTGCCTCAACCTTGAAGGGATCAACCCGTATCCCTTCATTGGAAACTATAAACCCTAACAAACGACCTGATGTAACCGCGAAAACGCACTTATTAGGATTCAATCGAATTTTGTAAAAACGACATCGCTCAAAGACTAATCGAAGATGACTAGGATGATCAGTTCTCTTTCGAGAACGAGCAGCGAGATCATCTAAGTATGCCTCGATGATATGTTTGATGTCGTGGAAAGCGTAAGACATGGCCCGCTGAAAGGTGGCTCCAGCATTTTTAAGACCGAAGGGCATCTTTCGATATGCAAAGGTACCCCAGGGACATATGAAGGCAGTCTTATGCTGATCCTCAGGACGAATAGAGATTTGATTATAACCTGAGAAACCATCCATAAAGGAGAAAATCGCATTACCCGCACACTCGTCAATAATTTGATCAATAAATGGCGTGGGGTAATTGTCTTTTGGACAAGCCTTGTTTAAGTCCCTAAAATCGATGCATACGCGGATTGTTCCTTGCTTTTTGTCCACAGGGACTGGATTCGAAACCCAATCCGTAAGAGGAACAGGGTATATAAAACTCGCCCTTAGCAGCTTCTCAACCTCAGCTTTGATAGCCGCTGCTTTCCTAGGGTTCACCGGCCGAAGCCTTTGACGAATCGGTTTTGCGTTTTCGTACGTCTTGATCTCATGTTGGACGATAGAAGGATCAATGCCGGGCATTTCCTCATAAGACCAAGCAAATACATCACGATATTCCTTGAATAGGTCGGTGTAAATTTGAATTTCTTCAGGGGAACACTCACTTCCGATGAAGATATTCTCGATGATGTTAGGATTTTTAGAGATGTTTATAGGTATCGTTTTTGAGATTACTGACATATTACCTTCAGCACGTGTGTGTGTTGGAGCCAAAGGGTTCGATACCGTACAAACATCACTACCAACGAGCTCGGAGAATCTAGATTCTACTTCCTGCAATGGAGGAAGAAAATATGAGCGATGGTGTAAGTCTTCCCAAGGTCGATCTATACCCATCATAATTTCGAGGATTGCTTCTTCAGAAGGTAGAACCGAATCTAAGCAGTCCAAGGCAGAGTTAGAATCAAAGCTCCAAGCGGGGGCCACATGACCATCTAGCTCCTCTTCGGAAAAGGGAGTAGAATGGTTATCTGCAGAGTCTACGATAGCCTGATATCTAAGCTCAGCTGCAGATATAGGAAACGCCATTCCATTAACTTGCCCTTCAACTAATGTGGTCGTAGGTGAAGGCAAGGTCCAAGGGTCGGAAAAATGATGAGTTCGGAAGAACCCCTCTCGAGAAGATTCCTTGGATGATGAAATAGCATTGATTCTTGCAAAAGGAGAGGGAAGATCAAACGTACCCATCAATGAGGAATACATCCCTACTCCTAAATTCTCAGTTGGCGGGCGAGGGTTATCCACCAAAGGAACAGTAGAGTCGGAGGTTGCTTGAGGATCGATTGGAGCATAGTCCAATTGATCAACCTTAACGATTTTCCCCTCATGAGGAAAGCAAATGACACGAAACAAAGTCGAAACAACGGCTTCCATCTCGTACACCCAGTTCCTTCCTAATAGGAGATTATAGTCTAGGTTAGCATCTACGACTTCAACTTCGATATTAACGACCTTCCCTCCAACACATATAGGAAAGGCCGGGATAATCCCATGCGGCTTGTGAGAATGGCCATCAAATGCAGTTAAGACGGTTGGTGAAGGAACAGCCGAAGGTGAACCAATAGCCTTCCAACATGACATGGACATGACGCATGTGGAAGCTCCTTCATCTATAACGGTGCGAAAAATATTGATTTTCCGGTATGTTGACTTTACCTGAAAAGCCATATGATGAGGGAGTCTCTTTTTGACACTTGACATGTCGAAAGAGAGCACTAGAGAGTTAGCTGGATCGACTGCTCCAATGGCGGAGAGTAAAGCACTTCTCTGAGACGGACACGACTGGAGAACTTCCAAAGCGGACATAGCACATGGGCTTTGAGCCAAATCCTCCACAATGGAGTAATTTTGAGCAGCTCTAGCATTGGGGTTAATTGTCGCGCGTTTGGCGGAACCTTTCGGTATCCTAGGTACAGTCTCAACAGGAGGTCGCTCAATATGAAGGTCATTACTTCCGGGAACCGTTTTATCCTTAGATGTTTCGGCTTCACCATAATCACGTGACCGAGTAGTCACGTTAACGTTTGAACCCATCATAAAAACATTTGATGCTTTTTCCCCTTCCTGGTTGCCCCCTGAGGAGGTCCCAGGATTCGAATTCGCGCCAGCAAGAAGTTGCTGCCCTTGGGGAAACGGGTTAGTCAACACAGCTTGCGAACTAGAAGTCCCTTGCTGTGCTAACAAGCGCTGAGCGTCTTCGATTTTAGGGCAAAGATGAGTTAGATGGTCTCCACTGCATAACTTGCAAGGAAACTTGACTTTCTTTCTCGACTCACCCTTACCACCACCAGCGTTGTTGCCGGATTTATTTGCATCGGGCTTCCCATCCGAGTTCTTCTTTTTACCACGTCCTTTCTTTTTCCCATCGGAATTTTGATTTCCTTTGGGGTTATTGGATTGGACGGCGTTAATGGAAGAATTTTGGGAAGCAGGAGGATTAGACATTGTGACTTGGTTGTTAGGAGCAGTTTGTAATGACAACTGCTGCAATTGATTCAGCAAGTTCACTGTAGTTGAGTCTACAGACCCCACGATACCATCCGCATGCGGACCTGGCTTTGGCTTAGCTAAATCAACCTTAGATCCAGGAGCATCTGGCAAGTACTTTTGGAGGATCCCAGACTGAGAGTAGATCAGTTCTAACTGCTGGGCCCTGAAAATGGCTTGCTCCTCAGAATAGACCCCAGACATGGAGACATCCTTGGAGATCTCAGGTTGCAAAGACTTCAAAAACCACTCTAGACGGTACTCCGGAGGGATTTCGGCTTTAATGAGCCTTTTTCTCCGTCTCCATTCCTGTATGTGATCAGAAATGTGGGTTGCCTTATCTTGACGAAAGGTAGCCAGAAGTTCAGTTCCGGCATCATAGCGGACAGGCAACTGAAAGTGATTCAAGAAGATATTAGCTAAGTCTGCGAACGATGTAAAGCTGCCCCCTGGCAACTCTATGTACCATTTAGCCGCATTACCAGTCAAGGTGCGCTGAAAAAGTCTCAACCTAACCGAATCTTCGATGAGGGAGTTAGATGAGCACCACAAATGGAATGTGGTTAAATGATCGCCCGGATCTTCACCACTCTTCCCTTCGAATTTTGGGATGTCCGAAGGGAGTTTGGTTGGGACCGGAGGCCAGGCTGGATTGTATCTGATAGGGTCGTTCGTTAGCTTAGTGAGATCTGGCAAGTTTAACGTTGCCAGAAATGGAAGCCTAGGAGGACCTAGGGGATTCCACCCAGATTGGGCAGAACTCCCCAAGTTCTGAAAAGATTGTCCTGGGATTTGAGAGGCACCAGGCTGCCCCAAGTGACCAGTAGAACCAGCTGAACCAAAGGGCAAGCCTTGTGGTCCAACAAAATTCGGAGTTTGACCAACTCCTGCCGTATAAGCTCCATAGCTTGCAAAGTTTCCTCCTATAGAATTGTAAGGAGTCGATAACCCCTGATATGGGTTCCAAGCCGAAGCGAGGGGAGGAATACTTTGAAACATGCTAACCGTGGAATACGGCCTACTTCCTTGTTGGCCAATGAATGGATTCGCAGTTCCTGCGTTACTAGCCCCAGGGTTATTCCAACCTTGGAAAGGATTGCTGCTTTGTCCTATTGAAGAAAAAGGCATGGATCCTACCGTTGGGTTGGAATGTGGAATATGACCACTTCCAAAAGGAAAACCCTGAAATGAAGCCGATGCGCCCATCATGGACGTAGCGGCATTGAACGGAACTGACGGAATACCCTGTGATTGGGTGCCAAAAAGGAAGGAACCAGTACTAAAAGCATTGGTTTGGGCATTTCCACTCGTGGACGGAATGGAGGTAGACCCAACCAAAGATGTGCTAGCAAACGATCCAAACAAGGAAGCGGAGGGGATGGAAATGGTTCCTCCCCCTTGCACCGATGTTGGGGTTTGCATAGTCGCAGCACTCGTGGAAGCCATGCTTCCAGTAGTGATCATAAATGGTAAGCGCGTAGCGTAACCTGGACTCGCTGGTCTATATAATGGAGGCCCAACGTATTGCAATACGTCTGGGTAACTAGATGGTAGTGGAGAATTTGGAATCACTAATGATTCTGAAAGTTCTTCTACCTCTACGTTATCCTCCGCTTGAAAGCGAACTTGAGAAAAGACTGGAGCGTCCCTCTCTTGTTCAAAAGTACCAGGCCTTGCTTGGCCGCTAATATCCCCGAGAGGAGGATCAATCCCCGATGCGTCAGCCGGCGTGGGACGGACCCCACCGGTAGTATTCCCTCTGCGCCTTCTAGGAGAAGGCTCTAAACTAGGTGGCGAGAGACCACGAAGTCTTCGAGACCGTCTTGGAGACCGGTCAGCCACTTTGAATTTTTTGTTATGATCTTATCTAAAGACTCAAAAAATTAAAAGCTAGGCCAACTAGGAGCACAGAGCACACACTAAAAGTTCCTAAAGATACAGCCAGTCAAACAACTTTCAAGTATTTCCGCTCCGGGTGATTGAGACCGGACACCAAAATACGAGAAAGTGAATCAAAGGGCCTTCCGAGGATAGTCTGGGATGATGAGGGCCCAGTCCTATCAGCGAAGGTATCAGAGGAAGTTACGCTGACCTCCTAACAACAGTCTGCGCCGGTGCAAGCCCCCAAGCTTCGCAAGGGTGCCCTCCGGAAGTACTGTCGAGAGTGATACAACGTCGACCTCAGGTGCCACGGGATTCCCCTCCGCAGCCACCTATGCAGATCCCTAGGAGAGGCAACTATGGGTACCAACTCGTCGCAGAAGCCAGGCGGAACAGTCGTGAGGTAAGTTCGGACAAGTAGGAGAGGGGGTATCTCTCTTCCCTGTCTTCACAGACCCTCGTGCTTAACTCCCAGATCCGGAGTCTTCCTGGTCTCCCTAACGCTATTGGATTTACTCTCTTTAATCAGACTCTTATGTTTGACGTTTTGTGTGGCCTTGGAGAGTTAACTCTCCACTCGCCTAATCCAAGGCCCTAAAATCCTAAACTTGTTGGTGTAATAACTAAAACAAAAAGTTCTAGTGGATTTTAATTAAGCGCTTGATTTTATTAGGCTGTTCTTTAAGTCAAAGGTAATGGAGGTGAAACTTGTGGTGTTTTATGGACGCAAAAGAAATTAATAAAACCTAGCTACATGCACATGCACTTTTGTTTTCGATGAATAGCAATTTCTATGAGGTTCAGAAGGCACTTGTAATATAAACAATTTTTTTTTTCCTTTTTCTTTTCAGACTCCACACTCACAAAAACTAACAAAACTAAATATGCCTAAAAAGAGATGCAAATCTTACCCTAATGCAAGAACTAAATGTGGATGCACGATTCAAAGACTACTCTAAAAACAAAGAAGGAAAGTTGCTGCTTTACCAAATTTTGTCTTGCCACTGAAATGCTTAGATAGAAGATGATTTGTTACTAATCATTTCGTCCAAACAATAAAAACAAGTTTTAAGATAAAAAACAAAGCACTTTCACTTCGCAAAAAAGGAAATCAGATGAGAAGCAAGTTTAAGAAAGCGAAACTCAAAAACTTTCAAAAGATTTTCTTTCAATCAAACCAAAAAGTCTTTTTCAAAGGAAAAACTCTCAAAAATACTGACACCAATGATTGATAAACAAGCAACCAAACACTTTTGTGAATTGACACCAATGAAATGATGAGAACTCAACAAAAATAAAATGTGTTCGAAATCGCTTTTGACAATCAAAAGCAGCAATGAAAGTCCAAGAAATCAAAAGACGAGTTTCAAGGAAATGGTAACAAACAACTTTCCCGAAACGAAGGAGCAAATGGTCATAAAAATGATTTCGTTAAGCAAACACAAATGTCATGAAAACAAAATGGACACAAAGATTTTAAGACAATCTTCCCACTCTGCCGAAACAGAGCAATCAAGATTCTTAAACAGAAACCTTGTGTGTCAAAAATCAATGACGCTTGCAATCAACGAAAAACAAGACTAGCACTCCTTATAACTAGAGAGAGTTCGAAACAAGATGCCCCCTGTTAAACAGAGAACTGTCACTGGGAATTGACTGCTTTAAACTGACCCAAACCACCAGACAGACATTCAGCCAAAAGAAAAATTATAAATCTTGAAAATTATGTGATATACGCGCCTGCAATTATTTGCAGAATGCGTGTACACGCGACTGTAACTAAGGAAACCTGCGTATACGCGGGTTTACTTAGTGCAACTTGCGTATATACGCTTCTGTAATCCAGAAAAAGTGCGTATATGAAGTGTTTCAAGAAAAATAAAAAACACAAACTGAAAAACTGGAAAAGCTTGGAGTTCAAGAAAATATCAAACAGTCAGAACCAACAAACAGAGGGACTGAGCCTTGATTGGCTTGAGGACTACCCAAACTAGGAACAACAAGAATGTTGTTCCCAGTTACCCAAAAGAACCCTCTATACCCTTCCTATATCTTCCCTAGTCAAGCTAAACAAATTATATCCATAATCTCATACATTTGGGGTTATTTTTCTTATCAGTGGGTAGATGAGCCCATTTTAGGTTTCCTCTCCATATTTTCCACAGACAGTTAACCATTCATTGTATTCAATTTCAGTCAATTCTTGGCTGATAGCATTCATGAGAAATTTCTAAAATTTCCAATATAACAAGTGTTAATTACACCTCCATTTTAATCTACATGTTCCTTTATTATCAAGCAGATAAGTTCAATTTTGCAATGCAAAATCTTGATGAGGCAGGTGTTACACAGTAATTTGTCACTGCCTTCCTGACAGTCACCCTGCTGTGCCAATCACCAAGCTTCATGCCTTCTGAACTGGCCCAAAAACCCATTTTCCTAAAGTTTTATTCATCAGCGCGACTGTTCGCAAAATACCCGCGATGACTGGCGCTCCATGTGTATTCCGCGCGCTGCCAGCTCGGAAGGACATCACTTTTGCGCGCTGGTAGCCAGCGCGCCTTTCCCGTGTTCTTCCGCGCTGACATGACTTTCCTAGTTATGTAGACGTGGCGACATCGCGTCAGTTACCTCATAATCCACGCTGATCCAGTTTGGGCGATTTTGTTCGAACTGTTGGATACCTATAGTAATAGGTTTCATATTTCATGATTGGCAAGAGAAAAGCCAAATATGCTCTGCTCTGGTATCCCAAAGATCCCATATTTCCTAGAAAGCAAGAGCTGGGTAAAGTGTTTCAAGTATTGAGGACCTTATTTCAAATTTTGTGGATGATTCAACAGTCTAATCTGGATCATGCCATGTTTCAATTTTGAGTTGTAGAATAGAGAAAGAGGTCTGTCCAAACAGCTTAATCTTGGCAGACAAGTAGTTCAGGTAGAGAAGCAAAGGTTCCCAAAAGTTTAATCTGGGACCTTGGAAGACATAAGGGTAGAAGTAGATAGAGAGAAAAGGAAGAAGCCAAAGAAAAGAAAAGGCAATTGAGGGTTGCAAGTCCAAGTGCCCCTCCAAGAAGAAACAAAAAATGCTAGGCAAATAGTTGGGTAGGCAGTTGTGGTTGCAGAAAGAATATGATCACCATTACACAGGCATCAATAGGTCTATTGCCAAGGCAATAAATCTATCAGCAAACAAAGTGGTGAATTCCATGAACTCACAGCAAAGAGCATCACTAACTTCTTTTCTTTCCCTCTCTAGTCTATCACTAACACCCCCTTTCTAATTCCCCTCCTTCATTCATATTAACTCCTAATTCTACTATATAACCTCCCTTATCTTACCCCCACCCCTAATATTATTAACACTAAGGTGTATAAAACCCCAAATCTTATGTATATTCCCTCCCCTAGGCATAATAGCCGTGTATTGTTCAAAAGGGACCAAAATGGCATCTGGCCACTTTGGTGAACCTATTCCACCCTATTTCCCCTTTGCTGCAAGTCAATTTGCCCTCAAATCACCTATGCACTGATAAAACCCCTCTCCAAACCCCTTTGGCATATAAAACCTTTGCAAAGGCTAATACCCGCCTCTGGCACGTTTCCCAATCCTACCGCATGGTTGGTTAATCAAAACATTTGAAAAAACCCATAAAACCCACAAAGTTTGATTTTTCCGCCCGCACTATCAAACGCGCGTCTTTTCCCTCCGCCAGCCGTCGGATCAAGCCCATCAGATCCAACGGCCCACATCAATATCGGAGCGCTTCCTGTGGCGGCACGTTAACCTCCGGGAAAGTGACGTTGCGCCTTGTCACGCCTCCTCCACGCGTCAACCGATGGACCATCTCGGAGCCCGCTCTGACAGCCTCTGCGCCGTACCTAAACCGCCCCGAGAAACCGCGGCGGTTAAGGCCTTAACCGTGACCGCTGCAGTTTGACCGCCACCTACCCGCCGCTGACTCGCCGCCACGTCATTGCCTGCTCGTACCTGCCTCTCGTATGGGTCCACCTCATTGCTGACTGGACTGCCACCTCGCCGCCCCCCTTGACCAGTCACCCACTGCCACGTCGCCCGATGACGTCAACTGACGTCACCTCACCATGACCCACCAATGACGTCATGCTGACGTCAGCAGAAAAAAGCGCCAAATTGGTAAAATAACCCATATTTACCAATTTTTCCGTTTTTTTACCATTTTCACTGTGATTTCTGCTGAATGCTCTGCATGACCGTTTGAACTCAAATTTTCGCCAACCAGTCAATTAGCCCGGGCGACCTCCTCAAACAGCAACTGTGCACCTGTGTTTCAACCTCTGCTCGTCGAATTACAGGTATTTAGACCGTCTCGCCCTCCATACGACCTTCATTAAGCTTAAAATTGCTCAGAGGGATAATAGAACCATAAAAACGATATTTGCACCGTTCATTTCCATTTGTTCATCCACCATTGTCATTGTGAGGGCCAAGAAGTACCTGCAGAGCTTTAGAAACCTGCAATCCTCATAAAACCTCTGTAATTCTGCGTTTTCCCGGCAGAGCTCCTAATAGACGTAATTCACCCGATTGGAGAGTTCAGTTAGGCCACAGAGAAGTTCTGTCACTAGACTCCAGTAGTATTTCAATTGCTATTGAGAGAATTCCCCTTGAATACTCAAAACCTCAACTGTTTCCATAGAAAACTGCCTCCAGACTGTGTTTTGCTATTCCACCTGTCTACCTACAATTATTGCAACTTGAAGAGCTATGGAGACCCCTATTGCACTGAATATTAAGCCCATCAATGCCCCTCACCAGGAATTAGCATGGAAAGCCCTGGGGGACATGGACTACCAAATGCTGGATTGGTTCCCCATGGGAACCAAGTACAATGTGCTAATGTTAAATGAATTAAGAGCCCAGCACCTCAGTGGGGCAGATATCTTGGGGATTTGGGAGTCAAATTTGCCCATATACAACCTTCCCCAAGTCAATCCAATGCCAGAGCTTATTTATAGCTGCCAGGAATGCTATGACCCCAGCCAAAGAGCAGTCATGAGCCCCACAGGCCTAGTCCTGTTCCAGATCACCCCAGAGAGCATAAACCAGATGCTGTGCTTCAATACAGCCAACAAATTGACCCCTCTGTCCATGCAGAATCTGATTAACACAGGTATCAAGCTGTCCAGTGACCAGATTGTCAAAATCAACCAACTGTTTGTCACACCAGGCTCTGAAACAGTCAGAACCCCTCCTATTGGGTACCATTGTCTGAATGAGTTGGGCAGAATGTTGGTGGATCTAATTGGCTATGTCCTAGGATTCAGGGGGCTGGAAGATGTAGATGAAAGCATAATGGCAATGCTGTCCATATTTGCCCCTGGTAAGCCTCCAGCTGTGCAGTATGATTATGCAACTTACATAGCAGAGAAAATCCATGATCAGTTCATGAATTTGAAAGGGAGAGACTGTTCAGGTACTCCTCCTATATATATCATTTATTCCTTTTCTATCAGCCAGCTACCTTCTCTGTTCCTTTGAGGCCACTCAATGCCCAAGGAAGCCCAAGATCAGTTGTTTTCTGGACCTCTGTTTTTCATTTTACCTCAGTATCACCCTATACATACTGTGAGTTTATTGATTTATTTGTTCATCCGGCCCTAACAGCTCTGCAAGGTACTCCTCCTCCTAGATTAACCGATGAAATGAAGAGGATTCTACATTTGAACAAATCTTACAATATTGGCAACTGGTACTTCTACCAGAACCACACAGTCATTAGGATATATGGCTGTGAATTGAACCCATTTAGATTGCCAAGGTATGTCCCCATGAGGCTTTTTGCCTTAGAGTATTTCAGGCAGTTTGGGAACTCAGATTACCTTCACTTTCAGAGTAGAAACAAGAAGTCACAATTGAAGGTAAGAAGTCAGCTAGGTTCCTTCCTGTATAACAAGAAAGAGGAAGGGTGGAAAGAGGCACACAGCATCCTGGAAGGCCTCAGATTGCAGACCAGTTTTGAATGGATTCCCTATGACCCCAATCATACTATCTCCCTCAGGAGAATTAGATACAAATTGGGCAACTATGCACATAAAAGACAACCTGAAATTGAACAGTATGCCAATGCACTAGATTGGGAAGAGGGTACACTAGTAGAACAAGTCACTAAGGAAGAATTACTTGAGAAAGAAGCTAGGAATGTGCAAAAAGAAGCTGACTTGGAAACTTGTGGACAGGTGCCCTCCTCCTACAGAAAGCAAATTGGAACAGCTGCTAGATCTTCAGCAGCACAGCAGCAAACTACTGAGAAGACATCCCAGGCAGCAGCAAAGACAAAGGTAAAACAGGTGGAACAGCCACCTGTATTGACAGAGAACAAGTTGACACCTTGCTACAGCAGCAAGAAGAAATGGAACAGCAAGAACTGGGGCAGCAACAAGAAAAAGCACAGTCCAGTGAACAGCAGCCTTTGCAGCAGGAAAAGGGGACAGATCAACCTAGTAACACTGAGCAGCAGCCCCAAACAGAGGTGCCTCCCAGCACAGACACCAATGTAGACACCTCAGTCCTCCAAACACACAGAAGGGAGGATGTGACTAGGAAAAGGGAGAGAGAGACCCCCCACACCTCATCCTTCATCAGAGGAGAGAAGAGACAAAGACTGAATGACTCCCAAGAGGAGGACATAGCAGTAAGGCAAGCCATGGGCATGGGCCCACCCAGTGGAGAACTTTCGGCCAGCTCATCTCAGCGTGGACATGACATGACTATGGGTGGAGAGGTCAGCTCCTCCGGTCAACATAGAAAGGGCAGTCAAGTATAAAGCAGCAATTCATTGACATCAAAAGGAGGAGTGATCCCATAAAAGTGCAGCTGTATGATCACTTGTTAAACCTAGCTCCTAGCAACCAGCAGAGACTCATGTCTGCTTTCGATGTGAGCGAAGGCAAAATGGTAATGAGCCACTTCATGCCCACAACTTTGCAGCCCTCAGTCCACCTCGGACTATCTAAGAACCAACATGGAGGTTCTTGCCAAAGACATACACCCCATGGACAAGATTGAATTACATAAGCAAACTGGTGAAATGGTGTATGCCTCCCTGGCAGATGAGACATTGGAGAATTATAAACTAAAGAGCAGCCTGGATAACACAGCTTCTCAGCTGGAGTTAGAAAGAGCATCATCACAAGCCAAGGACAATAGGATCAAGTCCTTGGAAGAGGTAATTATAGAGATAGGGCATGATCCTAAAGATGTCAAAGGCATCCAAGAACTTCTGAAGATAAGGGATGCAGACATGGCAGCCCTAAGAAAGAAAATCAAACTCCCGGCCACCATCCATCCACAAACAGATGAAGTTGCCCAGCAAAGGCAAGAGAAGGATGCTACAGATCTGCTGGTATCCCTATACAAAGAGCTGGTTAGGACTCAAGACCAGCTAGGACAAACTGAAGCTGCAAAGGCAGCACTACAAGAAACACTGAAGCAAAGAGAAGGGGGCCAACCCTCCCAGCCTCCTCCTGTGATAATAAATCTTGAGGAAATCCCTCCAAAGACCACTCCTCCTCCTCAGCAAACAGAAGCTACAGCACCAACTACAGCGCCATCCACAGCAACAACATCTACAACATCAGAACAGGCTACTAGTTTAGACATGCAAAAGCTGCAAGCTGAGATCCAAGCTATGGAATCTCAAATGAAAGAGCTGGATGAACTTAAGAAAACCTTGACCAAGGTAAATGAAAAGTTTGACAAGAGCAAACAGAATGAAGCAGCCAAGGAGAGAGAGGTAAAAGCTCTTAAGAGGAGAATTGCTGAACTAGAGAAAGAGCTTGCACTAGAAAAGGTGACAGCTGAAATGAAAGCAGTGCTATGGAGCAACATTGGGCGGTCCATCGCCAACCAGTGGCAATATATTGAGACCATGGATGAGCAAATGGTGCTCATCACTAAAGCAAACAGAGAAATACAGAGGGCCAGGGCAAGCCTTGGACACATGCCAGAAGCTGCTACTAGGATAATCAATACTCTGAACTATAAGACTAGCTCTCAATTAGCTGTCATGGGAATCACCAACAGGACAGAAACAATTGCTGTAGCCAAGAGAGTCATAACATTGAGGAACCTGGTTGGAACACTGGAGAGGAGGACACAGGATATGCAAACTGAAATCAACAGATTCCTGGAAAAGTTCGTGGCACTACAAAACAGAGGCCTCCCCAGCATTTTAAGCAGTGTAGGAAGACTGCTCACCCTGGACAATTACAATAAGAGAATTGATGCCCAGGCAGTAGCAGAGATTGCACAACCGCCCAGCACTTCAGCAGAACCAGGGCCAGCCACCGGGCAGAGTATGTATGACAGAGTGGAGAACCTGTTTTTCCTCATGAATGAAGTTGACCATCTGTTTGATACACCACCTAACTTCTTCAAATTCACAGAAGCAGATGAAACTCTAGGGGCAATCTTAGCACACCAACTGCCCACACAGGATGCCTGGAGAAATTTGACACAGACAGTTTTGTCAGGCCAGAATCAGTAGCGCCAATTCTCCAGGCAAATGAGCATACATGCGCAGGCACAATTTTGAAGAAAGATATCTACAGAGAAGAGGCAGAGGCTGAGCCAACTCAGCAGGACCATTGACTCACCACAAGCAACAGTCACAATCACAGGTGACAAGTCCAGGATACAGCGTACAAAGCCTTAAAGACAGATCTTCCAGCATTTATTCAGAATATCTCGACCGACTTAGCTGTCTCCAAAGGCTAAAATATCTTCTGACAGAGCATTAAAATGCCTGTACTCTGTAATCAATGCTGCATTAAATTTTGATCATAATATCTTAAGTAGTTGGTAAGAATGTAAAATCTGAGATAACTCAGAACTCAGATATTTTGTAAATCACCGCAAGTATATATTCACACCCTTCACAGCAGTTGAAGAGGTTGTTGCAATTTTCTTTTGAAGAGCTCTCGCTCGTTGTAATATTTTCAGAGAAGTAATACAAAGGAATAATGGAATTTCCAAGGCTTGGTGTTCTTTGATGTATTGTGGTGAAAGATGAATGTTACAGGATTCCAGGGTGTTGCATAAAACAATAAGTATTCTCAAATCTCTTTGTTATATGTTTTCGAGTCTTTTGTTCTCTTTTGTTGTTCAAATGTTTTACACTTGATAGCAAGGTGAAAGGATAGTTCCAGGATTTAACCATGTTTACCCTGGACTCAAACTGAGCTATTATACATGTTTTCCTCAGATACAGTGACAGAATTGTAATTCTTAATTGCTGCATTTCAAAACTGTGTCTTTTACTGTGACAGGCATTCTCAGGGATTCAATTTTTGCCCCTGAGACCTCCGTCTTTCTCCTCTTAAAGTTGTCTGTTGGAAATATATAGACAATAAGTGAAAATTCTTAAATGCTTTCACTGTTTGTGTTACCTGTTTCCAGTCATTTAATCAAAAATCTGTTCTATTAAACACTCAAATGGCCCTGTAAGTTCCATCTTTCATCTCAAAATTTCAAACACATATAGCCACAGACTCCATTGCCCAATGGTACTCAACCTCTCTGAAAACTACATCACTAGAATCTAAAAGGAGTTTCATCAACCAAAACATAAACAAAACCAGTGCATAATAGCTAGCCTAAAACCCTATCATAAACAGTTACAAATCATAAAGAGAGAGCCCTCTCTGATCACAGTTTGGCTAGAAACAGTGATCCAAAGATTGGTTAGTGGTTACCCCGGCCGTATTCCCTTGGAGTCATAGGGAACAACCTGGGTGTTAACATAATTGGCGACTCCACTGGGGACTTAAGATTTTTTCAATTACTATCTATTTTCAAAAGCTACCATCAAGCCTGAAACTAGCCAAGAGGCCTTAGGACTGTTTCTGTAAACACAGGGACAGCTTTAGGGAAGAGCTAACTAGGGAATCTTCATCTTAGCTTTGAAAAATATATAGTCATTCCAGAATTCTTACCTAGTCCTTGTACATACAAAACCCTCTGTATAAAGTTCTAAAAGAATACTTAGAAGCTGGCTCCCAAAAGAAACCCAAGGCACACTAGGGCAAACCCTGACCCTGATCAACCCATCATTGTTGATAACCCAAATATCATACCAAAGAACATAAGGAGACAGCAAAAGCAGGAAAGCCTGCTGATTCAGATATAAGTTTAGACCAACCTATCCTCATTCCAACTCCTTGCAAAGTTCTTTTCCGTTCCACACCCAATTCCCCTAGTTCATCATCAACACCTCAAAGCCCTCCTCTCCCATCTTCACCATCTGCACATACTCTTTCAACCAGTTTCCCCCTTGTTACCCCTGTTATACCTGTGATCCCAGCTGTCCCATTTGTTCCTATTAACCCTATAAATCCCATAAACATGGCTAACAGATATGCACCTCTGCAGATACCAGCCAATGCTCCAGCTCTACCCCAAGACTACCAAACTAGACTCTCATTTTTTGACTCCCATGGCCCTTTGACAGCCATCCAGCATGCTAAAAAAGATGCAAGACCACTTTGAGACCTATGAAATAGATGATGACAGTGTTAGGATGAGAATTTTTGTTCAAAGCTTAACTGGGGATGTCAGAACTTGGTTTAGATCCTTAAATGCAAATTCCATTGCAACCCCTGAAGTTCTATACCAGGAATTTACCAACAGATGGGAGAAAAAGAGAGATCCGCACCATATACTTGGTGAATATAACACTATTAAAAGAGGTCCCCAAGAAACGGTTTTGGAGTATTGTGCTAGGTTTAACAACATATACAATGCTATCCCCCAGAACTTAAGGCCCCCTCTGATTTGGCCCTTTATAACTTCCCTGATGGTTTTGATTCTGATATGGCCTATCAGTTGAGAGAAAGAGACCCTCCAACCCTTGCAGAAGCCCAAAGAGTTGCAGTCACTGTAGAGGCCAACCTAATTGCCAAAAGAAACAGGGCAAAGCTTGAAAAGAAGGTTGGTTTCAAAGAAGAGCCCTCAGGCTTTGATCAAAAGTTGGATGCAATACTAAACAGCATGAAAAGACTAGGTGAAAGAGTGGAATCAGTTGAAAGAAAGTCATCATGGGAGGCACCACAAAACAATCCTCCTAGAAACCCAAATTTTAGGAGAACACAGAACCCCAATATAGGAAAGACAGGTGCTGACCAAGATATCAGACCCCCTTTTCAAGAAAATTATGCAGAAACTTCCTCAGCTAATCAGCTCAATGAAGATCCTGACATCAACTTAATAGGTCTGGATGGTAAAAGCCATGTTTTCTTAACACAAGAAGACCATGAGGAGGATGAAAACAAAACATTCCAAACACAATCAGGAGAATCTTTTGACTTTAAACAAGGGTATGATACTGCTGTCTATGAAGTCCATAAACAATACAAACTAAGAAGTCGGACTGTAAATGCAAATCAGCCTGAGAAGGTAAAGGAGAAACAGCAATCTAAAGAAACCTTAGTCACTGAACCTAATGACAAAACAAACTTGCCTGCAAAGGAAGTAGTGGTTGAGGAGGTCACTGAACTACTGTCCACACCACAACAGCCCACGGCAACCTCATCCTCCCACCCAAATCCGAACATTACCCCTCAAGATCATGGGCATGAGGGGCAGGTTCCAAAATCAAGATGAAATCCAACAAGAAGATTCAATGAACAGAGAAAGGACTGCTATCCGTGACTCTAAAATTCAGGTGGATAAACCCTTTGACCTAGGAACAGAGATTGGCAAGTTAAAGATAGCAATTCCCCTTCAGAGCTAGCCAAGCATGACATATATAAGCAACAGATCAAAAAATCCCTTCAGCTCACCAACAGCAAAGATGATGTAAATGTGCTAGATGACACTCCAGAATTACTGTTTGGCCCAGAGGTAGATGGAAAAACAGTAGTCACAGGGGTTTTACCTTTTTATGTCAGCTTGCATATTCATGATAAAATACTGCATAATGCAATGTTTGACTCAGGTGCCTCTCACAACCTTATGCCAAAAGCGGTCATGGAAAGATTAAAACTTAGACATCACAAGACCATACAAAGACCTGTTTTCTTTTGATTCTAGTCAAGTCAAATGCTTGGGCCTAATTAAGGATTTATGTGTGTCCTTGGTTCAATTTCCCAACAAAACCATTTTAATGGATGTTGTTGTTGCTGATATCCCACCCAAATATGGGATGCTCTTATCAAGATCATGGGAGCCAAACTCCAAGGCTCCCTGCAATTGACATGTCATATGCAACCATTTCTGTATTTGGGCAACCAAAAAGACTTTATAGGGAAACACTCATGAAATATATGGTCAGCAGTGAAGAAAAGCCTCAAAATTTCCCAATATATGCTGTCCATTCGGACATAGACTCCTTCATCCTCTTCAATGACAGCGCAAGCTTCTCAAACAATGACATTAAAACCGAAACACCCATACAAGAACAAAACATTGATCAAACAAGTGGCACCTGCCAAATTTCAATCAGCCCAACAATACCCATTAACCCTCCTCTAGTTGTCAAAGATTGTCAAACAAATGATGAAATTATCCTAGGAGACAAATGGAAAAGAAACCTCAACTCATGCTCACATTGCCATCCCATGAAAAGAATTTAAAATCTCCTGACCAGCAAGATAGTCTGTGGGTCCTAGAGTTTGATGGCTCAGTTAACAAGTTAGGGGCAGGAGCTGGAGTATGGATACATAACAAAGAGAAAGGCTGTGCAGAAGGCCGGGCTTATAGATTGAACTTTAAATGCACTAACAACATGGCAGAATATGAAGCTCTGCTACTAGGGTCTAAAGATTGCAAAATCATTACAAGCACATAAACCTCTCAATCATGGGGGACTCTGATCTAGTAATTCAACAAGTAAAAGGGGATTTTGTCACCAATGACAAAAGATTGAGGTCCTACAGATCTGCTGTAATTGAAATACTAGAGACTTTCTCCGAGTTTGTTATCACAAAGATTCCAAGGGGCCACAATCTCCATGCACACAGCTTGGCAACATTTGCCAGCACCTTCAAATTCCCACTACAACCCAACAATTGTTTCACGGCAGAGGTCAAATATAGGCCTTCTATTCCAAACAATGTCAAAGAGTGGCAAGTATTTGAGAATGACATGCAAATAAACAACTTTTTAACCTTGCAACAAGAGTTTACAGGATTAAATATTGACCTTGAGACAGCAAGTCAATCTCAAATAGTTGATGGAGCAAGTCAATCACAATTACAGTTTCAACAGTCTGCCCACCCAATGTCACCTAGGACAGCAAAACAATTACTCAGTCCAACCATTTTCAACAAAGAAAACATTCAGCAAATTCACCAAATTGACTGTGAAGAGCTGAGCAACGCTGAAGATGAAATCATACAACTCAAAGACAATCTTCTTCCAGCAGGCCTTACCCCACTAGAGGATATTTTTGACTCAAATGATGTCCCCAGGAAACCAAAGATGCAGCCATTAGATGCAACAATTGAAGAATGTAACATTGGTACCACTGACAAGCCTAAAATAATAAAGCTATCTGCTGCTTTGCCCCCTGATCAAAAACCCAAATATATTGATCTCTTTAAAGAGTTCCAAGATGTCTTTGCTTGGGGTTATGAGGACTTGAAGTCTTATGATACCTCTGTTATCCAGCACACCATTCCCCCCTCAAGCCTAATCAAAAACCATTCAAACAGAAATTGAGAAGAATCAATCCTGTGCTTCTTCCTTCCATTGAAAAGGAATTACAAAAAATGTTCAAAGCTGGTATCATAGCACCAATCAGGTTTTCTGAGTGGATTTCAAATTTGGTCCCTACAAGAAAGAAAACTGGTGAGATTAGACTTTGTGTAGACTTAAGGAATTTGAACCTAGTGTCACTCAAAGACAACTACCCCTTACCCAAAATGGACCACATTCTTCAAGAGTAGTAGGAGCCTCAAGAATATCATTGTTGGATGGTTTCTCAGGTTTCAATCAAATCCTGGTACACCCTGATGATCAAGACAAAACTGCATTTACTACCCCATGGGGCACTTTCAAGTATGTGAAGATGCCCTTGGATTGAAAAATGCAGGGGCAACATTTCAAAGAGCAATGGACATTGCTTTTGCAAAGGAAATTCATGATTTCTTGGTCATTTACTTAGATGATCTTACACCCTTTTCAAAATCTGACCAAGAACACTTGAAACATTTAAGACAAATCTTCATAACATGCAGAAAATATGGTATTTCCTTAAACCCCAAGAAGTCATTATTTGGTTGGAAGAAGGGAAACTTCTAGGGCACATCATTTCGAAAAATGGCATAAGAATTGATCCAGATAGGATACAAGCTATCCTACAAATGCCTCACCCAAGGAATGTCAAGGAGCTGCAAGGATTCTTAGGAAAAATCAACTTTTTGAGAAGGTTTATCCCAAATTTAGCAGAGTTAATCAGATTACTAAACAATATGCTAAAGAAAGATTCAAAGGTCAAATGGACTGTTGAAGCAAAACAAGCTTTTGAAAGTATAAAATTGGCCTTGACTCAAACCCCAGTGTTAACTAACCCTCAGTTTGACAGAGACTTCATCATTTTCTCCTTTGCCTCCCAACATACTATTGCTGCTGTTTTATTACAGAAAGATGACCAAGGGAATGAAAAGCCCATTGCTTTTTTCAGCAGAGCTCTTAGAGATGCCCCCCTAAAGTACCAAATAATGGAGAAACAAGCCTATGCCTTAATCAAAGCTATCAAAGACTTTAGGATTTACATCCTTTACTCCCATGTTGTGGCTTATGTACCAAGTCCTATTGTCAAAGACATTCTCACACAAGAAAACTTAGAGGGTAGAAGAGGAAAATGGATTGCAAACATACTTGAATTTGACATTGAAATAAAGCCTACAAAGCTGATAAAAGGGCAAGGTTTGGCCAAGTTAATGACAGAAGCAAATTTCCAAGCCTTAGATATTAACCAACTGGACAGTGAAACAGAGCTGGCGACTCCAAAGATCAATGTAGCCTTTGAACAATCTCCTTGGTACTCTGATATCTGTTATGTGTTACAAAACCTGTGTGCTCCCCCAGGACTGTCCAGAACTAAGTCTAGGTTCCTAAAAATGAAAACATCTAAATTTTGTGTGATGATGAAATCTACTCTGGAAAAACCATGAAGGTATTTTGCTGCACTGTCTTCTTGAGAGTGAAACTGACAATATCATGCAAGAATTCCATGCTGGAGACTGTGGTGGACATTTGTACTGGAAGTCCACTGTAGACAAGATATTAAGGGCTGGTTATTACTGGCCACTATGTTCTCTGATGTGAAGAAATTCACAACATCATGCCACAAGTGCCAACTGTTTGAAGGCAAAAGACAGTTGCTGCCACTTCCTTTGAGGCCCATTGCAACAGAGAGACCTTTTCAACAATGGGGCTTGGATTTCATTGGAGAAATCATCCCTCATCTTCAGGACAACACAGATGGATCTTGACAGCAACAGACTACTTCACCAAGTGGATTGAAGCTGCCCCATGCAGACAGCAAATGATTCAGTAATCATTCAATTTTGGAAAACAATATACTGGCTAGATTTGGCTGCCCAGACAAGATAATAACAGACAATGCTGCTGCCTTCAGATCCAAGAAGATGGTGAACTTTCTGCCATAAATTTCACATTACTTTGGGCCATTCTACAGCTTACTATCCTCAAGGAAATGGCCTTGCTGAATCATCAAACAAAAGCCTGATAAACATCATAAAGAAAGTGCTGGAAGAGAACAAAAAGAACTGGCATAAGAAACTAGTAAATGCTTTATGGGCAGACAGATTAACCACTAAAAGATCAATTGGGACCAGCCCATATGAGTTAGTCTATGGATTAGAGGCCAGATTTCCTTCATCACTAGGAGTGCCGTTATGAAACTCCTACAAGAAAGCCAAGCAGAGCCAAATGACATGCAAAGAAGGATTAACCAGATAATCTGTTTACAGCAGACCAGAGAACAAGTTTTCAGCAGAGTGCAGATACTACAAGAGAAACTGAAAAAGGCCTTTGATAGAAGAACTAAAGCAGAAGATTTCAATGTAGGGGACAAAGTTTTAAAAGTGGGATGCAAGAAGAGAAGAGAAAGGAAAACATGGGAAGTTTGATTCTTTATGGAAAGGACCATTTTCTGTCCAAGCAGTACAAGGTAATAACACCTACTTCCTAAAAAGTTTGACTGTAACTGAAATGGATGAAGTCCTGTCAATGGCAGGATGCTGAAGCACTATTTTGACTGTTCACTATGATAGAAATTCAGAGTTCATTGTATATATGCAGTTGTACATATTCCTTTTTGATTTAAATTGTATAAAGAGGTTTTCCCAAATGCTGCACCTAGCAGCAACAGGCAGATAGAATCAGAGGTTCTCCAAGAAAAGCACACAATTTTGACAGATTATATGCAGCAGATTTCAAAGACAAAGATGGGCAGTCAAGGATAAGGCAATCTGACCTGCTGTTCTTGGTCTTTCAAAAGAAAAAACCATCCCCATGTGGAGCCACTGTTGGATACCTATACCTAATAGGTTTCATATTTCATGATTGGCAAGAGAAAAGCCAAATATGCTCTGCTCTGGTATCCCAAAGATCCCATATTTCCTAGAAAGCAAGAGCTGGGTAAAGTGTTTCAAGTATTGAGGACCTTATTTCAAATTTTGTGGATGATTCAACAGTCTAATCTGGATCATGCCATGTTTCAATTTTGAGTTGTAGAATAGAGAAAGAGGTCTGTCCAAACAGCTTAATCTTGGCAGACAAGTAGTTCAGGTAGAGAAGCAAAGGTTCCCAAAAGTTTAATCTGGGACCTTGGAAGACATAAGGGTAGAAGTAGATAGAGAGAAAAGGAAAAAGCCAAAGAAAAGAAAGGCAATTGAGGGTTGCAAGTCCAAGTGCCCCTCCAAGAAGAAACAAAAAATGCTAGGCAAATAGTTGGGTAGGCAGTTGTGGTTGCAGAAAGAATATGATCACCATTACACAGGCATCAATAGGTCTATTGCCAAGGCAATAAATCTATCAGCAAACAAAGTGGGTGAATTCCATGAACTCACAGCAAAGAGCATCACTAACTTCTTTTCTTTCCCTCTCTAGTCTATCACTAACACCCCCTTTCTAATTCCCCTCCTTCATTCATATTAACTCCTAATTCTACTATATAACCTCCCTTATCTTACCCCCACCCCTAATATTATTAACACTAAGGTGTATAAAACCCCAAATCTTATGTATATTCCCTCCCCTAGGCATAATAGCCGTGTATTGTTCAAAAGGGACCAAAATGGCATCTGGCCACTTTGGTGAACCTATTCCACCCTATTTCCCCTTTGCTGCAAGTCAATTTGCCCTCAAATCACCTCTGCATTGATAAAACCCCTCTCCAAACCCCTTTGGCATATAAAACCTTTGCAAAGGCTAATACCCGCCTCTGGCACGTTTCCCAATCCTACCGCATGGTGGTTAATCAAAACATTTGAAAAACCCATAAAACCCACAAAGTAATGATTTTTCCCTTCCCCCGCACTATCAAACGCGCCTTTTCTCCTCCGCCAGCCGTCGGATCAAGCCCATCAGATCCGACGGCCCACATCAATATCGGAGCGCATTCCTGTGGCGGCACGTTAACCTCCGGGAAAGTGACGTTGCGCCTTGTCACGCCTCCTCCACGCGTCAAACCGATGGACCATCTCGGAGCCCGCTCTGACAGCCTCTGCGCCGTACCTAAACCGCCCCGAGAAACCGCGGCGGTTAAGGCCTTAACCGTGACCGCTGCATTTTACCGCCACCTACCCCGCTGCTGACTCGCCGCCACGTCTTGCCTGCTCGTACCTGCTCTCGTATGGGTCCACCTCATTGCTGACTGGACTTGCCACCTCGCCGCCCCTTGACCAGTCACCACTGCCACGTCGCCCGATGACGTCAACTGACGTCACCCTCACCATGACCCACCAATGACGTCAGCAGAAAAAAAAGCGCCAAATTGGTAAATAAACCCATATTTACCAATTTTCCCAATTTTTCCCGTGTTTTTTAAATTATTTTCCATTTCACTGTGATTTCTCTTCTGCTGAATGCTCTGCATGACCGTTTGAACTCAAATTTTCGCCAACCAGTCTATTAGCCCGGGCGACCTCCTCAAACAGCAACTGTGCACCTGTGTTTCAACCTCTGCTCGTCGAATTACAGGTATTTAGACCGTCTCGCCCTCCATACGACCTTCATTAAGCTTAAAATTGCTCAGAGGGATAATAGAACCATAAAAACGATATTTGCACCGTTCATTTCCATTTGTTCATCCACCATTGTCATTGTGAGGGCCAAGAAGTACCTCAGAGCTTTAGAAACCTGCAATTCCTCATAAAACCTCTGTAATTCTGCGTTTTCCCCCCGGCAGAGCTCCTAATAGACATAATTCACCCCGATTGGAGAGTTCAGTTAGGCCACAGAGAAGTTCTGTCACTAGACTCCAGTAGTATTTCAATTGCTATTGAGAGAATTCCCCTTGGATACTCAAAACCTCAACTGTTTTCCACAGAAAACTGCCTCCAGACTGTGTTTTGGCTATTCCACCTGTCTACCTACAATTATTGCAACTTGAAGAGCTATGGAGAGACCCCTATTGCACTGAATATTAAGCCCATCAATGCCCCTCACCAGGATTAAGCATGAAAGCCCTGGGGACATGGACTACCAAATGCTGGATTGGTTCCCCATGGGAACCAAGTACAATGTGCTAATGTTGAATGAATTAAGAGCCCACACCTCAGTGGGGCAGATATCTTGGGGGATTTGGGAGTCAAATTTGCCCATATACAACCTTCCCCAAGTCAATCCAATGCCAGAGCTTATTTATAGCTGCCAGGAATGCTATGACCCCAGCCAAAGAGCAGTCATGAGCCCCACAGCCTAGTCCTGTTCCAGATCACCCCAGAGAGCATAAACCAGATGCTGTGCTTCAATACAGCCAAGAAATTGACCCCTCTGTCCATGCAGAATCTGATTAACACACAGGGATCAAGCTGTCTAGTGACCAGATTGTCAAAATCAACCAACTGTTTGTCACACCAGGCTCTGAAACAGTCAGAACCCCTCCTATTGGGTACCATTGTCTGAATGAGTTGGGCAGAATGTTGGTGGATCTAATTGGCTATGTCCTAGGATTCAGGGGGCTGGAAGATGTAGATGAAAGCATAATGGCAATGCTGTCCATATTTGCCCCTGGTAAGCCTCCAGCTGTGCAGTATGATTATGCAACTTACATAGCAGAGAAAATCCATGATCAGTTCATGAATTTGAAAAGGGAGAGACTGTTCAGGTACTCCTCCTATATATATCATTTATTCCTTTTCTCTATCAGCCAGCTACCTTCTCTGTTCCTTTGAGGCCACTCAATGCCCAAGAAG